>JAEUYN010002246.1:0-120567 GCA_018257835.1 Euura lappo
TGTATTTGCCGTACTATCCACCACCGCGTTAATAAGTTCAAAATTTGAATATTACCAAGTAATCATACAATAGTCGTCGGCTCAGTATTCATTCGCAGGTCCCAAAGACATTCAGCCTTCTCAGATTTTTCTTATGTCACAGTGTAATATCAAATGCATCCTTTTTTGTTTGACAGTCTTGTATAATTGGCTCACATTGGTGTAGTGCATACAACAATTTCTCAGTTCGATGATTAGAATTTTACAATACCTCATAGTTTTTAACAATTGAAGTTCTTGGGTGGGGGTCATAATTTGCAAAGACCAAAATTCCGAATTTCAATGTTATAAGTTATAACTTTTATCGGAATACATAACGTTGAAATTCGAAATTTTCGCCTTCGAAATTATGATCCCCACCTGACAATATTGTCCGTAGGGCGAATGGATACTGAGCCGACAAATTTCGTCAATATATTTTGATTAGTTATTACTATCGGTGCTATATATTGAATAGAAATTCATCCGACTGCATTGGAAACTCCTCTCTTCCATTACTCTTTCCTTTTTATACTATTTTAATTCCTAATACATATATTTATAATCCTATTTCCCTGAACCCGGGATACCGGTACCCGACAAATAGCCCATATGAACTTCTGCGGCCGACGAAGCTTCATACGCTCCCGACTCTCGAAGCTACTGCTCCCTCGGTACTAGCATCGATTGTGTTCGCTCGGCTCATCCTGTGTCAGAACTACGAATGCACATGCTGCACATCAGTCCGTTCATAGGTATATAATTAAGTGAATTTAGAAACTCGATTCTTCTGGATATTTGAAAATAATTTAAACACGCTCGTTACCATGGATTTGTTTGCAGAAATGTTGGTCGTTATCTACGTAGCGATCCTTCACCAGAGCCATTTCGATTACAAAGTCGGACATGATACCGAGCTGCCTGTGCATGGAGGAAAACCACACTGCGAGGCGGAACCCAGATAGGACAGATGATCGAGGAGGTCCTTGTGGAAGATAGAGTCACGCTGCAGACGGGTATCGGTAGCATTCCTGACGCAGTTTTGCGACCGCAGAAATCTGGGAGTTCACGCCGGAATGTTCAGCGACGGAGTGGTTGATCCAGTCGATAAGGTCAGGCATCAGGGGCATATCGTCGACTCATTCCGTGTCGGGACTACGAATGCACATGCTGCACATTAGTCCGTTCATAGGTATATAATTACGTGAATTTAGAAACTCGATTCTTCTGGATATTTGAAAATAATCTAAACACGCTCGTTACCATGGATTTGTTTGTAGAAATGTTGGTCGTTATCTCTGTAAGCGATCCTCATATCGTTTATCTTCAGGCAAAAATGACTGTTAATTCTTGCACCGTGCTAGACATCACTGGACAGCTTCGCTTGGACAGTGGAAAAAGGATATATTCCGGGTTTGGAGGTAAAGTCGACTTCATCTAAGGTGATAAAATGGGGAATGATGCTCTAGGCAAGTCTATTGCCTTCGGTCACCAACAAGGGAATCAGCTAAATTCAGCCAGTGCTGAAACTCAGTGCGTCATATCTAGATTCTTCCTTCCACAACCTTTCATTTCTTAGTTGTTCCTTTTAATCTTATATCCTTTATCGATTATTCTTTAATCTATTATTATTATTATTATTATTATTATTATGATCGTACATTGAGCTACTACATTGATATAACAAATAAGAAAAGTGTGAAGAGAAACTTCATATATATTAACCGTGATATGTAATGTATATTATAATCCTATTGATAATAAAAATTATCACAAAAATCATAATGATTGTGATCGTTCTTTTCTGTCTACAGTTTTGTTACACTCACACTTCCACATTTGGATATGAATTTTTTTGATTCCCACTAGGAGTCGAGAAATTGGAAACAAAGGATTGATCTTCGAAATTCAATGATCACTTGACGACTAAACGAAATAAAACTTACTTGGATCGCTCCCAGTTGAGGTTTTTACGTACTCCCTGAGTATATGAAATATACCAGGCAGAAGCCTTATTTGTTGGCCATTCTACAGAATTCTTGCCCGGAGCTATATTTCCTCAACCATCTCCTAACCAGGTCGTAGAAGCTCATGGTTAACTCTCTACCAAGGCAATAATAATGTCAGTTAGATAATTATGGTCCGTACAATACGCAATAATGTGCTTTTTTCGAGATTCATGTCCGTCCGGACTCATATCTCTTGAACCGCTAGACCTAAAGTAGTCCTCAGGTGGAACGTTGCAACGGAAATGATTGATTTCAACGTGTTGCGACTGTCAAAATATTGCTCAGAACCTCAGGATCCAAACGAGGATATAGGTACGTTGATACTTGGATCACCTAGCTCATACAAAAGTACAGAAAACCTATAGAATCAAATAATAGAAAGTGGGTATACCGAATCTTTTTATTACTACTCGGTGTTTAAAAATCGAAGAAAAGGATTGATCTTTGAAACTTCTCCACCTGCACCTGACCACTAAATAAAATAAAAGTTACTTGGATCGTTCCAGCCAGGGGATTCGTATCTCTCTTGTAACTCCCCGGAAATGGTTTTTGTATGACTGATTAAAAATTCTAACACATTCGATGAAATTCGATCGAATTCTACCAAATTATGCGGGATATGTACATAAAGCATTTCACATTGGATTCGAATTTGCAATATCCGTATAACGAATAGAAATAAACTTTGGTTTATATAGCAGTGTTCATTTGCTTGTTTGAATACACCCACTTCTTCCCGCGCATCGAGTCAAGTCTCGTAGCGTCCATTTTGGTGGCGTCTAACGACGCTCCCATGCCGGTTGAAACATGTTTGTGAACGTAGAGTGTGCGGTATGATAACCGTAATTACATCGTGTGTTTCTGTGACCTCGGTAAGTTAATCAACCTAAATTAATCATAATCTATGTTTGTATTGTTGAATGAGCCGTCCCAGACGATCCTCTGCTCGTCGTAGATGGTTTTACGCGTCAGTGAGTAAAATCATGTCGAGTGAGTCGTGGATCAAATTTGAGGTTAGCTCGAATGTGCGCGTCTTGGGACGCAACTTTTTACGAACAATTTTAGCAGAGCAAAACCACACGTAATTAATTGTTCTAAAAAATATTCGTTTCTCCTTTGATTGTCAATGTAGGGACGAAATATCGGCTACGTGGAACGACGGGGTAAATGGGTACGGTATTTTTGACAGAGGAAGCGCCTCATACGAGTTCAGCTGATTTTATCACCCGAACACCCTGTTCTCTATTTCCTGATGAGAATTGGAAATTTCGACTTGCCTGAGTGATTACAGACGCAGATGGCTATCGACGTTGACAAAGGTTTGGTGTTTTTCATTTCCGAGTGCGTACTCAGAATTTTCATATTGTCAAGCCAAAGCAGAGTTCATGCTCGGCTCGACCCGGCCATCCCTATGCAGGTATTCATTCGTTTCCATATCCTTCAGACGACGAAAATCAGCTTTGTCGAATACGATGTGAGGAGCATTGAATAATCCGTCTCGCAAGAAATATCCCGATGGTCCTGATGGATGCAACCTTCGCAGCCGTTGCGTTGCTCCAGTCAGCACTGTGTTCTCAGCGATGGAATGACTGTAACTCCAGCCAACACCACATTCGGTAAGAACCAAGTTATTATGTCAGTATGACCTTTGATTCCGACGACAGTCGTGGGTTGAGAGTTGTTCCGATCGAGTTGAGTCAGGGCCTTTGCCGTCGCCTTTGAAAAGTATAAAATGAAATAAAATTGTTCCAAAGTTTAATCAGAGGATTCAATCAGACAACGAACTAGTGATATAAAATTAGTTGTTAGAAATACATAAAAATCATAACCGTTGCCATTCCGCTACAAACAACCATTGTCGCATATCACCCGTCGTCGAGACATCAGAAATGTAGTGGATACCGGAAGCAGATTTAATCAGAAAACTAACTCATGAATAGCGTTCGATCTGAGCCTATGTAACTTTTTGGTGCAGGTGCATGTCATTTTTGGACGATTTCGACTATGAAGTAAAATACTGATTCAACAATCCTTAGCGTATTTCATAGTGAATTGCAACTTTCCACTGTTGGAATTAAAGACTGTGACCGATACAAGTAGCTTGTGAGGCGAAACTTATTATACTACATTTTACATCATTGACGAATCTGTTGCAAATAGTATTGGAGGATACTTTTTTTTAACACGAATCCTATCCATGTCGGTAAACGCAGGAAAAACTGGTTGCCCACGGTGAAGTTGACTGTATAATGAATCCAATCAAATAAAAAAGGTCATTTCAGAAGAAGATACCGGATCAGAGGGCTGAGAACGTTAAAACAATTTCAATTTATTTCGATTTATAAACAGTGAAAGAATTTTTTTATTATTCCACCATCTTACTGGACTCAATCGATGCACTTCTTGATGACATAATGTTGGGTTATAACTTGTTCAGAATTTTTATACAAACACATTTCAAGTACTTACTTTCATGTATATTTAATAACACTGTCTAATTTCTTTCTGAATTGATTTCACTTCACAGATGACACTCTCGACGTGTGGTGAGTCTCAGACGACACTGATGATACCTCAATACGTATTCCGAGAGGCACCGGATGTCCCAAACGGAGCACGTAAGAAGACAAGCAGTTCTGACGACCATTCGTAGTCTCAGATGTACCAAAAATAGCAATAGAAATATTACGTCATTGTGCAGTTGAGATACTGCGAAAAACAGTGGTTGAAAAACTATTCAATTAGCTACAGTCGTATCAAGTCCTGTAAGTTCAAGGCAGATATATGAAATCTAAGATATTTTTCCGGACTTTCTGCGACAAGTAGAAAATGTTTGAATTTCGAACCATGTATATAGTAAAGGCAGCTTGAATGCTCACGCAAGTAGTAGCGATACTGCGATACACAGTAAAAGTATTAGAAATAATACTGCTGTAGTAGTAGCAATACTACGCACTCACAGTAATTCCTGTGTATTGTACAGACAGTAGAAATACTGTCGAACGCTGTAGTACAAAATACTACGAATGTTATTTTATCAATTATATCAGTATAACAAGTAACGGAGTATCAAGTCCTGTAACTTGATACTGCGACACACAGTAAAAGTATTAGAAATAATACTGCTGTAGTAGTAGCAATACTACGCACTCACAGTAATTCCTGTGTATTGTACAGACAGTAGAAATACTGTCGAACGCTGTAGTACAAAATACTACGAATGTTATTTTATCAATTATATCAGTATAACAAGTAACGGAGTATCAAGTCCTGTAACTTGATACTGCGACACACAGTAAAAGTATTAGAAATAATACTGCTGTAGTAGTAGCAATACTACGCACCCACAGTAATTCCTGTGTATTGTACAGGCAGTAGAAATACTGTCGAACGCAGTAGTAGTATAACAAGTAACGGACGGATGTATCGGGTCCTGTAACTTGATGGCATGAATATTATGAAAACTTTGCAACACAGCAATCTGGAGTATACCAGATCAATGCGTGATGAATCCCTAAATTTCAACACACATTACACGATTTCTCAGTTGCTGTGGTTAGTTTTCTAACTTTTCATGACAAACAGAGAGTGAAGAATTTTCACTAATTTGAAGAATAATATTTCATGTATTGATTATATGTACATGAATCACTTATTCCTTCGAACACCCAAGTCCCTTTTTGATTATCACACACTCAATGTTCAGGAATTGAAAAAATGCTCAATCTTGATTTTCTTCATCGCCTGACCGGTGGTTGAAAAATCGAAGCGACCTCGGGTCGTTTCAGCGAGTGAATTCGTATCAATCTTGTAACATGGCAATTAATTGTTATGTTTTCATGAAAAAAAGATTTCATACGATCAGGTAAAATTATGCCTCGAATTTGACCTGATAAGATTGTACGAAATTATTTGCATACATAACTTGATGACGTAATTCCATAAAATTTCGTCTGAGTTTGTGTACACTCAGGCATCGAAGGGGCATTCTATTGCACCACGGTGAAAGTGATACAGCAACGTGCTCCCCAGTCGCCTAATCGGCGTGTCCCGCAGGGAGGAATCCCTGAAAGTAGTGGTGGACCGTGGTTTGCCCACAGTGAGGCGTACTCATGTCGCTACTATGGCGTCTGGTCATTGACAACCCCAAAAGAAGACTTGAGTCCAGGGTGTCTATCTCCTTGAAAAATCTGGAAGTCCTGGAAATCTCAAGGATTTTTTATTTCCTGGAGTGTCTCGGAATTCCCAGGTAATTTCAAGTTCACTCAAGGAATGTTTCGAAGAGTGATCAATTTATTGGATCTTGCCAATTTAAAACCATTATTGTATTGCAATAGAAAAAAATTTGTCAAGTACATTTCGATTAAACTCGTGTGTCTAAGAAACTGACTGAGAAAAACCTTCGACAAGAGTGGTCTACGAGAGATAAATCGTATCTCGATACACCTGTAATCGTTGAAAAAATCACCTGCAATATCCTGGGATTCTCTGGAAATCTTAGATTAACTGGGATATACACGCAGGGCTATGCGAATGTTGTGGCCAGTGTGAGCCAGAGATGCCAGCAGAGCATCTGGACAAAACAGAGATGGTATGTTTTGCAAAAAAACGCAAGATGAAGGGATGGGGAAAGCCAAGCGTCAGGGCACGGAGCTGAAACCAGTAGACAGAGCAAAGCACTTGGGGGTCATCCTGGATGCTGAACTGAACTGGGGGCCCTAGCTAGAAAGTGTCAGCGGCAAGGTCTGTGCCCTTCTGTGGGTTACACATTGCACATGCAATACAACGTCGGGCCTTTACCTGAGAATAATGTACAGGGCTCTAATGTGTTGGCAAACGACCGAGCTTGAAACACTGCAGACTCGGCAGCCCCGACAACAAGTCCAAATTACCAGATGACGCAGGACCATCGGCAGGCTGACTACTGCTTTGAGTGCGCCTAGAACGTGATTTTCACTGGACGGACTGACTGGGCACGTCTGCGAAAACTCCTTGGGGGACAGGAATTAGTTTGGCATACCAACGGCTCTGAAACACACGAGGGAACAGCACCAGGATTTGCCTCAGCGATTTCTGCAGGGAGAGATATATGTGCTTCTGGATAAGCTCTGCGGGGTCTTTCAGGCGGAGGTGACTGCGCTACTGGCTCACGCACTGGAAAACTACCAAACGGACCACAAGGATAAGCACGCTTGTCTGCGCTCAGGGCGCTGGAACAACAGAAGATCAACTTGGTTCTTCTGGACCTTGCGGCCTACAACAGGGTGCTGCTGATCTGGATTCCGGGGCACATGGGAATCGCAGTTGATCGAAAAACGAACGGATTCGCTAGGAAGGAAGCAAAAGAATCCAAGGTAGAGTGGGAGCCGGTCGTCAGGGTGGCCAGCTGTCAGGTGAAATACGATGTGGTTGGTATTCATGGTTTAAACGTGGAGAGTGATCGACGTTGACCAAGGTTTGTCGATTCTCATTCTTGACACATCTTTTTATATGATTGAGCAGGTAATTATGAATTCAGAGCCAAAGCAGTCTATGTGCTAGGTCAGGCGAGTTCATCCTTCTGCAGGCATTAATTTCTTTTCATATTCCGCAGATCACATGAATCAGCTTCACCGAACACGAATGATGAGGTGTTCGACGGTCAACCCTACGTGAAATGTTTCCCACTAGTGGATGCAGACTTTGCAGCCGTGACAGTCCTTGAGTGAGAGCAGTGTTCATAATACGAGAAAGATTATCTGTAGCCAAAGCTAGAGTCGGTAAGACGTATGTTCTCAACACAGATACTCTTTACATTTATAATAAGTAATGAAAAATAAAAATTGAATTCAACTGGTCGATTACAAGGAGTAAAATAATTCTATCAAATATTCACTGTGCGAGAAATGAGATGTGTTGAAAATGGGTTGTTGTTGAGTGAGTGATTAATGGTTTTTGAAATGTACACTCTGAAACAAATTTTGTACACATTTTATTCTTGGCACAGTGAATATTTGATCGAATTGTTATTCCTTGTAACCGACCGGTTGAATTCAACTTTTGTTGGGAATATTGAAAAAGTGAGAAGAAAAAATAGAAAAACTCAGTAAAAAGTTGGAAAAATATCAATATCTTGGGCTGTTTTTGCAATACAAAATCCTTCTTTCCAATTTGCCCGAAAGGAAAACATTTGTTCATAAGAATGTTTACCTATTCAAAGCTGTACCCCCGTCCAGCGATAGTTGTAAATTGAAAGTTGTTTCGATTGAGTCGAGTCAGGTTACAAAAAAAAGGGGGCCAAAACTTCGTTTTCTCTTTCCATGGCACTACAATGTGTCAGTACAGAAGATAATATATGTATAACAAGTTGTATGTATCGTCGACATACCGTGAGTAAACGAGGAAAGGAAACAGTCTGAAACCAACACAAGCGCACGCTTCAGTCGTCCGTCTGTTGGGTGCGTTTGGCAGCGCGAGTAGATATATAAGTGTGCGCCCCTATTGGTTTCTGACTGTTGCCTTTCCTCGTTTACTCACGGTATATATCTGTAGAAGAAAGTTAGTCCATCGGCTGTTTTAAATTCTACCTAAGAATGTCGACAACCATTGTAGAAATCGTTTGTCCCATAGGATTGCCAAGTGTATCTGTTGAAATGTTGTCCAAATGAACAAAGGTATTCATGGTAGGGAAATCAAAGCATCGAACGAAGAAAACTATTACTCTTTTTCCATATCCGAGTTGACTGAATCGACGCACCTCTCAATTTAACGTTGTCTGCTTAGTTTTTCCGATGGAACGAGAGTAAATTGTTTGATATTTCTAGGATTATGTCTCAGATACTGGCTCTCGTGTACAACAAATAATATATTGGAATTTCTTTGTAACTTGATTTCACTTTACAGATCTCACGGCACGAGTACTACCTTGACTCCGCATACGACGACTTTGCTTGCCATGCCGCAGCATATCCATCAGTTTCTAGTGTGCCAAAGTCTCATGCCGATGCCCTGATACGTGTTTCGAGAGGCACGGGAGGTTTGGAAAGGAATGCCTAAGATGCAGAGCGCAGCGAGAGTTACTATCCTGGCAATCATCGGTGGTCTCGAAAGCACCAAAAACAGCGACGATTAGAGAATTAAGTTACTTATACGACAACTTAGAGACTTCAGGGCCTTTTGAGGTTCTTCAGGAAAGTTAGACTTAATTCCATGAGAATTCCTTGAGTTAATCCCCAAGAGTACATTTGATAAGTGCAGTTTGCATACCTGTATCACCGTTTGATTGATGATCCAATAATGAAATATTATTTTTCTGATATTCCTCAAAATGAGAGAAGATTTTGATGATGCAACTCGTGATGAGAGCACGAGAAAACGAATGAGAAAGATGGTCTGTTTGGGCAATCGAACGTTTGAATAGCAGTGAACGTGCATTATTTCTGAAATCGAACAAGACATACTTATTTTCGAATTTTTTTATCAATTTTAGTATTGAAATACTAAAATTTTCACCAACGTTCTGTTGGATGACAACTTGGAATTCTCATGAAGTTTCGTATGTAAGTTATTATTACACAAAAGTGAAGAACTAATGGATTCACGAAAGGGACTGCATCGTTCTTCTATGCTTGTTCATGTTTCGTTCATGAAGATAAATCATGATTCTGGTTAAAACAGTATGTAAATATTATATTGGTGCTTTCCCTCTGGGAAAACCTAATGTTCTCAGATAACTTTTCTTCTCATGCACGATTCTCAATTCCTAGCGAAATTTAGACGTCATGCAGGAAATTTTGAGACTTGTGAATCGATTTTCTAAGAGGAAAACTGTCGAACGAGCATTCTCACAAATCAGGACATTTTAATACTGTTCAACAATTATATAATGTAGATTATATAAAATTCGACGTGACTTTCACGTAGACGGTAGAAATTTTCCTGTTATATTGACTGTCAAAATAATGAACAGGTTCGTCTCACAAACGTTCGAGACCAATCGAATCTGTAGAATTGACGGAAACATTTCGTGGATTTTTCGAACAAAGAAATTTGTAAAAGTTGACGGGTTGTTTGAAATGTTCAACTGTGTACGTACTAAGGACAATTTCGATATTGTATAAATACTGTTTCAATCGCTCTCTTAGCATATCCTCTAGCTTTACAGCGAAAATCTGATGAATGTCCATAAAAATATATCGTACGAGTAGTGGGGGCTGTTGTTGACTGCTGTACATAGCGGTTGAAGAAACACGAACCCTAGCTGTACGAATATTATGAATGACATCGTGCTATGTCCTGTAACTTTACAGAAAGCTATGGATATCTATGAATGTCTTTGAATTTGAGAAATTGTGAACATATATTAGAAATACTAAATGTCTATCGCAGACTCGATACTGCGTATGTAGTAGAAATACTACGAATATTTAAATGTGGCTCGAGTACTTGAAACTTGTTATAAATGCAAGGCAATTATCAATTTTGGTATTGCACAAGCTGTAGAGATACAGCGACAAAGAGTAGAGATACTCGCAAATCCTGTGGTAAAACACAGAACTCTTTCAAGTTCTCTAACTTGATTGAAAAAATGTGACGACTTTTTATAATTGGTTCAAGTGATTGAAATTTATTATAAATGTAAGGCAATTATCAATTTTGGTATTGCATCAGCTGTAGAGATACAGCGACAAAGAGTAGAGAGATACTCGCAACGCCTGTGGTGAAACGCAGAACTCTTTCAAGTTCTCTAACTTGATTGAAAAAATGTGACGATTATTTATAATTGGTTCAAGTGATCGCAATTTATTGTAAATATCGGAAAATTCTAAGTTTTGGTGCAGCCTAAGCTGTTGGAATACAGCAATAAAGAATAGAGATATTCTAGTTGTACCAAATCTGAAAATGTAACGATTATTTATAATTGGATCAAGTGATCGCGATTTATTGTAAATATCGGAAAATTCCAAGTTTTGGTGCAGCCTAAGCTGTTGGAATACTGCGATAGAGAATAGGGATATTCTAGCTGTACCAACTCTGAAAAAATGTAACGACTATTTATAATTGGTTCAAGTAATAGAAATTGATTATAAATGCAAAGCAATTATCAGTTCTGGTGTCGCACGAGCTGTTGAGATGCAGCGAAAAAGAGTAGAAATACTCTAACTCAGGTAGTAAAACTACTGCATGATAATCTATATCATTATCAATGTTGCAAGTCTAATCCTCGAATAGGTGTGTGAAAACATACTATTTTAGAAAAAGAGGACGAAAATATTATCGACTTCAACAGAAAACTGTAATATCGACTGTAAAAACTGCAATACCGACGGATGTGAGGTAGAGTGGTTACTCTATCTCCCGATAGATGGCGCCCGGGTGGTTGCGCCATCTTCCGATAGGTGGCGCTGATAATTGAAAAAATCACCTTGCATTTCCCCTTAATCCAAAGTATAAGTATTTCATTGCGCGATACGTTGAATCAGCATTGGGCGGAGGCAAATCTGGTGGCGGATTGCCTGAATATAAGATTGCGCGAGCAGAGGGGCGGAGAATAAAATATGTACGCTGGGATGATCCTAATGTGTTAGTCGATCGTCTTCGACTTCTTATGCAATCACAGGCAGCTGGTGATACCACTGTTGCTAACGAGATAGTTTCAATTATTGAAGAGTTGCGCGAAGCTGAAATCATCCATTAGCAAAGGATCAGTCTATAAAATAAGTAAACCAATTAATCGTGTATTGACTGAAAAGTGAATAAAGAATTTGAATAAATATGTTTTGTTGTAATTTCTGACTGTGTTTATTGTATATCCCTCATCCTTAATCCAATCCTCTCACTTGAGCTTATATGTTCAGGGAGTTGTAGAAACTTTTGAAAACTTTGGAAAACCTGGAACGTCTAGATTTTCCGGGGATTTTACCCATTTTCCGAGAATTTCTGCACAAATTCTGAGAATGTGCACACACACACACACACACACACACACACACACACACGGGAATGCCATCTCTCGGATGAGGAATGTGCAATTATCACTATGGATTGAGATTTGAGAATTGAGATTTGAGAATTGAGATTTGAGAATTGAGATTTGAGAATTGAGATTTAAGCGCCATGTCTCAGATGGTGAGTATACAATTAACATACAATTATCGTGGGAACGCCATCTGGGGAATTAACAATTAGGAGCGCCATCTACTGGGTAACCTACCCACTGTCGGTAAATAGCATAAAACATCGGTCGGTAGCAGGGCGAACCGGTGTAACCTACCCACCCGCGGTAAATACAGGGTACCTCGGTCGGTGATAGAAGCGCCATCTACCGACGAAAAATTGATGGCGCCATCTCGTGGCGAATATGTACAGTTATCATGGGAACGCCATCTAGGAAATGAACAATTAGGGGCGCCGTCTGGGGAATGAACAATTAGGAGCGCCATCTCTCGGGAAAATTCGGGACGTCATCTGTTGGCTACCCACTGTCGGTAAATAGTGCGAACCATCGGTCGGTAACAGGGATGCTCCGGGGGTAACTTACCCACGGTCGGTAATTAGCACGGATGCGAACCCCTCGGTCGGTAACCATGTCGGTGCAGGGATCTAGGGATAGAACCATCTCATCCCCTCTACTGGGTTTTACCATTTCTGGACGGAGATTTCCTCATTTCCGACGGTAGTAGCGCAGTGCTAGCACTCAAGACTACCGAGCGGGAGGCTTGGGTTCAAATCCCCAGTGTGTCAGTGTTGACCTGAACGTCAATCCGCAAAATGTAAGACGGGTCACGCCGTTTAGGCGCACTGGCAAGCTGGGGGTATGGGCTCAGTCCGGCTACATTCGGACAAGGTTTTTCGGCAGTTTTCCTTGTCCCTCGTGCGAATGCGGGTGTTTCTATCTCAACTGCTACTGCTAACTCTCCCCTCCCGCCCACGTTTTCAAATGTATTTGAAATAAATAAAGTTATTTACATTTTCCATTTACATTTCGGAGTGCAAAAATGGTATCACTCGTCCAGAAGGAAGGAATTTTTGCCCGGTGCTGGTATAGCGTACTGAAATAACCTTTTTCTGGCGCGCCATTTAATTCTGGGCAAATATTTCCGTATTTTTGGCGCGTCATACCAAATCTGGTCTGAAATTACCTTTCTCTGGGAGTGAAAAACTCCAACCGGGTTCAACCTCCAAGGGTCATGGTTTTTTGAGATTAAAAAAAAAGATGGCGTGTGACTAGGGACGATTGCTGATTTGCCACTCGTGTGATTGTTGACAAGCTTCGTACTCGTCTCAATCCCAAAGTTTCGTCCATTAATTGTTACACAATTTCGACGGAGAAAATATTCCTGCAAAGGCACATGATTTTTCCAGCCGCATACTTGATGGCCAATAGTATATTTTTCATTCGTAAATAATAATCGGGGAAGATTGCATCGTGTATTCATTCAGCGGTGGGCCAGACCAGCTTCTTGTTTCAATATGAGAAAATAAAGACAGGGCCGGCGATCCCCCTATGGTTTTGGTGGAGTACTCCATACCTTAGAATTAAGCAGGTATGGATATCCATACTTCAGAATCTTGGCTCACTTTCCATAAAAATAAAATGTACAAGTGGACGTGGCAACCAATCGCCACGACGATACATTATTCCACAACCTTGTTCCATATCCTGTTTGTTATCAGTTATGTATTCCAAAGAATTCTGCAAACACTGAAAGTGATTAAACCGCAGTTTACAGCTACGATTTACAGCAGTTCCTATCTGCACGTTCTTGTGCATCTCACGACTCTCACGTGGCGTCGAAGTGACTACTAATGCCTTTTCATCAATAAATATTTTTTACGGCACAGGCATTAAAAGGCACTTGACGGCACGAAAAGAGACGTTTCAAAGATGTCATTAATATAGAGTGATTTAGAATTCGTGACGAATCTTCGAGGGTCATTCTCGGGGGTTCAAAGCAGAAATCGGCCAAAATGATAATTCCAAGGACATCTTGGTTATATATTATCAATTGTTTTGGAGCTCGCAAATATTGTTTGATAGAATTGAAAATATTGTTCCAATTAATATTGGTGCAGCATACAAATTTTTATGATTTAATAATATTATTTACAGCATTGATAATACGGTAATAAGCCGAAAATCTGTAAATTGAAATTATATGGTGAATGATGAATTTTTTTCGTCGAATCTCCCATTGTTACGATTGACGCCGGTAACTGCGACGGATAGTCAGTGGATAAGAGTCAGTCCACGTCAGACCGGACAGCTTTCTGACACTAGGTCTCAGATTTTAAAATCAATTTTGTTACACGTTCTTTGCAACAAATGAATGGAGCAAAATTTACAGGAACCAATCAACACTCCACAGAAATTTTTTTTCTGGGCACAAAATAATCCAAACATTAAGAATATCACAGTAGAATTTTTCACGCACAGTGATTATACAAACGAAACAACTGCATTGAAAGTTCGTTTTGAAAAAGCAAAGTTGGTCCGTGGCACACTAACATTTCATTGTATTCCCTGCTAAAAATTCCCGAGACGACCAGTCAGGACCTTGTTCAAAATTACGACGTGGGGAATGGCCCTATGTGGACCCATGTGGTCCTGACTCGGGAATTCACTTTTTTGAAGTGAAAAAGGGCCCTACTAAAAATTCCCAAGTCAGGACCTCATGGGTCCACATAGGTCCATTCCCCACGTCGTAATTTGGAACAAGGTCCTGACTGGTCGTCTCGGGAATTTTTAGCAGGATTAGGCCAGTAACGAAAAAGAAATTGATAGCCAAGAGATACTCTAATGCAGAAGGATCCGTCGAGGCCCTTGTTTCTAAGTAAACGTTAATTATATTTTTAGTTATAGTTACCAGTTAATAATTATATAATAGTTTTAGTTATATTACTGACTTGATATTACTTTGATATTTAATAAACAAGTATAAATTGAAACGTCATTGTATATGTATAATGGTATATTATGCACCTAGGGCGGTAAAGGTTGTTTTCGACGAGTGCGAGGTTGTATTCCGAGGCGAAGCCGAGGATTACAATCGCACGAGTCTAAAACAACGTTTGCCCTGTGGTGCATACGATATTTTATACACCAAAGGGAAATAAAGCGGTTTTTTCGGTTGGAACAGGGCAATAGACCGCCGTTTATATCCCTGAGGTGTATAAATATTATATGCGCCCCACACTCTCTATAATGCTCCTTACTCTAGCTCCGCGTCACGGCCCGTATCGATTAGCGCGGTCGCGCGCGCCGTCACTTATAAATCTATCGTTTTGACGCAGTGCCCATGCATGCCCCATTCTAAAAGTTGAGACTTCCTATAGGAAATTGACCAAGGAATACGCTGGTATTTTTTTCAAAATTTTCAGAGCGTGCGAAAGCCTCGAAAACTACGTTTGAATAATATAATTTTAATAGTTTATAACAAATGGAATCGTTGATGGCTCTGGAATACAATAAAAATGTCCAGAAAGTGCCATTCAAGAGCTACAAAATGCCGTCTCGAAGAAGTCTGTAGGATAGATAGAACCGGAAATATGGGCAGTTGAAGGAGAGCGTGTTTTCGATTTTTGGCAGTTTTTTATGATTTTCAACCCCGTGCAACTTCTAAACTAGGGGCGATAAAAATAAAATAAAAATTGTTTGCCGCATTCGTTTGTTGCAAAGAACGTGTAACAAAAATTGATTTCGAAATGAGAGACCTAGTGTCAGAAAGCTGTCCGGTCTGACATGGACTGACTCCTGTACTTGTTATCTTACCTTAATAATTAGGTCTACATTTTATTTTTATTTCTTCATTTTATTTTATTATACGTATACATACTTATTCCATGTTATTTGTATTTTTCACTCGTATTTCTTGTTACTTTTATCTGTATTTTAGTTTTTACTCTGTTATACTCGATCATATTCAGAAACGCTCATTTTTTTTCGATTATTTTATTTTATTTTATTTTATTTTATTTTTTCTCTGTAAAAGGGTTAACCCCCGTTGAATTATTTAAATAAATGAATAAATAAATAACAAGAGTATGATCTACGCATTTTGAGGTTAGGTGGAACTGTCGAATAATCCGACACTTGACTGCCACTACGCATGCGCGGATTCGAGAGGTGTACAAATAAAAGGGCCGGCGAAGAAAGATTTTCCCAGGCGTAGAGTGCTATTGGTATATATTGGGGGAAGGGGGGGCGGGGCGTCCGAAAAATATATAGAACTCGCCGAATACTTATTTTTACGGCACAGGCATTAAAAAGTCACTTTTTGACGCCTGTTTTCGTTCCGGTAAGTGGCACTTTATACCGCTAAGTTCAAAGTTGCGGTATAAAGTCTTTATTCCGCAACTTTGATGCGCAGTTCGAAGTGCGCATGTCAAAGTTGGGGAATAAAGTCTTTATACCGCCGGTTACCCCCTCTCTACTACCGCTTACAGCAGCTCCTATACGCAGTTCGTGCGGAACTCAACTGGCGTCAAAGTGACTATTAACGCCTTTTCCGTAAAAAATATTGTATGCGGCGCGCGCAGAAAGTAACTGTTCAGCAAGGTTATGTTTTTAGTACTCGCCGTTGCTTTACAAGGCTCGTACGAAAAACATAACCTTGCCGAATAAACAGTTACTTTCTGCGCATGCCATATAAATATCTATTTCACGGAGTAGTAATAAGGAGATATCACTCCGCGGTCAAACACGTCCCCGATTTTGGGGTAAAGTAGAAGGCTTGTCAAGATGCGATTTGAGCGCCACTTATGGAAAAAAAGGGAAATTTCCTACGTGGACGAATCAGATCACGCGTAAAATCATTATACAGGCTTACACCGCAAGAGGCGCTTAAATCGCTTCTTGACAAGGCCTCTACTCTGCCTCAAAAACTGGGCCGACTTTTCAGCCGAATGCTGCTTGAGTGTTATCTCCTTATTACTACTCCGTACTTATTTTGTATGCCTGTTTTCGATGCGTAAAGTGGCACTTTGAACACCTAAGAATGACCCTCGAAGATTCGTCACGAATTCAGAATCACTCTATATTAATGACATCTTTGAAACGTCTCTTTTCGTGCCGTCAAGTGCCGTTTAATGCCTGTGCCGTAAAAAATATTTATTGATGAAAAGGCGTTGAAAGTCACTTCGACGCCGCGTGAGAGTCGTGAGATGCACATGAACGTGCAGATAGGAACTGCTGTAAATCGTAGCTGTAAACTGCGGTTTAATCACTTTCAGTGTTTTGCGCGAAATTCTTTGGAATACATAACTGATAACAAACAGGATATGGAACAAAGTTGTGGAATAATGTATCGTCGTGGCGATTGGTTGCCACGTCCACTTGTACATTTTATTTTTATGGAAAGTGAGAAAAGATTCTGAAGTATGGATATCCATACCTGCTTAATTCTAAGGTATGGAGTACTCCACCAAAACCATAGGGGGATCGCCGGCCCTGACTGTATTTTCTCATATTGAAACAAGAAGCTGGTCTGGCTCACCGCTGAATGAATATACGATGCAATCTTTCCCGATTATTATTTACGAATGAAAAA
The DNA here is from genome assembly GCA_018257835.1 of Euura lappo. NCBI lineage: Eukaryota > Metazoa > Arthropoda > Insecta > Hymenoptera > Tenthredinidae > Euura > Euura lappo. The sequence goes on from JAEUYN010002246.1 coordinate 17,555, forward strand.
TATACTATTGGCCATCAAGTATGCGGCTGGCAAAATCATGTGCCTTTGGGATATTTTCGCCGTCGAAATTGTGTAACAATTAATGGACGAAACTTTGGGATTGACACGAGTACGAAGCTTGTCAGCAATCACACGAGTGGCAAATCAGCAATCGTCCCTAGTCACACGCCATCTTTTTTTTCAATCTCAAAAAACCATGACCCTTGGAAGTTGAACCCGGTTGGAGTTTTTCACTCCCAGAGAAAGGTAATTTCAGACCAGATTTGGTATGACGCGCCAAAAATACGGAAATATTTGCCCAGAATTAAATGGCGCGCCAGAAATAGTAGATTGTGTAACAAGGAGGCAAACTCGGTCTTTTCATGCCGAGCGTAAGTTTGCAATACAAGTCGTAGACAAGCGTGTACGCGAGCCGAAGGCGAGTGTACATGCGAGGCGAAGACGAGTATTGCAAATACGCGAGGCGAAAAGGCCGTTGCCTCCTTGTTGCACATTGTACTTTATGTAACAAGAGTATGATCTACGCGTTTTGAGGTTAGGTCGAACCGTCGAAGAATCTGACAGCGGACTCGCGCTGAGTACGATGACCACCACTTTTCATTCCTAGGACAGTCACTTTTCTAGTCCTAGGAGTCAAAGTTATACTTTTCTGTACTGTGTGCGCGCGCATTCGCAGCTCACTCCCACTGTCATGAAAACGGCCACTTTCTGTCCCGAAAACTACCATCGAAAAACGCGTGAATCATACTCGCGTTATATAAAAGGTTATTTCAGTACGCTATACCAGCACCGGGCAAAAATTCCTTCCTTCTGGACGAGTGATACCATTTTTGCACTCCGAAATGTAAATGGAAAATGTAAATAACTTTATTTATTTCAAATACATTTGAAAACGTGGGCGGGAGGGGAGAGTTAGCAGTGGCAGTTGAGATAGAAACACCCGCATTCGCACGAGGGACAAGGAAAACTGCCGAAAAACCTTGTCCGAATGTAGCCGAACTGATTGTGAGCTCATACCCCCAGCTTGCCAGTGCGCCTAAACGGCGTGACCCGTCTTACATTTTGCGGATTGACGTTCAGGTCAACACTGACACACTGGGGATTTGAACCCAAGCCTCCCGCTCGGTAGTCTTGAGTGCTAGCACTGCGCTACTACCGTCGGAAATGAGGAAATCTCCGTCCAGAAATGGTAAAACCCGCTCAAAAGTGTAAAATTTCTACCTCGAAGAGGTAATTCCGGCTCCGAGATGGTAACGCCAGCAATTTGGATCATTGATCAATGATGTGAAAATAACTTTATTGGGCAGCTTTCGTCCCGCTAAACTACTAGGCGATTCCCCTTTTCATGTGAGTGTTATAAGAACATTCATTTCGACGACGCTCGTTCACAATTATCCATCTTCGAAATGTGACCATTCAAATAGAATGAATTCAACATCGGTTACACCGGGTATCCGAATAAGGACCCAAAATTCACTTGATTGAAAATCGATTTGAATAAAGATTCAAATCTGAATTTCAAAGTTCTACCTACGAACTTATTTCGCTTTTCCGTATTTGTTTTATACCTACAATAAACCAGCGTTTATTTCGTGATCATAAACGCATCGGGTCGTGCAAATCGTGCCCAACAACCGGATGCTCACCGCAGCTATTGTTATGCACTACGTGATAACGGCTGTTTGTCGTGCGATTCCGAACCTCCTGATTGGTCTACGAGCAGTTATCATTGACCATGATAGATTCCAAACTCCCCCGCACGTCCACCCACTTTTTGTACAAAAGCTGCTCCATTTTGGTGCCTTCTTCACTCGACTGAATCAACGCGAACTAGTTGCCTCTTAACTCTATATTTTCTTCATCAGTCTACTTGACATACGCGACAAACTTCAACGATGAAAATCGTTATTTTCCTTGCTGCGGTATCCGCTGCGAATATTTTCGTGGGTGTTGAGGGTGGTGACCGTGCCCGATTTCGACTTCCACCTCACTTCTTCAACCCTCGTACTCCATTTCTAATTCCAACTCAGGTCCAAACGGCGCGTTCAAGACTCCAAGTAACATTCCTGAACCCTCTCGAGATTCCGATTCTCATGTTTCATGGAAATATAAACACGACGATTGAAGGTAAAGACATACATACAAATGATTTAACTGGCCATTGCGCTCGTCACTTTCCGACGAAATTTTTAACTAAAGAAATGTCTCTGATCCAGCTGGCGCAAGTGGGAGTATCGAAGGACCTGTAATCAGACATCGAAAAGGTGAATGGACTTACACGACCTTCTCGTATATCCTGCGGCCAGGATACAGAATTCACTACATGATAACGGTTCTATACGACGGACAAAATCGGCAGTCAGATCCCCAAATGTTCACTGTGCCTACTGTAGGCAATACCGTGTCCCTGGACACGGTCCTGGCGTATCCGACTACACCAAACTTACACTAGAATTTCACCGTGTATTTGTCAATTATTTACACCCATGTTTACACCGTCTATCACACCTCAAATTTCTCACACCCGAATTCACACACCAATTACGCCGAAATTACACTGTCAATAAATGATAGGGAAGTGTGGATCAATTGAATGAGTTGCATACAAATAGCACGTCGGCTTCAATAACGTCACAACTCAAAAATTGGCATTTTTCAGTAGAAGTAAATAACTATGAGTGAAAACTTTGCATGTTCAAGGAAGTTACCTGTTGTTCTATAAAGTGAACCGTTCATGGTGAAAAGTTTTTTCGCGGCGTTTTGAATCATTTGGAAAAAGTTTGGATTCATTCAGTTCCACTAAGGGCCCTTACATGGCAGGAACCAACAGTACTTTTGAGTTGTGTCACTTTTGTTGAATTATGAGCAATCATTTTTCGAGTAATGTCATTTTTTTTTTTTTTTACTTGTGTCTCTGTTGCTGAATGATTTGTTGCAAAACCAGTGCAATGTAATAACGACATTTCTGCTCGGTAACGGCTAATTTTATAACTAAACAAATGACACTTTGCAATCCTATAAAGTCGACCTTTGTGAACCCAAATATGGTCCTAACTCAAAAATGATAATTTTTTAGTTGTGACGTTATTGAATCCGACGTGCGAAATGATGAAATCGCCGCGTGTAATGAGTTTTAATTTTTTCTAACCATCTTGAGCTTTGGAAATTATATTGACACTTACAAATATGTTACGGTATCCAAAATATATTCACAAATATACATTATAATATCTTTGGTCAATTAGTGTGATATACATTTATTTTATAAATCCATATATCGTGTTGTACTATAATTAGGTAGTTGGGTACGGGAAGAAAACTTGTTATGTCTGTAGAACATATAAATGCCTTAATAATGCATTTATTTTCAAAACTGTCTCTAAACACAGATTTTAAAGCTTTATTCAGATTAGGTATTTTTATAGACTGACGTATGCAGTTCCCGGACGGGCAAATACGGGCAGCTTAGTTCATTGTCATACATTTCCAGATACGAGAGAGACCAATTTTGGATGGATGAGAGACCGTCGATAGCCGTCTAATTGTTCGTTAACGCGGTTGTTGGCCATATTTTTTACGTTTCAGTCTCTATTGCGCTACCAACGATCTAAATATGCAAGGATGAGTTGTGTAGTAGTTGACTTATGAATGATTTTGAATATTCGAGCTCATCCTCAGAGCTAGCGACCCCGAGAACCTACGGACACCGATTTCAAAGGTAACCGTTTTATTGAGGTTTCGTGGCAGTCCTATCGGTGGGGCATTTTTATTTTCATCACTTGACTTCCGATTCGTAACTAGGGACCCCGAAAACCCCCCTACAGTGAACCTCAGAGGTTTTGGCAGCAAAACCCGATTTTTTCTCACTGTGCCCCGCCGAGATTGTTATCAAAGGCAAAGTCATTAGGTTTTCAAAGATGGTTGAATACCTTGGATTGACTATTGACAAAAAAACTTCTCTGGGCTGAGCATATCGACCGAATGAACGGGAGTGCCAAAGCTAAACTGTCTCGCCTCTATAACCTATTCCAATCATCGTATCTAAACAACTCAATGAAAATCATGCTGTACAAAGCCATTATTCGATCTCCCCTTCTTCACGCATGCCCCATCGGGCACAAAGCAGCAAATTACCACCTCAATAAACTCCAAATCACTCAAAACAAATGCCTCAGATTGGCTACAAGCACGCCCATTGATTCCTCGGCCCTGAGAATGCACGAACAAGTTAACCTACCGATTATCCCAGACTTGATTAAAAAGCTTACTATGAACTTTATCAACTCCCTGAAGCAACATGAAAATATCCAACTCCACAAGACAAATCCATTCACCCATTCAAAATGGGCGAAATCTACAAATAAGAGATTTCTACGAGGAATTAACCCAAATTAAACCTCTAGCCCTAAGATCACCTCATCACCCGCTTCAATATGTTCACCCATCTCATTTAGCTATAATTACTCTTTCTGTAACCATTACGACACTGGGTTCTTGCTATTCTTCTTTCCCAACTCCCAATCTCATACCACGCGATATCTTAAGTCCTTTCAAAATTGTAAACATTATCTGTATATTATACTTCGGGTCTCGTCCTCAAGATTACAAGGTAGTACCGCTACTCCGACCTACTAATGCCACGTTTTCAGAGTTTCAAGAAAGTGCGCCGTTGTCAAGGTGGCGCTACCGTCCCGATATCTCCTCATAAACTTTCTTCGTGCCGAAGATGCCACACGCCGGAGTTTCCCCCGTAAGTATTTTATAGTAATTTGAGTTTCAGATCACAGGAGACCGCAGAAAAAGCGATCCCTGAGTCCTAGCAGCCCCGTCGAAGAAGACGGGCGAGTCAGAAGAAGGATGGAAAAGCTAGAGGCGTAAAAAATAAGGTTCAATGCAACCTAACCGCACTTTCAACACCTCGAGCCAGCAATACCATACGGTCAGGCTTATGTGAAGGTAAGACAAAACCGATGCTGTAGACAGTCGAAGTACTGATCGTTAATACGGCAGGGTTATGCGAGACATAACCTCTATTCAAAACCGGAGCTGTAGACAGTCGAAGTACTGATCGTTAATACGGCAGGGTTATGCGAGACATAACCTCTATTCAAAACTGGCGCTGTAGACAGTCGAAGTACTGATCGTTAATACGGCAGGGTTATGCGAGACATAACCTCTATTCAAAACTGGCGCTGTAGACAGTCGAAGTACTGATCGTCAATACGGCAGGGTTGTGCGAGACATAACCTCTATTCAAAACCGGCCCTGTAGACAGTCGAAGTACTGATCGTCAATACGGCAGGGTTATGCGATACATAACCTCTATTCAAAACCGGCCCTGTAGACAGTCGAAGTACTGATCGTCAATACGGCAGGGTTGTGCGATACATAACCTCTATTCAAAACCGGCCCTGTAGACAGTCGAAGTACTGATCGTCAATACGGCAGGATTATGCGAGACATAACCACTATTCAAAACCGGCCCTGTAGACGGTCGAAATACTGATCGTCAATACGGTAGGGTTATGCGAGACATAACCTCTATTCAAAAACAGCGCTGTCGACAGTCGAGGTTATCCGAGAGATAACGTGTGTACTGATCATTCAATACGATCAAGCTATGGGCGGTAACTTCGGAACCGATTGTCCCAAGTAACGTCACACATTGACAGTTGGGTCGACAAGAACCATCAGCAGGTAAGACAATTCTAAGGCAGGACTGAAGGCAAACCAATGTTCTGCTTCCGATATAGAAAGCCTGTATTCGTCGGTCTATAGAGCCGATCGATGTTAGCAGTACGCTCTATGAGCTTTCTCAGCGGACCTCCCTAGTAGCAAAATGATTGAAGTCTGCCTGCAGTCTTACTGCAGATCTGCTGCAGATCTTCCTGCAGACCACTAGTGGTCTACTTCACCATTTGAGTCAGGGACTGATATCAGATTCTGCAGTGCAGAATCTTACGCAGATCTTACGCAGATCACTTCAGGTTCGATTTAGTGCCCATCTGGGATGTGAACAGCTCCTCAGAATCAGAGTATAATATTATACTCTGATTCTGAGTAGCTGTTCACATTCCAACTCTCTTCTCAAGAAACAGCTTGATTTGTGACTTGATACCCATTAATATTGTCATCAATGTTATATTTTTTCGACACAAACCACATTATTTCCAAAGTATAGAGACATTACACTCTGAATATGAGCCATCTATGTGTGCTATCAAATATTTTCAGGTTCTCACACATCGGTACAAAAATTGCTTCTCGTAAATAACGCCCAATAAAATATTTATTTTCAGATTTACCACGACGAAGTTTTTATTCGCATGCAATCTTAAAAAAAAACGTTGAATAAACTCTTTCTCTTGAGAATTACAAAAAATATTAATCTAACAATGATGTGTATTGCACAGTAATATTAATTATCAAGGAACGTGCACGCTTGTTGTACTTGTCACTTCGCCATCTTGGATATGGTCAGCGTAGACGCGGTCGATATCGATCAATGTCGCTCGTTTCGACTATCGATTGTATAGGTTATGTTCGCTAATCCAAATTCAAGCAGATTATGCAGACAGTGCGCACACAGATTCTTGCCATGTACTTCTATGCAGATTCTGCAAGCATTTTGCTGGCAGAGGAAATGCAGTGATATGGTCTAAAAATCTGCAGGTGATCCGCGATAATACTGCAGACAGATTCTTGAATAAGAATCTGCAGTGCAGGCATTGCTACTAGGGTCGCATGGGCGCTCGGAGAGCGACAATATTGTATATTGTTGACGCACAAGGCCTATCGGTAGAGGGCTACGCTATAATGAGCGCTACGATATAGATAATGCTCCCACGCAGTAGGGGGTCCTTTTTTGGGTCTACAGCACTGATCGGTCAGGCTGTGTTCTCAGGATCGAGGGCAGAGACGATGCTCCCTTTTTTCAAGGCAGGTTCTTCATTGTTGTTACACCGGACCTATCTATTTTTAGCGCTGTTCTTGCAGTAGCGCTAGGAAAGAGACGAATCTCTCACTCCCAAAGTAAAGTCAAGGACTTGAACGGTTCAGTGCTGCAATCTTAAGAGCAGACAGAATTAAAAAACAAATAGAAGCTCTTATTTCGTATCACGAAAAACAAAGTCACTATCGTGAGCTTGTGCGACGGACTCACAATTCTATTGACTAAGGGTCAACCTTGAAGAGGGAAAATTCAATCGCTAACTTATACCCTTGTTACAGAACTGGTAGTTCTAAGGCAGTGTAGGAGAACTTGTTTTACTAAACCTCTGGGAAGCTCAGAGCTTCCGAGCCATACCCGAAGGGTAGAACAAGCTAATCAAACTCTGAAGGTGGGGATAACAGCGGACAACCGAGCAAGCTATCTCGAGAATGGGAAATAAGAATTGATTTCAGTAGTCAATTTAATTACAACAGCTCCTGTCGAGAGTGTAAACTCCCCGCCAGTATGTTGAAAACCTAGAGTACTCTCAGTTTATTCAGACCCTGTTTTTTGACTCTACCTATATTCATCGTCGACCCAATATCAGGTCACATGGTCGAGGCATAGATAGATAGATTATTGTATTTAGATCTTGGAGTGTTGCATGATGCTCAAATCTAGATGTTGAGACCCGTTACTCAAGAAGAGAGGAAATAATTCTCAAAAACCAGTAAAACGATTTTTAGTCCCTCGATAACCTCAATTCTCAGCCGTAGATACCCAATAAGGCCTTAAAAGTTATGGAAAGTTACTATATTTTCCAAAGACCAGCTGAGGAGTAGATAATGATCTGTAGAGGATATGTGAACAGATTTGAACTTGAAAAGGACGACGGTAGACTTATAAGAGGCTTCGCAGCTCCTCTCGGTGCTACGCCGTGGTCAATTTTCGTCTTATTAACCAAAAAACTTGGATATCAAGCATGATCCAAGAGTATAGTTACCCTGATAGGTAGCTAATTGAAGTGAAATATCACTTTGGTGAAACCTCTTTGCACATATGGTCAGAAGCTAATGAAAGTTGTTGGTAAACAGGCTGATAGGTATATGTATACTAAGTGTACTTTACTAGCAGTCAAGTGGAGGAAGATTATTGAAGTTCGGACCATTATGCAGACACTAGATGAGCACAAAGCAACGTGAAGTTTCCTGGGTCCAACTAGACAAGAGTAACAGATTCACCACAAATGTGAAGAATCTGCTTAAGTCCTTGTACTTGAGGATAGCCGGCTAATCCAGATTTTCTCTAGTAACGTTGTATTGGTTGCTGTAGAGTTCAAAGAAGATGAGCTTGTCCCCCAAGTAAAGCAGCACTGAAAGCTTGTTTATTCAAACCAATAATATCAGTACATCAATGTCGGGTGTCGAATTCGGCGCTACAAAAATAATAAAAAATAATAACAAAGAAAAAAAAAAATTTCTCAAAAGTTTATCCAACGGAAACGTGTTGTAAGTTCGAACAATAGTTGATAATATTTCCGACTTAGTAACCTCAACAGCTACTAAGTTTGTCAACAGAGAAATCCTCCCGGTTTTTTAATTGATTGGCCAATCAATTAAAAACACCTGATTGGTCAACTCCACCCAACTGGAACGTCACGCTCCGATGACTCCAGCTCCGGATAAATAGGGACACCCTGTCTGGGGGTAACCAGTATCAGGTTACCTCTCGCCCTGATGAAGTAAACTGCAATGTTTACGAAACGTCGGCAACAAACCGTTCATCAACGCGGCTCCAACCCGGAAGCCAAGACTCATCCAGAATCTACCCGCGGAAGCCTCAAAGACCTTATCAAACTCCTCCACGGGGAGGGAATCCTCGCTAAAGTTAACTCTTTTAGCAAGAACAGGTCGTCCCTATCCAAACATTTGACCAATCTAGCCTTTTTGAAAAGATGCAGGGACAACAACATCATCCCGAAATTCCTACGCATCAAAGATCTCCTCGGCACGGAGAAATCCAAACGCATACTCAAGCGCACTAGTTTAGCTCTCCTACGGGAGCGCATCACACACACTAAACTCCAACTAAACCTCATTTCCGAACGGACAATGCACCTTCACCTTACTCTCGCATCCACTCTGCGACCAGACATCTGGGAAACAGTCGATCGCATCTCAGCGGAACAAGCTGAACGCATCCACCAGCAAAGTTCGGAACAACTAATAAAGAAATTCCAGAAACTCGACCCACAGTCCAAAACCCCTACACCACCTAAAGACACTGTCAAGAATCTAAGTAATGCCACCCTGTCCCACGAAGCGATATCGGCCCTATCCAAAGGTCCAAACTTCGCGATCGCTCCATCCAGAATCCCCAAAGAAGAAATTATTTCCCAAATCGAAGACGCCATCTTCGGTCTCCCAACAGAAGCAGCGAACAACATCCGGAGACAAACAACAAACATCCTACGGAACGCCAAAGTCCCCAAATCCAACCTCACCAGACCCGAACGTTTAGCCCTACGAGAACTAAACAATAACCCGGACATAATGGTACTACCAGCAGACAAAGGGAATGCCACAGTAGTCCTCAACAGAACTGATTACCACACCAAAATCCATGCACTCCTAGATGACGCCACCTATCGCAAAATCCGTAAAGATCCCACATCAAAATTAGAAAAGCACACCACCGCACTCATAAAGAAAAGCAACCTCACTGACTCCACCAAAAAAGCAATCACACCTAAAGAATCACACCCCCCGAGATTATACGGTCTACCAAAAATCCATAAAACCAACATACCCCTAAGACCAATAGTCAGCGCTATAAACTCACCCACATACCGCCTCTCACGTTACCTAACATCCGAACTCAAACCACTCCTACAGAACTCTGGCTCACGCATCCTGAACTCAAAAGACTTCGTTGAGAAAATCCAGCAGCTCCGATTACACCCGGATGACATCCTAGTCAGTTTTGATGTCGAATCACTATTTACAAAGGTCCCCATCCAGGACACCTTAGAAATCATAAAATTCTCCAGGAAGATACCAGAACACCTACTTCCCCTAATCGAACACTGCCTCACTTCCACCTACTTTCTCTACCAAGGAGAGTACTATGAACAAGTCACCGGGGCCGCTATGGGATCCCCGATATCCCCCATCATCGCGGACATATTCATGGAACACTTCGAGAAGCAAGCACTCTCAAAAGCCCAACATAAACCAGAACTTTGGCTCCGATATGTCGATGACACCTTCGTCATTTGGCGTCATGGTAAAGAAACCCTCCCAGCCTTCCTCGCCTTCCTAAATAGTCAACACCCCAACATACGCTTCACCATGGAAACGGAAAAGAACAACCAACTCCCATTCCTGGATGTACTGGTCACCAAAAAACCCAATGGACATCTAGGCCACGGGGTGTATCGCAAGCCCACACACACCAATAGGTACCTACATGCAGCGTCACATCACCACCCTTCACAAAAAGAATCCGTCATCAGCTCTCTCGCACACAGGGCTCTAGTAGTCTCAGACTCGAGCAGCCTCAACCAAGAACTGAATCACTTACACAAAACTCTCCAGTCCAACGGCTACCCTCTTCATCAAATCAAGCGTACCATCAGAAAACTCCAAAACCCCGCTAACCCCGAGACTGACACAAAAACTGAAAATACAAGAAAATGTGCCTTCCTTCCCTACGTTCAAGGAGTAACTGACTCCATAGGGAGAATCCTAAGGAAAAATAACATCAAACCGATTTTCAAACCACCTCGAAAAATCGGACAAATCCTAACCTCTCCAAAAGACAATCGCCCTCCACTCAGTTCATCAGGCGTATACAGGATCCCTTGTTCCTGTGGAAAAGTCTATATCGGAGAAACCGGGAGGAAGATCAGCACTCGCCTTAAAGAACACCAAAGATGCGTCAAGCTAAAACACCACACCATCTCAGCTCTGGCGGAACACAAAATGGAAACGGGTCATGAAATCCTGTTTGACCAGACCACATCTCTGGCAAACTCGAAACAGTACTTCCCTCGGAAATACAGAGAAGCACTCGAAATTCGAAAACATCCCAACAACATCAATAGGGATAAAGGATATCAGACCCACCCAATTTGGGACGCCATCCTCCCGGTTTTTTAATTGATTGGCCAATCAATTAAAAACACCTGATTGGTCAACTCCACCCAACTGGAACGTCACGCTCCGATGACTCCAGCTCCGGATAAATAGGGACACCCTGTCTGGGGGTAACCAGTATCAGGTTACCTCTCGCCCTGATGAAGTAAACTGCAATGTTTACGAAACGTCGGCAACAAACCGTTCATCAACGCGGCTCCAACCCGGAAGCCAAGACTCATCCAGAGAAATCTTGTCTCGATGAACTCAACAGGGCTGTAAGTCGGTCATTTTTTGTCGGATTGGTAATATTTTTCGATGCAAGTCATATTTTGTCATATTTTCATCCCTTTTGTCATATTTGTCATATTTTCGGATGCTTCCTCCTATTATTTCACGATCGGCGACGCGAAAATGTCATCATCGACGTTACTATTGAAGTACAAGCAATTTATGGGTCCATGATGTTTAACATATTAGCTTGACTATGTCATGCGGCTGGCGCTTTGTGTAAGCACAATACACATTGTATACAATGTATATGTACAGTCATATCGAACGTGATTCATTTTTTTTTTTTTTTATGTCATATGGGGCCGGTTCCATGCACATTTTCCAACTTTCGCATCGACGATTCGATTTCCCTATCAATCGTGAATTCTTTCAGAGTAATTACATGAACGAAGATGGGCAAGTGTCAGTTCAATCCGGTCTGGTTAGCTAAAAAAGACGACAACGGTCATTTCGTTAAAGATTGGGCTCGTAAGGAAAGCAACACAAAAGTGTCTTGCTCAATATGCCCGGTGGTCATAACAATAACGGGCGGATTCCAGGCGATCACACATCATGCATCAACCGTGAACATGGTGGCCATTTTTTTTCGGGAAAAAAATTCCCTGACTTTTCCCTGACTTTCCCTGACTGGTTGATCAATTTTCCCTGACCGAAATTCTAATATTGTGTTAACTAGTGCTACAAGATAATACCCCTAATTGCTTGATTTCATTTCGATGCAAATTGATTAGGAAATCCAACAATGTTCGGAAAAATTATATGAAATTTTTTTAATTTTCTTGCCAAATCATTTACGACACGTTAGCAATTTCTTCTACTTTTTCCCTGACCAAGTTTGAAATTCCCTGACATTTCCCTGATTCCCTGACCAATTTTGGTTTTCCCTGACATTTCCCGGTTTTCCCGGTTTTCCCTGACCGTGGCCACAATACTGAAGCATAGGGAGCAATGTGCACTGAAATTGCATAATACCTGTTGGACATTCATTATTCACTCTTTTTTCATCATCAAATAATTATTTTCCAGTCGTATTATGGGCATATTTTGGTCATTTTTTGGTCATATTTTTTAATCTCTGTCAGTCATATTGTCATAATTTTTTAGGAGCTCGACTGCTTACAGCCCTGACTTAATAGCAAGTATTAAATTCATGCATAGAAAGATTTGATGAAAATTGTTTGGTACTCTCTGAACATCTACATTGTAATCTTGAGGACGAGACCCGAAGTATAATTGCACGATCAAACGAACTTACCTCTAAGTGAAGTTCGATCGTAATTATACGAGGGTCTCGTCCGAGGTGATTACAACCCACCCTTAGCAAGCTTGGACCCAGAAAAATTTCAAGGAAATTTTGTCACCCTAATTGGTACAAACAATTGGTACAAGCAATTCGTACAAACAATTGGTACCAGCAATTGGTACAAACAATTTTCAAAGGAGACTTTAAACGTATGAGGAGATATCGGGACGGTAGCGCCACCTTGACAACGGCGCACTTTTTTAAAACTCTGAAAACGTGGCATTAGTAGGTCGGAGTAGCGGTACTACATTGTAATCACCTCGGACGAGACCCTCGTATAATTACGATCGAACTTCACTTAGAGGTAAGTTCGTTTGATCGTGCAATAATCAAAGGCCCCCAGGCCGTCAATTATGATCCTGAAAATCCTGTACTTCTGTATATACGCAATTAAAAATAAAAGTTGCGCGTCTGCTTCCGAATCCGACGATCGTCGGTTCAATCCCGGCCCATGTTCAACTTTTTTTCTTTTTACATCGTTAAATGTCATTATGTAACAAATTATATGATGAATTATGAAATTAAGTATGCATTTTACAAAGAATAGACCATGTAAGAAATCACATGAAAAATCATAAGATTAAGTCACGTGATAAATGTGAACCTGAAATCTTTCATAAGAGCAGACAATTTATCACACGATTAATTTCCTACTTTTTCACGACATTTATGACGTTAACTTTTTCAGAAGGGGAGCACACTGGAATAGTATATTATGTGGCATGCCCGTAAAGTCACTGTTTTCGGGCGAGGTTATGTTTTTCGTACGAGCCGTTGGTTTTAACGGCGAGCCGAAGGAGAGCCTAAGGTAAAGCCAACGGAGAGTACTAAAAACATAACCTCGCCGAACAGTTACTTTACGGGTGCGCCCCATATGATATTTTTTCCGGCAAAGGCATGAAGAGTCACTTTGACGCCAGTTGAGGTCCACATTTCGACCTCCGCATCAACTGCCGTCTAATACTTTTGTATGGCAGCTCTGAGATGCGCAGTTCGTACCGCGCAACAAAAGTCAGGAACTGCGCGTCACAACTACTCAAAAAAAATTTTTTTCGGCTAGCCATAAAAAAAGCCACTGTATGGGCCGAAAACAGGCGTCGAAAAGTGACTTGTTCATGCCTGTGCCGGAAAAATGTATATACACTGAGAAAAATTTATTGTTATCGGTACTATTCATGTGAGCTATAAATGGCCTCGAACATTTTTTTTATAGTAAACGAAACTATAATGTAGTATTCTCAACCATTATTTCAGTTTGATTGAATATTTTTATAATCCTGTCAATCATAAAATCCGTTTACTATCTGAATTTCTCTCAGTGTATTTTCACGATATCACTATAACAATTTTTTTTATTTTCAGGACGACTATAAGTTTATTCTTAGGCATTATATAATATTGTTTGTGACCCAATGCAAACTCCTCTTATCTTTGATACCAATCAAAAACAGCATTTATTTTTCAGCCTCACAATCAGTTATTTTCACTCTTTATCAGAGTACAGAAAATCCTTACCTGAACGTAGGGTATGTTCCTTTTTTCACTGCCAGTACTGGCAGTGCTGCGAATCCGTTCCGAAATGCGGCCGCAGTGCGCTGTGGAGCTTCGATGACGTTACGAAATCCGTCCATTTGGTGACGTAGTAAGTGCTGTGACTGCTGCCCCCAAGACCCATAGGCAGTTGCAGCGAAACCAATATGGCGTCAGAAGATGCCGAAGAAGGGGAGATTTGGCGGTTAAATTTCGCGGGATATGGCGCGTTGGCTACCTCATAACCTCAATTTCTTTCCGTTATTCTGTTATTATGGACAAATTCGAAGAATTAATCCTCATTACGATTATTATTATTATCATTATTATTAATTAATTAATTAATTAATTATTTATCTCAAGTCATGTCTTTACCGTACTCAACTTTATTAATTATTTACATTTGAGGTTAGTTGAAGCTGAAAAAGCGAACTGCAAACTGTTCCGTTTTACAGTGCGGCAATCGCTGAACTCTATTTCGGAACGATCTTCGCAGCGCGCTTTGACGCCCCCATATTGAAGTACTGGCAGTGAAAAAAGGAACATATCCGTAGTTACATGGCCAGAGTTGAAGAAATGAAATATTCTTTTTCGTACATGTGCAGTTCGAATTCCACATCGCTCGTCAGAAATGATAATTTCAAATTTTGCCGGTCGCCGGAATTCTACGGTTCTCGGCTGTTCGCAGCGCCCTCTATAACGTGGGTGTGTCTCCTACTCACGGTCGTATACCACGGTGTAAGAAGATCAGGTTGTTCAACTACTCGCAAAGTGCTGTAATTATTTTAAGACAACTTCGCGAATGTCCACCAGGTGGCACATGAGTCTGATGGGAAAGAATGGCGGCCAAATTCAAAGACAAAATCATAAACTACGGCTTGTACACGGTTAAGAATTTGTGATTTTTTTCAAGCTAGTGGAAACAGTAGTTAAACATTGTTGAAATGCTTTTCGCAGACGTAGTGAGACTTTTTCAGAGTCGTGCCACCTCGAGCCAATGCTTCCCTCCACTTGGTAAACACTGTTTACCTAAACAGATTATATTCCTTCGGTACGCTGAAATTATATTAATATGGTACGCTTCATTGGTTTTCCGGCGTTCGCTATTACAATTTTTAACGCAACTGTACTTCACCATTTTTCGGTTTTCATTCGACATATGATAGGTTAATTGATACTCCGTATACGCTCGCGACATAAACCGCCATTACTGTTTATATTACACTATTATATACTGGATAGCGGACTGGTACCCTACCTGCCGCAAGAGCGTGAAGCAATTTGAAGCCGCGCGAGGGGACTTGAGGGGAAGGAGGAGCGCGGCGAGCTGGTGCTCATTTACCGCGGGAAGTTCAAACGGGTGCAGGGTAGAAGACTCGGATATCTCAACGAAATGCGACAAATACGAGTAAAAAATTAAGGTTTTGCGGTAGAGTTGCGTCATAAAGGGATATATACGTGTCAGTAATGAAAAGAAAACCAATTACGCTCGTTGAGCAGAATTAATTTTATTTTCGTTCATACAGGATCATAGGTAAAATCGTTGAATGCAGAGAATCAACGACGCAACATAAATATGTCAGGCTGATTATGTTAAACAAGCAATGATTAGGAAATTCCATTTCTGAAAAGTTAGCTCGTCATTAAAAATCGAATATAGGTTATGTTGTAATTGAAAATTCGTTAACAAAATAGCAATTGATTATTAAAAAAACAACGTTACTGGCAAATCGAGTGTGAAATCAGTATAACGTTAAAACAGCATCACTCAATGGGAATCTGCAAATTTAAATTATTAATTCGTATTCCTAACCTCAAACTCGATACATATACCTCTATTGTGCGTGCGTGAACGATTTATATTTATTTACCTACTGTGAAAGGCCCTGTTACTGATGGTACTAGTACCTGTTTTACAATACGACCAATTCACCATTTTCACCGATGTATTTTGGTTGACTTTGGTTCACGAATGATTCTGTACAATCTACGTACCACGCACAGGTACGACAGCGCGTTCAAATATACTTCGCCATATGAATTCAAACTGCCCGCGGTAAATGAGCGCCAGTAATGGCGCTGTTCAATAGGGACCGTGCACACTAATACACGCTCACCAAAGTGATAATGTATAATCGCGTATATGCATACTAGTTGCGACATCTAAGGTCCAGAACGAGCACTTTGGTGGTGAAAAATGTATGCATGTACATGACAACACATTCTCACTTTGGTGAGCATGTATTAGTGTGCACGGTCCCTATTGGTTTCACTCAACGAGCGCAGTCCGCTATTCAGTATATAAAGTTGCGTCTACAATGGGGTACCAACGCGTCGACGCGACGCATACGCGCTGACGTCACCCGGCAAAATCTTATGGGTGACGTCAGAACGTACGCGTTGCGAACGCGTCGCGTCGCCCCATTGTAGACGCAACTTAACGGGCCGTGCATAAATGACGTCACCACTCAAGGGGGTGGGGGAGTCACCGAAAATGTGACGTCACATTTCGAAAGTTCAATTTTTCTTCAATATTCAATCAAAAAACCCTGTCTCAAATTTGAAAAGCCCGTCCGAGGGGAGGTATGTGAAAGTTTTGTGACGTCACCTTCTGGAGGGGAGGGTCCAAGCTTTGTGACTTGGTGTGACATGGGGGGGGGGGGGGGTCAAAAAAGGCAGAATTCATGGTGACGTCATTTATGCACGGCCCCTAAAGAGATCAGTGACGCGAACCTTCCACTCTACCCCTGTTGTATCCTGTCATCTCCCGGTAGGTGGATTAACATCGCGCGCCGCCATATTGATCTGAGCGGTTCAAACGAGGGAGGGAATATTTGAAACAGCCTCAGAGATAAGAATTATGTTTCATAGATATAAGACGCATGGTCACCCAAGATATAAATAAGCCAGAGTAAAGGCAGGAGGTCATAAATATTGTAAGAGAAAAACTCTTGAAGTAGGATTTCATTTTTACTGCTTGCACATGTGCGGAAGGTTCTGGTCATTGTCAGGACGGTACAGGAATTGTGAAAGTCGTAGGAATTTAAGGAAAGGCATCTCAAGAGGCTGCCCTTTGTTATAGAAGACCGTCGCTTCTTTCCCACGCACATGTGCACGGACCCTTCTGGCGCCGAGATCTTTCGCGTTCCCGGCGGTGTACGCGGCTCCCACCCCACTACCCCCAAGAAGGGAGGAAGAGGAGAGTCAGTCGAGGGCGGTCAGTAGGAGAATTTTTCAGGGAAACTGACCCCCTAATTGGCTGTAGATGATTTCACGGGGCCGAGCCGCCTACGCACCCGGGTCGCGTCGGGAGAGATTCGGAAGAGGAACGGGCACTCTTATTCCTGACTTAAACGGAAGAAGACCTTTTCATTTTTATCGTACATCTCAGAAAGTTCGCCTTTGTGTATTTCTTCTGAATTCCTTTAAAATATATGAGCGTCGTCAGTTTAAACGTAAAACTTTATTCTTTCACCTTTATTTATCCTTCACTGATTTGAATTCTCCCGCGCCTTTGGAGCTGATCGCTTCAGCGGTCCTACGGACAGAGACGGACCCGCAGAGAACTTCAGATATACAACACCCCATCCTCTTTGATGTAAATCACGGTCGTATAGACAGGTCCGGCAACTCCCATGGTGGGGGTGGGTCCCTTAATGAAGTGAAGTGTGTTTTCGCCTGCTGCCACGGCTGCTGAGGCGCGCTAGAAGCCTAGTACAGAGTTGGAGTGTAAACAATGTTCATAACCTATTTTCTGTACATAACGAACGTCACAGTTTTCCCATAGTTTGTTATAACAAATTCAATTGCGTAACTTTGATATATTAATGATACGATGTATGTACATCTGGCCGTGATCAAATGATGTCAAGTAAACTATTGAAGCAGATTTTGTTAGTTTTTTGTTGTTTTTGGGGGGAATTTCCGATACAAATCGCTGTGTTGTGGGATATTTTGGAAATTGCAACGCTGAATGAAAATTAATTGTTAGTCTATTCAATCAAGTTCTGTGTAACGGAGATTATTTAGTTGTATAACCATTTCGCTAGAAAAATGTGAAGAAGTTACATCCGTATTACCAAACAGTCAATAATAAAATTAGTGATATGCCAATTGTAGAGTGCTGTATCGATCATAAAAAATTGCAATAATAATATAAATAAATGTAATTGACAGAATAACGCAATTTGGGCGGAATATAAATTTATTCGTTAACAAGTTTTGAGGTTAGAAACATTGTTTACACTCCAACCCTGTGCTAACCTACTCGGGCGCCAAAAATTCAGCTCCCAATTCAGGAAACTTTGGAGCATCGCTAAGGAACCCACCCCCACCATGGGAGTTGCCGGACCTGTGTACGACCGTGGTCTAAGGCCTTCGACTCCGTCAATCGCTCTCTCTCTCTCTCTCAGTACAGACTAGTACAGCGGGTCGTGGTTCAACTGACTCTTTTTCGAAGTTTTTTCCGGTTCACAGATTCTGTTTCCGCGAGTTTGTGCGTAACTTCTCACGGAGTAACTGGTGCTCTTTATTCCATGATAATCTAACGGATCCGCTAAGTGTGTCTTTGGTCTGTATGTGGTGTTTAAAAATTCTGGACTGGGACTCAGGTTATGTTCGTCGCTGGATAGTGCTTATCGCGTTAGGATGCCGCGTTGCTTCCTTATCGGTTGTCTCGGTGTCCAGTGCTATCCGTCGGATGTCCAGCGACATTGTAGTGTTATCGTGCGAGTCATTGGTTCGGGTGATTGACTGTCGTTTCGGTCTTGCCGAGTGTGATGATTGGACTTTGATGGTAACGCATCGTTATTGATACCACTGAGTGAATATCATTAGAGCATACCATGTCAAGACCCACTTGTGCTCTATGTTTCACGGACATAGAAAAGGCGACCGAAGGCGTGACTTCTGGTGCCCCGTGCAAACACAGCCTCCACGCAACTTGCGTTCAAACCCGACCTAGTCTCGAACGATCGAGACATGCCGCTAAGGCCGTGGCCAAAACTTGCCCTGTTTGTCACCCACCTGGATTGATGGATACTCTTTTGTCTATCAATGCGAGACTGGGAAGCTTGGATGCGGCCTCGAAGAAAATTGACACACTGATGGCGAATGTCAAGCAACTCAATGAAAAGGTGGATAAGCTTGCGGCCCAAAACATTACCGTCAAGGCGGAACTCGCGGATGTGCGAGGTACGGTAGAGAAGGTGGAGACTGATACAGAGTTGAATTCAGCTCGCCTGCAAGTCGTCGAGAGTCAGCTGGCTGCTGGCCCCGCTCCTTCGAGCGGTCTATCTGAAGCCGCTCAGGCTACCCTGCTCCACCTGGCCTGCCGGGACATGGCCAATCAGCTGGTGATTAAAGGGGTCCCTGAGACAACCGAAAACCCAGAAGCAGTGAAGGAGGATCTGAAAAAGTTTGTCGCGCGGCTGGGATTGGCTCTTGGGATACAGTTGTCGACTGCTGACGTTGTTAGAGTGGAGCGTATGGGCAAAAAGTCACGTGGAAAGAGGCGATCAATGGCGCCCGATAGCAATCGGTCAAATTTGCGCACTATCCTGCTTGAGTTGTCATCCAGAACGAGGTCTGTCGATGTCATCGCAGCAAAAAAGGCGGTCCCGAACCTCTGTGCCTCGAAGATTGCGGCCTGGTACCCGGAAAGTAAGGTGTTTATCAATGACTGTTACCCTGCGCAACTTCATCAGCTACGAGGTGACGTGCTTAAGCGGTTTCCGACGTTAGAGCCTAAAGCTGTTTGGATTTACGATGGAGCAGTCTTCATAAGGGTTGACGACACCTCGAAGCCCGTTCGTGTTGGACCGACCACGGACCTCTCTAAATTATCTATCTGACGCGGTGTGGGATCGCCCGCCGGGCGACCCCATCCAATGTCTAAGTGCGATGCCGAGTTAAACGTTTGCTGCCTTAATGCTCAGTCTCTACCTGCTCTTATCGACGAGTTTCGAGAATATTTCCGGCTTCATCCGTTTCATTTGATCGCGGTCACTGAAACCTGGCTAAGCGAGCGGGTGGTTGATGAGCAGATCGCATTACCCTCTCACAACATACTTCGGATTGATCGAAAAGGACGTCACGGCGGCGGTGTCGCTTTGTTCTTACATAATCAACTGTGTGGACAGATCGTGGCTTCTTCCTCTGCACTGGAGCAGGATGGCGTACCGGAATTTCTTCTTGCAGAGGTCTCGACCCCCTCGCGGCCCAAGTTTCTGGTGGCCGTGGTATATAGGCCTCCCAAGGTCGGCTTCCTGAGTCTGTTCGAGGACGAACTGGTGGCTTGGCTCCCGCGTTACAAGTTCGCCTTCGTGCTTGGAGACTTTAACGCAGATCTCCTGTCAGAGTCCTACGACTCGTCTCATCTTAAGGACTTCCTCGCTTCGTAAGGACTGCAGGTAGTTCCACTTTAGCCGACTCATCACACCCAGACGTTCGATACCTGGCTGGATGTATGTGCAGTCAGCGACTTGGGTGCTCTAGCTTCATGGGGTCAGTCTGCTCAGCCCTTCCTTTCTGGGCACGACTTGATTCAAGTCTCGTACAAGTATACGGTACCTCGCACTGAACCACGGAAACTCCTGCTTCGGCCGTGGGACGACGCCGACCTTGATTTGGCTGCCAATGTAGTGTCGCGATTCGACTGCTCGCTACTCGATGATCAGCCAAGCATTAATTGCAAACTTGCAGTTTTCAATAGCCTAACAATAATTTTGATCGAAAAGTTGCTAGAATATGAAGCATGACTAACACAAAAAAGTTTTCAAGTTCCATGCATGTCAGTCGCTGACGTGATATTGCCAGAATAGTATATTGTGCATCAAGGGAGGAAAGCAGGGTTTTGCTTACGAGCGCGGAGCATGCATCCCGAGCCAACTTGCGCTCCCGAGGTGTATCTTGCTGCCCGAGCGGAGAGGGGGACGCGACGAGCCTTTGGCTCGCCCCTCCCCCGCGCCGCTCGGGCAGCAAGATTCACCGAGAGAGCGCAAGTCGGCGAGCGCAGGCATGCTCCGTCGAGTATCGCAAAACCTTCCTCCCGCGATACACACGATATTTTCCATCACACATGAATGGAAGGCCTATTTAGCTCTGTGTCGGTAAGGGGGGAAGAGACGATATGCGTCGCTAGGTCGGGGATGCGCGTGGAAACTCTTTCCACACTGCCTTCCCTACCTAGAGAGGCAAAGCGTCGTTTTCCTCCTTACCGACAGAGAGCGAAAGTAGGCCTTTCCGGTCATGTGTGAAGAAAAATACAAAAATCGTGAATACGAATTCGAGTGACCTGAAGACCGTAACTCTGGTGATCAACGAGGTTAAGCACGTTTGGGCGCGGTCAGTACTTGGATGGGTGGCCCGGAGAAGTGGGCTGAGTTCGAAACCCCCACTGGCAGGAATTTTTATGAAAAAATCTACGAATGTCTTCGCAAAAGGACTACATTCTACGAAAATTTCTACGCAGATACTACGAAATTGTTCCAAAACAGGCAGAAAATCGTAGAAGTTTTCGTAGATAATCATACAATTTTCGTAGTTTGTGGTAAAAATTATTTCCTTATAAAATGTTACGATATTCTACACAAAATACCGAAAATTCACGAAAAGAAGTACGAAAACTTCTACGCCAAAACTACGACAGTGTTTCAATTGCCGTACAACGACATAGAAAATAGTAGAAATGTTCATATAAGAAATTCGTAGAAATGTTCATAGAAATTCGTAGAAATTGGCGTAGAAAATCGTAACAATATTCAGTAGAAAATCGTAGAAACTTTCGTACTTTGGCATAGAAATTATTTCCACCAGGGCTGGGAGCTAATAATTCTTATGTTTGCTGTTCCTGTGCTCTCTGGCGACTTCGGAGACAATTTAGCAATTTGGGTAATGCTAGCTGCCAGTGGCTAGATCTTTTTGATGATTCACTGGGTGCTTCTACATCAAAAGCTCGCAGTTTGCTGCATGTCTATGCTTGACGTGGTACCTATTATGTTTTTCTCTGTTATATATTCACGGCTGGCAGCTATCTGTACTGTTGTCTTACCTTAGTAGTTAGGTCTACATTTTATTTTTATTTCTTCATTTTATTTTATTATACGTATACATACTTATTCCATGTTATTTGAATTTTTTACTCGTATTTCTTGTTACTTTTATCTCTATTTTAGTTGTTACTCTGTTATACTCGATCATGTTCAGAATCGCTCTTTTTTTCGATTATTTTATTTTATTTTATTGTTTCTCTGTAAAAGGGTTAACCCCCGTTGAATTATTTAAATAAATGAATAAATAAATAACAAGAGTATGATTTACGCGTTTTGAGGTTAGGTGGAACTGTCGAATAATCCGACACTTGACTGCCACTGCGCATGCGCGGATTCGAGAGGTGTACAAATAAAAGGGCCGGCGAAGTAAGATTTTCCCAGGCGTGGAGTGCTATTGGTATATATTGGGGGCCGCGGGGGGGTGGGGGGGGGAGTCCGAAAAATAAAGAACTCGCCGAATACTTATTTTCACGGAGTAGTAATAAAGGAGATACCACTCCGCGGTAAAACACGTCCCCGATTTTGGGATAAAGTAGAAGGCTTGTCAAGATGCGATTTGAGCGCCTCTTACGGAAAAAAGGGAAATTTCCTACGTGGACGAATCAGATCACGCGTATTTTCTAGGTGGGCGAAATGTAGAGATCAGTGGGCCAATCAGATCACGCGTAACTTCATTATACAGGCTTACAACGCAAGAGGCGCTTAAATCGCTTCTTGACAAAGCCTCTACTCTGCCTCAAAAACTGGGCCGACTTTTCAGCCGAATGCTGCTTGAGTGTTATCTCCATATTACTACTCCGTGCTTATTTTGTATGCCTATTTTCGATGCGTAAAGTGGCACTTTGAACACCTAAGAATGACCCTCAAAGATTCGTCACGAATTCAGAATCACTCTATATTAATGACATCCTTGAAACGTCTCTGTTCGTGCCGTGAAGTGCAGTTTTAATGCCTGTGCCGTAAAAAATATGTATTGATGAAAAGGCATTAAAAGTCACTTCGACGCCACGTGAGATGCACGTAAAAGTGCATGTAGGAAGTGCTGTAAATCGTAGCTGTAAACTGCGGTTTAATCACTTTCAGTGTCTTGCGCGTGATTCTTTGGAATACATAACTGATAACAAACAGAATATGGAACAAAGTTGTGGAATAATGTATCGTGGTGGCGATTGGTTGCCACGTCCACTTGTACATTTTATTGTTATGGAAAGTGAGCCAAGATTCTGAGGTATGGATTTCCATACCTGCTTAATTCCAAGGTATGGAGTACTCCACCAAAACCATAGGGGGATCGCCGGCCCTGTCTGTATATTCTCATATTGAACCAAGAAGCTAATAAACTCGCTGTAAAGCAACAGCAGCAACCCTTGTACCACACAAATACACTAACAACCAACAGGAAAATTCCTAACACCACCCAACATAACAGCTCTAAACTCCCATTACACGACAAGTGAAAGCTGATCACATAAATTGTAAGGCCGGAGGGTCGTAACTCAAGACAAAAATTGAAAATAAATGAATACTGAAATACCAAGAAGCTGGTCTGGCCCGCCGCTGAATAAGTACACGATGCAATCTTCCCCGATTATTATTTACGAATTAAAAATATACTATTGGCCATCGAATATGCGGCTGGAAAAATCATGTGCCTTTGGGATATTTTCGCCGTCGAAATTCGATGAATTGTATATCGTGTAACAATTAACGGACGAAATTTTGGGATTGAGACGAGTAGGGTAGACTGGGGACGGTTGTAACATTTTTTGGTTTTGCCCTCACTGAGCTCAAACCACAGTGAACACATCAATGTTCCAAATACCATAGCAAAGAGCATTCAATTGCTGACAAAATGGCGCTAAGTAGGACTCTTTAGCATAAATAGAAAAAAAGTATGAGCCTGTCAAAAAAAATCGGAAAAGTGTTAGAACTAACCCCAACCCCAGGGTCACTTGTAACACAAGATTTTTTCACAAAATTAGATTATTTATCAAGATTTTGATAATTAATATCAGACATTTCCATAAGGAATACGTGTTTCAGGAACTAAAAAATATAAAAATAACTTTTCATCACCTCTTGATGGCCGAATATTTTCGTTTGGATAAAATCTTATAAATATAATGTTTTTTTATATTATTATTATTATTTCATAACGTAAACTACGATAATGCCTGAATAAAAGAAGGAGAAGGAATGTTGTTAGCTGTAATCATCCGCCATCAAATGGTTGCAATGTCCCCGGACCAACTGTTACAACTGACCCCAGACGAGTTTTTTTACTTCAAGTCAAAATTTCATTTATTCTGTCGAATCTATCGACTCAAAATACTGTGAATACTGACACAGAATTGGCCAAGGAAACATATGAACAAAAGAAAAATTGAAGATTTATCATAGAAGTCTAATTATCGATGTTTAACTAAGATTGTAAGAACTTACTTTAGGCCCGAAAATAACAATGGACCCCGCTACCCACTTCCGCTTTGCACGGAGGACCGCCAACTACTAATGTGCTAGTTCGGACTACTTGCACGGATTATCAGGCGGCGGTATATAAATGTCCTACCCTTAGTTTTAGAGATATTAACAATGTTACAACCGTACCCCTGTTACAACCGTCCCCAGTCTACCCTACGAAGCTTGTCAGCAATCACACGAGTGGCAAATCAACAATCGTCCCTAGTCACACGCCATATTTTTTTTCAATCTAAAAAACCATGACCCTTGGACGTTGTACCCGGTTGGAGTTTTTCACTCCCAGAGAAAGGTAATTTCAGACCAGATTTCGTATGACGCGCCAAAAATAGGGAAATATTTGCCCAGAATGATATGGCACGCCAAAAAAGGTAATTTCAGTACGCTATACCAGCACCGGGCAGAAATTTCCTTCTTCTGGACGAGTGATACCATTTTTGCACTCCGAAATGAGGAAATCTATGTCCAGAAATGGTATAGCCCGCTCAAAAGTGTAAAATTTCTACCTCGAAGAGGTAATTCCGGCTCCGAGATGGCAACGCCAGCAATTTGGATCATTGATCAATGATGTGAAAATAAATTTATTCGGCAGCTTTCGTCCCGCTAAACTACTAGGCGATTCCCCTTTTCATGTGAGTGTTATAAGAACATTCATTCCGACGACGCTCGTTCACTGTTCACAATTATACATCTTCGAAATGTGATCATTCAAATAGAATTAATTCAACATAATGTTTGAACAGGGTATCCGAATAAGGACCCAAAATTCACTTGATTGAAAATCGATTTGGATAAAGATTCAAATCTAAAGTTATCGATTCACTCAAAGTTCTACCTACAAACTTATTTCGCTTTTGTAATTGTTTTATACCTACAATAAACCAGACTTTATTTCGTGATCATAAACGCATCGGTCGTGCAAATCGTGCCCAACAACCGGATGCTCACCGCAGCTATTGTTATCCACTACGTGATAACGGCTGTTTGTCGTGCGATTCCGAACCTCCTGATTGGTCTACGAGCAGTTATCATTGACCATGATAGATTCCAAACTCCCTCGCGCATCCACACACTTTTTTTTATAAAAGCTGCTCCATTTGGGTGCCTTCGTCACTCGCCTGAATCTACGCGAACTAGTTGCCTCTTAACTCTATATTTTCTTCATCGGTCTACTTGATATACTTGACAAACTTGAACGATGAAAATCGTTATTTTCCTTGCTGCGGTATCCGCTGCGAATATTTTCGTGGGTGTTGAGGGTGGTGACCGTGACGCATTTCTACTTCCAACTCACAACTCACTACTACACTACGACACCCGTACTCCATTTCTACTTCCAACTGAGGTCCGAACGGTGCGTGGAAAGGTCCAAGTAACATTCCTGAACCCTCGCGATGTTCCGATTCTCAGGTTTCATGCAAACATAAACACGACGATTGAAGGTAAAGACATATAACATACAAATGACTTAACTGGCCATTGCGCTCGTCACTTTCCGACGAAATTTTTAACAAACGAAATGTCTCTGATCCAGCTGGCGCCCCTGGGAGTATCGAAGGACCTCTAATCAGACATCGACGAGGTGACTGGACTTACACGACCGTCTCGTCTATCCTGCGGCCAGGATACAGAATTCACTACATGATAACGGTTCTATACGACGGACGAAATCTGCAGTCAGATCCCCAAATGTTCACTGTGCCTGCTGTAGGCAAATCCGTGTCCCTGATGACAGCCCTGCCATATCCGACTACACCAAAATTCATCGAGTATTTGTGAATTATTTACACCCATGTTTACACCGTGTATCACACCGGAAATTTCTCACACCCGAATTCACACACCAATTACGCCGAAATTACAATTTACACTGACAATAAATGATAGGGAAGTGTGGATCAATTGAATGAGTTGCATACAAATGATGAAATCGCCGCGTGTAATGAGTTTTTATTTTTTTTAACCATCTTAAGCTTTGGAAATTATATTGACACTTACAAATATTTTACGCTATCCAAAATATATTCACAAATATACATTATAATATCTTTGGTCAATGAGTCTGATATACGTTTATTTTATAAATCCATATATCGTGTTGTACTATAATTAAGTAGTTGGGTAAGGGAAGAAAACTTGTCATGTCTGTAGAACATAATAGTATATTATGCACCTAGGGGCGACAAGTTATTTTTGACGAGTGCGAGGTTGTATCACGAGGCGAAGCCGAGGGATACAATCGCACGAGTCTAAAACAACGTTTGCCCTGTGGTGCATACGATATTTTATACACCAAAGGGAAATAAAGTGGTTTTTCCGGCTGGAACAGGGCAATAAACCGCCGTTTATATCCCTGAGGTGTATAAATGCATTAATAATGCATTTATTTCCAAAACTGTCTCTAAACACAGATTTTAAAGCTTTATCCAGATGTGGTATTTTCATATACTGACACTGATATATATACTAACTGGATACGAGATCGCCTATGGAGCCATGGGCCAGCGTTTTGTACCCATTAGAAGCTGAGATTCGACCATGCGACGCCTGGCAGTCAGCCTCCGTACTACGTTGTGTACCAACCAAATTCCGTGACCAACTTGTCCCTCGTTTTCTCATTCTTGTCCCTCGTTTTCTCATTGGTTTGTCACCGCGACCCTACGAACACGGGAGTAATAATATGGAGGGCCAGCTTGCCCACGATCGACTGTCATTTGTCATCCCCATTCGCGGCCGCTCGGTAATAGTTCGGCCGGCCGCCACTGCACTGCGTTGCGAGCGGAGTCGCTTACAGTTTTGAACGAAAAGCTATGGGATTCAATGGCGAATACACGTGGCGTGATATTTAATGAGCTTATAAAAGTGTTTTATCGTGCTTTAGCACGATTTCGAAAGTCATCAAGTCTTCTCATACATCAGAGACAACTTTGTGATAATATATGCTGTATTCTATTTAGTCGTAGCCGAACGACAGCGTATTTCTCTGTCTATTACTTTCACTACATTTTGCTGGAATTCGTGTCAATCATTATTATTAATGTACTGATAATTTTCTGATGTTTAATTGTATATTTCAGGATACCTAACTGATTTCGCCTAGTTCTCCCTAATTTCTTTGATATTTCTTGCTTATTCTGAAGATTAATACTAATTCTGACCGAATCCATTTCAAATCGGGCAGGCTGGAAATCGTGGTGTCACGGAATTTTTGCAAATTGAATTATGATGTTGTTTGACGAAAAAAAAAGCGACCCGTATTTTTTTGTTTTGAAAAAAAATTTTTGCTACGAATTTATTACTATTTGAACATCGCGAATTTCTATTTTATTGCGATCTGTCGAGTGAAACCCTGGCGTACCGAGCGTAGTTGGAGCCTAGAATTTAAGTTATTATTATTTAGTCACGTTTTCTTCATTCTTTAATGACTAGTCTTCTTCCGATATTCCATTTATTATATTAATTTTGAATTTTGCAATTATTGTTAATTTTTAATATTATCCCGGTAGACTCAGCGGAGTTTGACCGTTTTTCGATTTACTTTATTCTGAATTGTTATTCTGATAATAGAGTATTATAATTTTATTTATATCGAGTAAAGTCACATTGTTACCGTATGTCAAACTATTGTTAACTTTTTATTTCCTGATTGACATTTTCGAACGTCTGGCACCTGAAATCCTGATATATACATATATGTATATCTGAGTCATATTTGAGTATAACTCATTCTCTTTTTGAGACTATTTGTCACAACCAGAGACTACTTTCGTCCTTTATATGGAAAACACGTTAAATTTTCGAAGAGTATGTTTCAAAAAAAAAATTGTGAGGCACATTTAATTTTGTATTCAGAAAGGCTTCCGAACAATTCGGATACCATTATATTTTTAGAGAAATACAAATTATAGAGCATTACGAGACGGACATAAAAATTTGAGCAAAGTATAGCCTGATTCGTACCTTATTCTGGGCTGTGAAAAACCTTGAAATGTCTTTGTCATCAGCTTTGAGCTGCCTGGTAAACTTAATATTACCAGAACGCCAGGTTGGAACGAAACAATACGGCATTTTCGAACTCTGACTTACTAATTGTTGCTAACAAACAATCTTATTATTCACTAAGGATGGAATGAAACAAGAATAGGAATTGTTGAACAAATAAGTGATGAAAATACACGAGATTTCAATTGTTTATTTCATTTATTTTATGTACAGAAATATTCAAAACGTAGGTAAAACCTATAAAATTTTACCCGCATATTTGACGGTAGTTTTATAGCCACTGCTTTGGTAATCTGAAAATTAAACATCTTAAAACATTTCAAAATTATATCAGCTTGCTCTCATTTCTTTCACCCAACGTAGATAATAGAATTCACACGATTCTATCGGTTGAAATAGTTCAAATGCGTCAATCGCGCCTATTACAGCCATGTATAATTCACGAATCTGAACGCGACTCCGACGCGAGCGCTGTCTGCCGGCCAGGCGGCGAGTTATTTTCGTCCGGCACCGTTGTAACGTCCAACCGGGGTTCGCAAAAGTCCCTAGAGAATACTCTCCAGAATCCAATGTTACTAGTGATTGGAGTCACAGACCAGTAGTTCAGGGTGCTCAATTACCGACTAAGTATTAAAATACACTGAACAGGGTTGATTCCCACGTTATCGTCTATCTGTGGTATCGTCGGAGTAAGGGATGCCGTGCGTCGAGTGGGGCAGGAGGGATTATCAGTAGGGGTGGATTTAAGATGTGTAGATATATTACCTGGTGTTCTGTGGGTTGATCGATCAGAGATCCCGATTGATGTAGGTGCGACTGGTCTGGTACTGCGGCAGCTGATGGATTCTCAATCTCGGCAGAGTTCTTGGTTGTTGGTTTTAAATGAAAGTGACTCGAGTTTGGTTTGAATTAGATTGAATTTATTGAGTACTTGTAAGATTAATTACAGAAGCGAGATCAGTCTGACACGTATATGAGCGTTACGCTGGGTTTGATTGAATGGGATTTGTTCGTTAAAATCGTGTAGACTGGTATACTGAGAATAAAAATGAGATACTGCTCCTACTTGTTCACGGTTTATATAGGCCATTTTTAGGCGTTTCAAGTGGGAGTAGATGAACGTGATTGGTCCACGTTGGTGCGATAACGAAGACGAGCTGTCACCCTCCGCGACCCCGTCTTTCCTGTCGCTCAACTCCCCTTATTCTTGGTATCTAGCATAGCTGTGGATGCCTAGCGCATTCCTGAGTTTTTCTACTCGTTTTCTGTATGGCCTCATTCGCTGGGTTTGCTTGCTTCATACACGTGTCGTATGATTCATACACCGCCGCCGCCGCCGCCGTGTCAAGATTTCGAAGGTCGACGACGACGACGACGACCCCCCCCGAGGCGGACCCCTGTAGGTTACCCAGAATCCCCCCACCCCCTCCCTTCCCCTCCACTCTGTATATATCAAGATTTCAAAGGTCGACGACGACGACCCCCCCATGAAAGATTCCCCGTTCCGCCGTTCCCCTGTCCAAAGTGTTCCTAAACCTAACCTAACCTAACCTAACCTAACCTAGCCTAACCTAACCTAACCCCCAGAGATTACCCAGAATCCCCCACGAACACCCGAAGTCTTCCGGAAAGACCCGAAGTCTTCCGGAAATACCCGAAGTCGAAGAAATCATGTACAAGCCTATCCTATTATCCGCTCTTTTTTCGTTCCGTATGCATTTTGTACAAGCCTATCCTATTATCCGCTATTTTCGTTCCGTATACATTTTTGAATTCTTTTAAACCTTTTCTGCAACCTTATTCTTAATTGCATAATATTGCATAATACAACCTGAATCGGGGGGTTGGCGCGCGAAGCGCGCAGGGGGGCGGTAACATAACAGGTCATGTCAGGACATGTCAAGTCATGATACAGAAAACTGTTAAAAACTGTAAAAAACCACTCACACTTAGTATATGAATCATGGGATCCCAATCTCCCAGTACGAGATCACACTTTTTCATTCCATACAGAATTTTCAATTTCTTCTTTTTGACTTTTTTCACCATGTACAAAATATTACTGAATACAACCCGAATCGGGGGGTTGGCGCGCGAAGCGCGCAGGGGGGCGAAGCCCCCCTAGTATATATATATATATATATATATAAATGAAACTATCGAGTATATTGATGACGCACCCTATTTG
Source organism: Euura lappo (assembly GCA_018257835.1). Lineage (NCBI taxonomy): Eukaryota > Metazoa > Arthropoda > Insecta > Hymenoptera > Tenthredinidae > Euura > Euura lappo. The sequence continues at coordinate 48,468 of JAEUYN010002246.1, forward strand.
GGCACCTAGGCACGATATTTTTTTTGCAAATTGAAAATTTTTTCCTGTTGTGCGCGGCCTCGTGCGCTTCGCGCACTCCCCGGGGTTACTAAAAACTCTCCACCTAGCCAAAACTATGCAGCTACAAGTCTGCAACTGTACACTTGGCTGCCACAAAATTTGAAATTTCGTAAATTTCAGGTTCGGGTCAATGAACCCGAGTCACCAAAATGACCGATTAATTCAATTTCACATTGATGACAGTCATCGTAATGACCAGGTGTCATCAAAGTGTGCGATTCATACTCTAATAACATGGCGGTCCGTCATCAAAATAACCGATTTATATATTTATATGTATATGAATATATATGTCCAATGATTATTCAACTGTCCAGTATTGTTTTGGTATGGATTTGAATATAATTAAATGTGGTTGCAACGTTTTATATACGTGCATATATATATATAAGTATATGTACATGCATGTATCTGTGTGTACATAGAGGAATCTGGACGGTTGATTAATACTTAATTAGAAATTGGTTGATTATAATTATGCGTGGGTTTACTAATTTATACGGCTACGTTGGTTATTATAATCGGTCGGTATTTACGGATGCATATATGCGTGTATATGTAATATAGCTGATTACTTATTTGTAGCCATTTATTAATTACTTCATCAATTTATGTAGGTACCTTTGAGCGCGTTGCTGATTAGCATATATGTATATGCATCCGTATATTCTATTGATTAGGCTTATTGATCGTGTTTAGGCGTTTTTTCCTATGGTATGTCTGCGCATTCCATGCTGAAGTATTTATGACCCTTGCACGTGGTTGTTTGAACGTCCCTGTTTTTTCTTTCTTCGAGGCTTATCTGTGAGTGTCTCCGGCGCGGGGCATCGGCCTCCTGTCAATCAATCCGTAGCCGTATACGTGTTGTTCTATTGTTATAGTGTTTCTATATGAATTTATATTAACAAAATGTAACAGTCGTAATTAGAATTATAGTTACGTTATGCTTATTAATTAGCTATCCATTTGAAGGATATCGTTACTATCACTGATCTCTATAATACACTGGATGGGGGATCGGTTGAAATGCCTGTGACCACATGAATGCTAGTGGCGGCCATTTGTTTTTGGGCTCTGTGCCACCCACGTGACTAAGTTACTTACCGCGTTAATCAGATGACTTTTTAATTATTCGAAAAATTATGCATACTTGCGTGCAGCTTGCGTGCTTTCCGGCAAAAATATGTAGAGCTGGCATTGAAAAGATTTTCCACTCGTAGATATTCATTCCAAATGGGAATAAATCGCATCATAGTTGTGATATTGATAACGATGAATGAGGTTAGAGTACCGATCAGTTTTTGAGCTCCAATATCCTTGGTATTTACTACCTTCCATCGATATCTTCAAAGCTCACGATTATTTTATAACATATGCTACGGTTTGATGTGTATCCGTTCCTAAAATATAATGAAAATGTCATCTTTCCATTTTCATAATATTTGAAGCGTTATAATTATTACTCGCATTACCTAGTATTGTATGTAACATGCCTCTTTGGGATATTTTGGATATCTAATAGGCCATACTCTTCATTAATCAGTCCCTCCGTTAGGTATTTTATATAATACCGCTAACTTAGCTAACTAACCATTAATATTATTTCAATTTGCCGCTAAAATGTGTCACTTCGCCCAAGACAAAATGGCGACCGCTGACGTTCAAGTGATTTCAAACGTTGCCTATAGTAGAGCCGCGTATCCCCCATCCAGTGTATTATAGAGAGGGGTACGTTTCTACAGAGGGGTACGTTTCTACAGGGTTCGTTTCTACAGAACACCACTTCTACAGAGTTCATTTCTACAGAGTTTGTTTCTACATAAGTATTATTCTACAGAGATTGATTCTACAGAATGATTTTGACTGCGTTACTACGGAGCTCCGCATATGCATTCGTTTCTACAGATAAATCTTTCTACATTGGTCGTTTGTACAGAATTCGGCGAGCCGGTTCGTTTCTACAGGGTTCGTTTGTACAGAATTCGTCTTTACAGAGTTCGTTCCTACAGAATTCAGTTGCGGAGGTTCATTTGTATTTGGAGGGTCATGGGTGTTCGATAAGTGGTTAGCCTAACTTCTTGTAACCTGTCCATGGAGGCGACAAAACCCCTCCTGGGTAGTTACCATGGCTCATGTGTGTTGGATTAGTGGTTAGCCTAACGTTTTCTAACCTGTCCATGGAGGCGAAAAACCACCTCCAGAACCGAAGTCTGTAGAAACTAACTCTGTACAACCGAACTCTGTAGAAACGAATCGGTAAAATCAAATTCTGTAGAAGCGAATCGGTAGCACCGAGTTCTGTAGAATCGAACTGGCTAATCGAATTCTGTAGAAGCGAACTCTGTAGAAACGAAAACTTGAGAAAAATTTATCTGTAGAAACGAACTCTGTAGAAACGTACCCCCCTTACAATGGGACTTAGTTTCAAAATCAATATGTAGAACCGAACCATGTAGAATAATTTTTCTGTAGAAATGAACTCTGTAGAAACAAGCTCTGTAGAAACGGAACCTGTAGAAACGATTTCTGTAGAACCGTGCTCACCCCTATTATGTAATACACGATAATTGTATTTCCCTTTGTCCCATAATATGTATATGCTGTATATATTTATATAATAATGATAGTAATAATATATATGTTTTCATCATAAAGTATTAATATTATAAAATAAGATTGATCATTATAATCGTGTCCGTTTATCAGCAGAGGTAGGCGGGTTGGTCTCGTATATAGAGCCGGTTTAATCTAAGTTCCTTGTATAGGGGATTTTAGTTAGTCGTTAGAAGACTGGACAAGTTACTAGATTTCAAGTTTCTCATCATGGATTCTCGTAGTTCGTGGTGATATAGTGACTTCTAGCGATTCTTCATGAGGATGAGGTATGTGGTCCGGTCGGATGTTACATGCCCCGTGGTATTACCAAACAGTCGATAATAAAATTAGTGATATGCCAATTGTAGAGTGCTGTATCGATCATAAAAAATTGCAATAATAATATAAATAAATGTAATTGAAAGAATAACGCAATTTGGACGAAATATAAATTTATTCGACCACAAGTTTTAAGGTTAGAAACATTGTTTATACTCCAACCCTGCACTAACCTACTCGGGCGCCAAAAATTCAGCGGCCGATTCAGGAAACTTTGGAGCATCGCTAAGGTACCCGCCCCCACCATGGGAGTTGCCGGACCTGTGTGTACGACCGTGCCTTAAGTCGATAAAATTCATAAGGTTTCTTATCTACGTCCGTTTCGTCTAGTTTCTGTATTCATTCAAGATGGCGATTGGTCGTTAACGGTGGCGCTCTCTGCCAGTAAGTTTAGCCAATGATAATCGGCCACCGTCACCTTCCCGGGGAAGTTTCTATCGGAGACCGAAGAACGAGCGAGAGAGAGAGAGAGAGAGACAGACAAGAGAAAGAGAGAGGGAATTTTTCTTTGATAAAAATTCTACATAATCCTTATAATTCTAGTTATGCCATTAATGTTGTGACGTGTAATAATAAATTATTATTTTTTCTTCATCGTATATTAACAATAATTAACTTTACAAGTTCGTCTTAACAAACGTCCGTGTCTCTAATTTAGGTAAATATAATAACCACCTGACACACGACGACTGGCTACCGCGCTCTTTAACCATCGACGATATTTTTAGGTTAGAAACGTCGATCGACTCAATTAATTACTTCTTACGATATTTTTACACCCTCATTCGCATTGGAATACCAAATAATCGACGCGTCATCAACGAACATTGTCACGGAGTTAATATTCGTTGAATAACACGACGCGGTCTGTGTCACACTCGACGTTTTTTTTTCGTCTCATATCTCTGGTATTCGTCTATTCATCATCTATCGAACAGGTCATATTTTTAACAGCCTCCGTGTCTTTTAGGCAAGTTAGAAAAAACGCCACATTCTTATCCTCGACGTTTTATAATTCGTAAACAATTCATTCATACGCTTTGACCTTTTTTTCATAACTGTCATCGTCTAATGACGTACCTTTGCTCATTTCTAGGCAATAAAAATACCATGATGCAAGACGAGGATCTGGGTGGCGCGCCGAGAAGGAATATTTTTAGTCAAGGAGTAACTAGAATATCACAGGTCAGACTGGAGAGGCCGTAGTCTTCGCCTCAGTTTTTCTGATTCGTCTCTCGATTCCATTGTTCACAGATATATCAGAGTTATCTCGACTTGTGGACTCCCCACGCCATATCCAGATGGATATTCGCTGCATTTCTATTAGCTATATTCATCCTGCGGATTTTACTAACACAGGTGAGTGCGAGGGGTCGGAGATAGAGATTTTTTGTTCCAATTGTTCTAATCTTCCGTTACGTATTTCAGGGATGGTACATCGTCACCTACGCGCTTGGTATCTACCACCTCAATCTGTTCATCGCATTCCTTACACCAAAAATCGATCCCGCGATGGACTTTGACAACGAGGGTAAGACCGCAGGGTTCAGAAAATATCGGGGATCGATCAAATGACCGTTTCGGCGTTAATATAGACACAAAATTACCAGGATTTGGGACAGGCTCGGAAACAAGAGTTCTACACGGTTTTGCCGAATGTTTGATGGAAAAAAAACTTGCAAAACATTATTTCGGTACTTTGAAATTCGAATTGTGCCCCTTTGGCGCGGAATTTTTAGCCCGTCCCTAAGATTTCACTAGATTTTAGACAGATTTCAAGGATTCAAAAAGATATCCTCACTTTTTAGACCATGCTAGTGTCAGGCTGAATAGAAACTTTGAATCTTCTGCGACTTTTAATTTAGATCCAAGAAAACCTGCGTAGGGTTTCCGAAAAACTGTTTTTTGAGTCTCAAATGTCATCGTAGGAGGCTGAAAACTTTTATTCGGCCTCATATTAGGACAATGAATGCTCCAAACCTTGAAAAACGATTTTTGGTTGATCTTGAGTACAGTCTTTCCTCAGGAATATTTATTTTTGATAAGAATTCGTTTTTGAAACGCAGTTTCTCCCTTCTATGATGCAAACGCGAGATTCATTTTTCAAGAGTACTTTTTGAATATCAATTATCATCGCAGAGGGCTGAAAACTTGAATCCAGCCTCATATTAGCACAATCTGAAACACAGTGGATGCTCTAGACCCCAAAAAACGATTTTTGGTTGATTTTGACTACAGTCTTTCCTCAGGAATATTTATTTTTGATAAGAATTCGTTTTTGAAACGCAGTTTCTCCCTTCTATGATGCAAAACGCGCTATAATCTCGAGAGATTCATTTTTCAAGAGTACTTTTTGAATATCAATTATCATCGCAGAGGGCTGAAAACTTGAATCCAGCCTCATATTAGCACAATCTGAAACGCAATGGATGCTCTAGACCCCAAAAAACGATTTTTGGTTGATTTTGACTACAGTCTTTCCTCATGAATATTTATTTTTGATAAGAATTCGTTTTTGAAACGCAGTTTCTCCCTTCTATGATGCAAAACGCGGTATAATCTCGAGAGATTCATTTTTCAAGAGTAGTTTTTGAATATCAATTATCATCGCAGAGGGCTGAAAACTTGAATCCAGCCTCATATTAGCACAATCTGAAACGCAATGGATGCTCTAGACCCCAAAAAACGATTTTTGGTTGATTTTGACTACAGTCTTTCCTCATGAATATTTATTTTTGATAAGAATTCGTTTTTGAAACGCAGTTTCTCCCTTCTATGATGCAAAACGCGCTATAATCTCGAGAGATTCATTTTTCAAGAGTACTTTTTGAATATCAATTATCATCGCAGAGGGCTGAAAACTTGAATCCAGCCTCATATTAGCACAATCTGAAACGCAATGGATGCTCTAGACCCCAAAAAACGATTTTTGGTTGATTTTGACTACAGTCTTTCCTCGGGGATATTTATTTTTGATAAGAATTCGTTTTTGAAACGCAGTTTCTCCCTTCTATGATGCAAAACGCGCTATAATCTCGAGAGATTCATTTTTCAAGAGTACTTTTTGAATATCAATTATCATCGCAGAGGGCTGAAAACTTGAATCCAGCCTCATATTAGCACAATCTGAAACGCAATGGATGCTCTAGACCCCAAAAAACGATTTTTGGTTGATTTTGACTACAGTCTTTCCTCATGAATATTTATTTTTGATAAGAATTCGTTTTTGAAACGCAGTTTCTCCCTTCTATGATGCAAAACGCGGTATAATCTCGAGAGATTCATTTTTCAAGAGTAGTTTTTGAATATCAATTATCATCGCAGAGGGCTGAAAACTTGAATCCAGCCTCATATTAGCACAATCTGAAACGCAATGGATGCTCTAGACCCCAAAAAACGATTTTTGGTTGATTTTGACTGCAGTCTTTCCTCAGGAATATTTATTTTTGATAAGAATTCGTTTTTGAAACGCAGTTTCTCCCTTCTATGATGCAAAACGCGGTATAATCTCGAGAGATTCATTTTTTAAGAATACTCAATGATTAAATTTTCCTAAATTTTTTATTATCCCGACGTCAATTACAGACGGCGAGGGTCCAGAGCTGCCCACGAGGTCTAACGAAGAGTTTAGGCCGTTCATCAGACGGTTACCTGAATTTAAATTCTGGTATTCAGTGTCGAAATCGACGGTATTCGCGATGGTCTGCACCTTCTTCGACTGCTTTAATATTCCAGTATTTTGGCCGATCCTCGTTATGTACTTTATAACGCTTTTCTGCATCACTATGAAGCGACAAATAAAGGTAATGTTATTTCAATGCTATATGTATACAATTATCCATTTTATAATCGGTTCAGATTTTTTTTTTTTTTTTTGTTTCGGAAATATCAGATTCTGATAAGAGAATTTCGAAATTTCTTTCTTTATTTTCATATCGCAATGTCAGCAGTCGAGCTGCAGTATCTAGACGAAAGAATCAATCTTATATAACTTATAGGAATGACCTATTTGGATTTTAGTCTCAATTAAACTGTTTGCAGAATATCAATTGTAGCGTAGAATGAAGGTCGACGAATGAACGATAAGATTGATTGAAAAAAAAAAAAAAACTTTATTCACAGCACATGGTGAAGTACCGATACCTGCCGTTCACACACGGGAAACCAAAATACCAAAACCACGAGGATACGACGAGATCAGTACCCCCGAAATGAATAGCGAAGTAAATAAGAAAAACTAAGAAGAACAAAAATCAGTGGGGTGGAATGAGTGTATAAAGATAATGCATAAATGTGCGTAGTTCTTAACATTATATAAAAAAATAAAAATAAAATAAAAATAAAAATATTAACATTGAAAGGAAAAATTTAAACAATATAATGAATATTTTGGGGAAAAAAAATGTTCCCTAGCGAACAATTTGGTAATAAATATAATGTTTTGATTTTTATTATTTTGTACCAATGCGCGTTTAGTAAAAAATGTTGAAAAATAACAAGAAAGAAGAAGAATGAAAAAAAAACCACAGATTCAAGTAAATTATAACGAATATAAATGAGCTAAAGCTCTTGTTAGGTAATAATGTTAATAACTTGGTATATGAAATCAAATATCTTAATATATTTGTATGATAAAAGTTATACACAGCTATATGTATATTATATAACATTATTTCTGGACACACACACAGTAAACGGTACGATTATGCGGTATACAGTTTTTTTTTATGTTTATTTATCAATATCAAATTATCCCTGAATATAAAAAAAAAAAAAACAATCTCATAGAATTCATTATTTTTCTTTTATAAGAAACAGAAATAGAGGGAAAAAAAAATATCACCGTTCCAAAAGTATATACATAATCTTATACACTAATAGATAATTCAACAACAGATGATGTATATTGTACTGTAATACATATAATTTATGTTTATTTCATCTTCACACCGCAGTGAGAGTTCTTCTCTGTACATAAATATTACTTATCTTACTTATTATTCTAATCTTTCAACGGTTTAAATAGGAATTTCTGAATCAAATAGGTCGCTGCGAAACACCCGCAGCTGAAATGTAAGCCGAATGTTCATCTCGGTTCTTCTTGCGTTCGATTTGAATAAAAACAGTCTCACGAAAAAGTTGGTTTTCTTTACAGACACCTTAGATTAATGAACGTAATTAGAGCCTAAGTTATTTTCTCACACCCGGTCGCAAAATGCCACTTTTCATACCTCTTGAGCGGGGGGAAAACAGATCTTTTCGCCCTCGGGCGGAATAGTATAGTATGTAACAAGGGAGTCAAATGTAAAACACGTGTGTGCTCAGAAAACAGGAGGGCTGGCGAAGCCAAGCCCTCCTGTTTTTTTAGCACACTAGGGTTTTAAATTCAACTCCCGTGTTGCATACGATATTTTTCGTTGCCTCTTTTCAGACCGAGTGAGCGGGCGGAAAACAGGATTTTGCACCCTAGTGCAGGAAAAAGTCTCTTTCGCCCGTTTCTAGCGGGCGGAAATAGTATATTATGCTACAAGGGAGGAAAGAGCGCGATTTTCGCCGAGTGCGAGGTTTGCTGCCCGAGGCACGAGCGAAGCGAGTGCAGCGAGGGCAGCACGAACACGAGGTGAAAATTGCGCTCCTCCCGTGTGGCATATGCTATTTTTCACCCGACTTCGATAAAATGACCTTATTCCGTCGCTGTAACGCGAGTGGAAAGTAGGTAGTCAATTTTTGACCAGAAGGAAGAGAAGTGATTAACCGGGCAAAAAAGTCCACTTTTTTGCCCGGCTATTTACTTTTTTGCCCGGCAATCCACTTTTCTTCCCTCTGGTCCGAAATTGACGACTTTCGACCCGCGTTTCAGGGGCGAAATATGGTCATTTTATCGTAGTCGGGTGGAAACGTCTTTTTCACCCGACTGCGACAAAATGACCGTATTTCGCCCCTGAAACGCGGGTCGAAAGTCGTCAATTTCGGACCAGAGGGAAGAAAAGTCGATTGCCGGGCAAAAAAGTAGATTGCCGGGCAAAAAAGTAGATTTCCGGGCAAAAAAGTAAATTGCCGGGCAAAAAAATCCACTTTTTTGCCCGGCAAAAATTTGTTTAAAATTTTGGCAATTTACTTTTCTGCCCGGTTAATCACTTCTCTTCCTTCTGGTCAAAAATTGACTACCTACTTTCCACTCGCGTTACAGCGACGGAATAAGGTCATTTTATCGAAGTCGGGTAAAAAATAGCATATGCCACACGGGAGGAGCGCAATTTTCACCTCGTGTTCGTGCTGCCCTCGCTGCACTCGCTTCGCTCGTGCCTCGGGCAGCAAACCTCGCACTCGGCGAAAATCGCGCTCTTTCCTCCCTTGTAGCATAATGTACTATTTCCGCCCGCTAGAAACGGGCGAAAGAGACTTTTTCCTGCCTTAGGGTGCAAAATCCTGTTTTCCGCCCGCTCACTCGGTCTGAAAAGAGGCATTTCTGCAGACCAGGTGATGAGAAAAACATCGTGTGCATCACGGGCGCAAGGCTATTTTGGCGAGTGTGCTCGCAGCAACTCGCCTTCGGCTCGTGCCGCCAATGGCACAATCGGAAAATAGTTATTTGTGTATCAAGGGCGAAAAGTACTATTTTTCCGAGTGTGCCTTCGGCGGCACGAGCCGAAGGCGAGTTGCTGCGAACACACTCGCCAAAATAGCCTTGCACCCGTGATGCACACGATGTTTTTCTCATCACTTGGTCTGCAGAAATGCCTCTTTTCAGACCGAGTGAGCGGGCGGAAAACAGGATTTTGCACCCTAGGGTGAAAAGATCTGTTTTCCGCCCGCTCAAGAGGTATGAGAAGTGTCATTTTGCGACCGGGTGTGAGAAAATACAATTACAGATCGATTCGTACAATGATTCTAGGACGCTTTTAAACAGTTTATTATAATATTGAAAATTAATTATTTAATTAAAATATATTTTTTCGATTGATACTAGGCACTCTCGGAGAACGTTGGTACTTTGCTTCCTCACTGAATTAAAAAAACTGATTATTTAGAAAGACACTAAACTATATTTAAACAAAAATCTATATTATGTTTGATATGACATCGCGTAGTTATTGAGTTAAAATATTATACATTATCAGTAGCAAAATTTGATTAATCGTTATAAATAAACTAACTTACAAGATAAAAAATGATAACTATTCTTTTAAACTAATTACACACGTTCACATTCACAGAAAATATACTAAATAGTAAAATTTGATACCCTGGTTTATATAGAAATATAATATATATGCGAATCGCTTATTGTACATAGAATATAATAATATACTTTTTTATGAACAATGAATACACATCTAAATTTTAGTTATAATATAAGTTTATCTTAAAAATAGGTACTCAGGACTATTTAATTAATAATCACTCGTTTTGTTCTTCTGATATGGCCTTTTTTTCACGTTCTATAAAAGCGGTCGTTGAATTAGCCCCGATAACTGTGGTCGTCGTTGTTTCACTCACTGTAGATTCCCTTTTTCGATAAGGATTAGACGGCTGACAATAAAGTCTAAACAAACAACGCACCAGACGACTAGTAATTCTCAATCTCACAACGGTTTTTCGTAAATATTCTCCATTTACCAGTCCGTTACCTTATACTCTCCGTCCTCGAACGAGGGGACCAATTGTTGTAGCTGTAATAACGACGGTCCGTTCCAACGTTCCTGGCTGTGCTCCATGTGGAGAAATGGTGTCTCACGGTATTCTGAACTTCAGTGTTCAGGAAGCAGTAGAAAAGTGCGACGGAAAGCCCCTAAAAATATTATATCTATGAGATTCAATACTAATCGACGATTCCAATCTTCGTCGTAACTCGACCAGTGCCGATACCTGGGAAGAGAGCAAGATTGCTCGGAGATACACGAATATGTCAGCGACGTGGCCTTCCTCCGGGCCGGACAAGACTAGAATGTAAGTAACGCCGAGCAACGGGATCAGGACTAGGAGAGCTTTTGTTGCTTTTCTGTACTGCTGGGTCTCTACGGTGTTGGCCGATCTCAGTTTAGTTATCAGCACCTGCGACGAGCATTTTTTTGTCACTTCAGACGTTGAGTGGTGGTTTATTTCAACAGAGTGAAGAGAGTCTTTTCTATACCCACCCACATGATCATGAAGAGGAAGATTACGTTTACGCAGAGCACAACGACCGTTGGTACTTTGAAAAACCAATCAGCGGAGTGCGGCGTCATCCACGGGCAATGCTTCCACAAGGCTACTTCCTGTAATTGGGATATTAGGCTTAGAGTGAAAACTTGTCATTAAGTCTCTTCGGATTAGGCATAATCGATTTCTTTTTCTTTCTCTTTTCTTCTCATACCATCACGTGACGACCCTGCGAATTGAAGCTCTGACCTAACGATTTTGCTATTCCCCATACTCCGATGACGATCAATGGCAATCCTGAAAGAACGAGAACCAAACAGAATTAGGTGAACGAAGTACGTGTATTCAAAGTGCAGTGATCAAGTTCGACATACCCCAGCCAATAACGAGGCAAAGTCTGAGTTTGATATTGTCTCCGGTGAAGGTTTTCACCACCAATAGGTACAAGTATAATCCTGTAAAGAATGTGACTTGTTTATAATTATTATATGATTTTTATAGCGTTCGGTTTTATTTACCTTCAACAAACATCCAGAAAAAATTGGTCACGTGGAAGTAGTTGAGGAGTGAAAAGAATATTATACAAGTTGGAAGATCAGTTTGCGTTGATAACTGGAATCAGACATGTATACAATTTTATTAAATCTCATGATGTGAACAGTCGAAATTAAATTCGCTAAATTATAACTCAGGCATTCCTGCATGAATTAATCAAATTCCGTTTTTTAGGGGAATTAAAACACTCATATAATATACAATGAAAAAATTAAGCAATGACGGCAGGACGTGGAATTTTAAGACATTGTTTTTGTTATTGAAATTAATAATATAGTTTTAATATAATTGAAAAATAAAAAAATTTAATAATTTACTTTAATATTATTCACCTGCATTACAGTTGTCAGAATCCACATGAGATCGGCCAAGATATAGGTGAACATTAAATTTGTATGAATGTTATTTCTTAGGCATCTTAGTTCTCTGAAATGAAGACAAACACAGGATTAAAAATTATTGCCATCGATCAGGTACAATAATTCATATAAGTATCGGTAAAGTTTATTATAGTATACATAGTATTTGATTGATTTATGCGAAACAAATACATAATGCCTAACGACATAATTTTATTGAATCCACACCTCAATTACCTATATTCCTTCGATAAACCGTCAATCATTGCTACCATGTTGTATCATATATAAAAAAATACTACGTGTATACCGTGACTTTCTGGATGCGGGCCACAGCCTCTTACCATCGCGCCCGAATTCATGCGCCCTCTAACGTGAGATAGCGATGGATCAGGGAGGCTGTGAACCCGCAGCGTCTACGTAAAGTCACGGTATGTTATATTCGGATAACAATAACGGACGATCAAAGTAAAGTACGTGAAAAAATAAGACAGGTCCTAAATATAATGACGGACAATCCGAACAGGGGGTGGGGACACTTCAAAAGACGTAAAAAGCGGACAGTTTATTGTTTACCGACGAATTACCTTTTCGGTGTTGTACTACGTATACTATTGGTACTATACAAATACGCAACGCAGTGCCTTAGTTGATCTGTCAAATGGTCTCGTCAATTTTATGTGAACACACAAAAACGACAATGTTGTTAAGGTGAAATGAAAGTCACGTGACCTCGATATGAGGCTGATTATTTACACTTGGAATTTTCAAACGCTATTTTCTCAGCCAAAACACATTCGATTGATAGGAAATTGATATCAGTGACGTAGAAAAACTCAATGAAGGGCATGACTCTCGTGGATTTTCGAAAATCGAGACGTAATAACAGTTTTTTAACAATATTGTTCTGTAATCCAAGGAAGTGCTGCCTCTCTCCACGAGGGGCAGCACCTCCTTGGGTTACAGAACAATATTGTTACACAAAATTCTGATTATGTCTTTCGATATTCGAAAATCCACGATTGGCAGGCCCTTCATTGAGTTTTTCTACGTCATTGATATCAATTTCACATCAATCGAATGTGTTTTGGCTGAGAAAATAGCGTTTGAAAATTCCAAGTGTATATCGAGGTCACGTGACTTTCATTTCCCCTTAATTTGAGTTCGGAGGATTCGCCTCGATTTCATATCCAATTCGTCAAAATCCGTCCACAATATGATCTTGTCTTGCTCGCTGTCTGCTGTTGTTAGTATTATTATTATGATTGTTATCCTTGGGTTGTATTGAACTCTGTCCAATTTGCCCAATATATCGTTATGAGAGTAATAAACTACACAATACAATCCGCAATAAAATACGATGGTCGGAGGTGATTGGATCTCTACAATTCTCAAACTGTGGAGATTCGTTCTGATAGAAATTTATCACATCTCATTGCGGGAAATAAGTCGAAAATACGGTATTCGGTAAGAAATTGGCACTACTATTAGATGGTTCCCAGCCTTTCACGAAATGGGAAGTTATACTAATAACATAACCCCAAAAATAAAGGAAGTATTACAAGCTTCACGCATCCACTTTATGAGCTCTATAAGACTCTTTATAGTCTAAACAATAACCTCCGACCTTTTTAAGCTGGATTATTGGCGTCTGTGTGCGTGTGAGATAGTGTGATCAATTTTTTTGCTCAAAGATACGTCTCGATAACTATACAGGGTGAATATATTCGGCCATTTTAATTGGTTCCGAAATGTCTGCAGAAAGCTTGTTTCCCGATTCTAGCCAACTTCTATATAAACTGTATAAGCAATAGATGTATCTTTTTAGTTTCATTCATCTAACCCAGGGGCGTGGCTTAGCGAAAGTCTGTACTATTGGCAATACACCCCTCGACTATTCGCCATCTGGTGGCCGCTTTCGAACTATTCAGAAAAGAAAACAAACCGTCTAGGTTATGTCGAATTTTCAGTAATTTCGTTATTATCTGTGATTTATAAGTAAAAATTATCTGGAAATCAGCTGAATTGAAAAAAATATGTCCATTAGCATTAATAAATCGCAATGTTTTGTCGAGAATTGTGACAGTAAGGGGTTACAAAACGACAAACTTGTCGTTTCACCGCATCCCCAAAGCGGCTCAGTATTTTGTAAAAATAACGAATATAGTTGGCAAAAACGAGAAAATTCGGGGGTTCCGTCTCAGACGCTGTACTGAACGGACGTACCAAATTTTGTTCCTATTAAATTCCTACTTAATTTATTTATTATCTTTCTCGGACTAAAAAGAAATTATCTGAATCATTATCCAAGTCCTACGGAGTCTACTGATGTGATTTTGTGATTTAAATATAAAGGATTGCCATTCTAGATATGGATTAAGAAATTCTTTCTCTTCTCTACAAACCCAGATAACAATTGTGCGACGCACGAAACTATCACGACGTGCGGCTCACGCCGTGCGGGTGTTATGAGTCGCACCTGATCATCACGACGTGCAACTCACGTCGTGCGGGTGTTATGAGTCGCACCTAACCATCACGACGTGCGACTCACGACGTGCGGGTGTATGAGTCGCACCTAACCATCACGCGTGCGAAGCCACACGTCAATCACGTAGTGTGCCCCTCATGTGCGACGCACAGCGTGCGGCCATTATGCCGTCGGGGTATTCGACATAAGATGATCGATTAATAATATTTTACCATACACAGTATTTTGAATTTTCTGTATATTTTGGTAAATTTAGTACTTATTAATTGTATTGTTGGCCGTATTGACCGTTGAATTATATTTCACATGAAGTCACTCATTGTCATAAGGCGGTTTGGCGCAGTAGGTAGGGCGTACGACTAGACATCTGAGCGGTCAGGCGAACACGGTTCGAATCCCGGTTGGGACAAAAAATACAGTGGTGTGCATCGAGCGGAATTTTTTTTTTTTTCAAATTATTTTAATGGTTTCACCACGTTATTATTTTTCGTAATAAATTTTACCTCAATCGTACAATCCCTATGTCGTTTTATTGGGAATAATGAGCAACCGCACAATGCCCGCACGCGTGCGTCCTCACGACGTGCGAGCGTTATATCCATCAAATGAGGACGCATCTGTATGTTCTCCTGCGCGCACGCTATGCGGATAAACCCGCACGCGTGCGCGCACTATGCATGCACTGTGCGGGCATTTTGTTATCTGGGAAGACACGCGGCACGTGAAATATATCGGTTCCCCCTCTTCACATCCCTGAACACTCTAAACGATTCTACGTATATAACATCTTAAATATTAATTTAACCAAGATTAATTCAACCTGAATCTTCATTAATAATAAACCAAGTGTTATCGGCTTCCTGTTCTCGAGGCTTTCCCAGGATCCATCGTCACCCACGAGAAGACTGCCCATTGAAGATAGAAGCGGGGTCGAATCTAAGGTTTTTTATTCTTCCTTACTAACAGCCAGTAGACTTTGCTAACATATGTGTTGTCTTTAATATTATTATTAGAATTATTTAAATTATATTTTGTATAGTGCTTTACAATTGTAGCATATATTTATTAAGAGTTTAAGTTAATTTGATCTAGAATATTATTTCCTTAATGGAGAAGACACAAGCCAAAACGAAAAAGAGAGAAAGATCTAACTCGTGTCCCAGTATAAGCCCTCCTAGTGTATCAAAAGTTCCTAAATTTATTTCTCTTAATAACAATTATCAGAGTAGTGTCTCAGGCATAGATTCAATGAGCGACAACTTATCCTCTGATCTGAACAGTGTAAACATAGTCAATGTTAATCCTACGGCTAGCTCACAAGACAAGCCTGAACTTAATGTCAACGTTGAGGTCAACGAGTCTGTTGTGTATACGTCTCAAGAGGCTCAATCCCAACCTAGGGATAATACAGGCGAATTTAACAGGGGATTTGATAAATACGCTTATCTTCGACAGGTCAACAATCGGTACATCGATTCTTCTTCTTCTCCGTTTATAGTTTTCATTATAGATATTTCTCCGGGTGAAAACTTGGGCAATATACATCCCATAGAGCTGGGAGAACTCCTGGAAAAGATAGGTGTTGAGACTTCATTTATTTCAAGCGCTGGGCCAGAAAAGGCTGTCCTTGTTTTTGACTCAGGTGATGCTGCTAATGAGTTTGTAGACCAGAAATCTGCCTTACTTCCTGGCAAATGGAAGGCCATTATCCCTGATGCTTCGGTATTTAAAGTTGGGGTGATTTATAAGCTTCCGTTGGATTTTACTGAGGAAAGATTTTGGAAAGGTTTAGATGCTGAATCGAAAAAAATAATCAAGCGGGTTGAGTTTATGAAGAAAAAGAAGACGCAAACAGTGAACGGACAAGAAGTAACTATATTCGAGCCAATCGGCACCGCAAAGATTTTTGTGCAGGAGGAACTCCCCCTATTTGTATTGATCTTTAAAGCGCTCAAAACAGTCGATAAATTTGTTCCGAAAGTCAAAAGATGTCATGACTGTCAGAGATATGGCCATGTAAACTCCAACTGTGATCATCCTTTGCGTTGCCAGTGGTGTGGTCAAGGTCACTTTGTGAACAACTGCACAGTTAAGGAGCCTCGATGCGCGAATTGTGGAGATAAACATCAAGCTTCGGATAGAAGATGCGTGGTATATGGATATAATCTTGAAGTCTTGGAGACTAGGGCTAAATCCGAGGTTATCCATAGAGAGGCTGCGATTATTGTGAGCAGAAGCTTTGCCGCGAGATTTAATATAGTTATTTTTGAAGATTTAATTGTGGCTTCTGAGGATGATATAGTTAATTATCAAGCCTCCAAAACAGTTGAGCTCTGTCCGACGGCGTCCCAGGTTAGAGATCTGGAGGAGATTCAACCGCCCCAAAACTCTGAAATTATTAATTTTGATTCTTAGAGCTCTTGTGGGAGCTTTACCCCCTTTTTGCTATTGATTTATTTTTAATATATTTGTTGGCTGTTTATCATCTGCTCGCTCCCTGGACTCTTTTGTTTGATTTTAAGAGTCCCTGAGAGTTGAGTACCTTCTTAACCCAAAGCCAGGATTCTCCGTCTCTTTGGTACTTTCCAAAGGTGATGTGATGTGGGTAGGGTTAGCTATTATAAGAAGTTGAATTAATTTATTGATTAAGTTTGGGGGAATGGGCTTCAGAGGGGGTTTATAGAATGGGTTGTTGTTTACAATTTTTATATTTTAAAGTTTTGTTTGAGTGTTTATTTATTATTTTTGTTATGAATTTTGTTGTGTGGAACTGTAGAGGTATATCCTCCAAAATTCATGAATTGCCTATTTTGGCCAAAGAAGGTGATGTGATTTGTTTATCTGAAACAAAACTTAATTCAAACTCAAGAATTGTGCCGTATATAAAGGGTTACAATTGCATTAGGAGTGATAGAGCGACGGGTGAAGGTGGTGGCTTAATAATTTTTTTGAAGAATAATATTTTATATTCAAGGATTCTGTGTCAAAATGTCCCGGTGGGCATAGAAGTGATTGGAGTTCAAATTAAGAATAATAATGAGTCTGTTAGCTTTTTTAGTATATATATTCCTCCTCAACTGGCCATAGACAAAGCTCAGTTTGATCAGTTTCTTTTCCAACTGGAGAGTTTCCCCAACTCTATCATCTCTGGGGATTTCAATGCTCAACATAACATGTGGGGCAGTACACTTCAGAATCGCAAAGGGGCATTGCTATTTGATTATCTTCTCAACTCTCACTTTCAAATTCTTAATAATGGGGAGTCAACGAGATTTTTTAATATTGGAAATAGTGTTAGCGTCCCAGATGTGACTATGGCCACTCCGGATATCTCAATTCAATTACAATGGAGTTTAATGAATGATTTACTGGGGAGTGATCATTATCCTGTTTTGATTAAAATGAGTAATGGTCGATTAATTAAGAGTTCAGTCTCCTATCGGATTGGCACGTCTAGGGTGGATTGGGCGATATTTTCGCAAGAACTAACTGATTATTGCGAGTCCAGACCCACGTTAGACCCTAATAATTATATCCTCGAGTATGAGGAGTTTGTTAAGGGGATTAAAATTGCGTTGGAAAGAGCAGGTGCTCTTATGTTGGATGACAATGGACTAAGACCAGTTCCTAAAGCCTTTTCGCCAGCCATTTGGTGGGATGTAGAATGCACTCAAGCGGTAGACAAGAGACGGGCTGCGCTACATGTTTATAAACTCTCTAGTTCGTTTGTTAATCTAGATAAATTTGAAAAAGTTGCCAAGGAAACTTCTAACTTCCTTAAGTATAAGAAAAAGAATGGTTGGAGGAATTTTTGCAGCTCGCTAGATCCTACTTTGAGTATAGATAAACTATGGAGGGCAATTAAAAGCCTTAAAAATCGAGCTTTAAACCCCCCTCAGCATTCTTGTGACACGAACTGTGCGATGGATAATCCTAAATTGGTAGAAGCATTTGATAAATTGTCTTTGAATTATGATAACCAGAATTTTGAGGGCAATTGGCATTATAATTGTGATATGTCTCCAACTTTAAATGATCCTATTTCCTTGGCGGAGGTGGAAGTTTCCATTGACAATTCTAAAGTTAGATCGGCCCCAGGTTTGGATAATATTTCATATGAAATTATTCGCTTCTTTCCTCAAAATGTGCGCATTTGGCTGAGAGACTTATTTAACCTGATCTTGGATCACAACAAAGCTCCCCCTGAATGGAAGAAATATAAAGTGATTTTTATCCCTAAGCCAAATGGAAAAGGATTCAGACCTATAGCCATGTCTAGTTGCTTGAATAAAATTCTAGAGCGTATTATAAATGATCGACTTATGGCATGGTTAGAGACAAACCAATTAATCCCTGAACACTTTTGTGGATTTCGCCGTGGGAAATCCTGTTACGATAACCTGGCCAATCTCAGACTGGATCTTGACCTAGCCAGGCTCCAGGGGCTAAATGTGGGGGTTATTTTTATTGACATTGAGGGAGCTTATGATAGTGTAAATATCAAAACTCTGTGTGAAAAAATGGTAAGACTCAAAATTCCCCCCAAACTTGTTAAATTTGTCAGGGGATCCTTCTCGGCAAGGGAAATCAGCGGCTATTCAGGAGGCTCGTCTTTGGGAGTCAGGGTCACTAATAAGGGTCTTCCACAGGGATCTATATTAAGCCCTTTGCTTTTCAATTTGTATCTTATTGATGTAGAGCCTATCTTACCTGGTAACTTTTCTTTTTCGTCCTTTGCTGACGACATCAGGTTCAGCTCATCTCATGCCAGTGCTAACCAGCTTTTATCTAACCTGAAGATTTATTTACAGGCGCTGGAACGCAACTTAAACTCTCTAGACTTGCTAATCTCCTTTGAAAAAACTAAGCTGTTATTGTTTGGCTCGGGTAGAAATTCGTTTGCAGTACACTCACAATCTATAACTATTCGTGACCATATCATTCTTAATGAATCGCACGCTAGATATTTAGGGGTTATCTGGGACACCAAGTTGAATTGGCAGGCTCACATCAATCAAACTTGCGTAAAAGCTCGAAAACTTATCAATATCTTGTACGCTGTAGCGAGATTCAACTGGGGTGTTCACCCCGCGACCTTACTTCAATTATACAAGACACTCATTAGACCGGGCCTTGAGTGGGGGGGATTCTTGTTCAACTCAGAAAATTATGATCAGCTTCATAAATTTAATGTTATTCAGAATGCTGCCTTAAGGACAGGGCTAGGGTGCTTGGTCACCACCCCTATTAATGTTCTTTTACACCTTAGTGGATGTTTAACCCTGAGGGACAGACTAAAGGAATTATCTTCCAGATTCATTCTGAAACAAATCAGTAAACAAGACAGCCTTATTATTACAAAACTTCAAAGGATGCTAGTTCTAAAAAACCGCCCAGGCATTCCTGACAATCACAGGAAAGACTCAACGTTGTACTTATACTGGATGGGGATCAGAGATTCTTGTAAAGACATGGAAAAATCAAACCTTCTCCCTACATTTCAGGTTAAATACTCGGCGCTTTTCTACAATGAATGTTTTAATAAGGACTTCGGTCTTAAACTGAAACCTCCTACAGGTAACCCGTCAGACTTTCAGACAGAAATAAATGAACTTTATCCAAATCACAGAATCGTCTTTACGGATGGATCTTTGAATACGAATGATAACCAGTGCGGTATTAGCATAGTGGTTTCAGATTATCCCCATCTTTCTCGCGAAAGATCCTTGAATCCTAATAGGAGTATTTATAGCACTGAAATGTTTGCCATTTCGGAAGCCATTAAAATTATTCAGAGAAATGAATTACCGGGGGACTTTGTGATATGTACGGATTCTAGGAGTTCGGTGGCAAGCTTGAGACGTAGAGGCCTTAGTTCCGATTTAAGCCTTTTGGCAGCTGAAATTAAACAATTGATTTATCAAGAACGAGAGGTGCACCGGAATATAGTAGTGGCTTGGATTCCAGCTCATGTAGGTATTCCTGGGAACGAGATTGCTGACTCTTTAGCTAAGCAAGCAAGTAGAAGGATTCCTATTGATTATAAGGGTTTCTGTAGAGTCGACTTAAACCCTTGTCTCAGAGGGCAAGCTAAAGCAGGAACTAACAAATTTATACAAGACTATGCGGGCCCCCCAACTCCTAAGGGCCAGCGGTTTGTAACATTCTCTAAAGAATTTTCTGGGGTACTATGGTTTCTGGGCACGGGCCTGGATAGAAAGAGGATTGGTATTGCGAATCGTTTGAAGTCTGGTCATAATAGGACAAAGAACCACTTGGTCAGAATGAACATTCTTACAGATGCCAGGTGTGAATGCGGGTTAGAAAATGAAACCATGGAACATTTGTTCTGGTTTTGCCCAAGGTTCTTGGATTATAGAAATAATTTTCTAGACTTTATGCGGAAAAATCATATACAAATTGGTTCCGATATCGATGAGCTTGCAATTAAGGGGGACCTCTCGATATTGATCCGCTTAATTGCCTTTATTGTGGATAATAATATATTGTTTTAATGGGAGAGGGAGAGAATCGATGGATGGATTTGATCATTAGAAGGATTAAGATGGATAGGCGATATGAAAAAGGTTATTTATAAGAAAAGTTTGTTATTTATTTATTGTTTGTTAGAGATTAAGAAGCTCCGTCTCAATGAGTTAGTGACAATTAGGAGTATTTATTTGGTACGGAAAGAATATTTATTTCTACTTAACTAAAAAGGTTATAAAAAAAAAAAAAAAAAAGTGAAAAGGAATTATTATATTGTTGTTATTGTTATTTAGTAATTGTAGGAAATTTAATAATTGAGTTTATGCGGATTTAGAAATTATTTTGTAAGAAAGAGGAAAATTAAGAATAGGATTATAAATATAAGAAAGTTGTTTAACGTTATAGAAGGTTAATTTGTGTTATATCTTGTCTGTTGTAGTGTTCAGAACCTCTACTCCTTTTCTTGTTCCTTTCTGCTGTTATATTCGTCACCTCATCATAACAAAACGGCGGATAACTCCACAAGGATTAATAAGTAATTAATCTCAACCATAACCCATAGTGGAAAGTAAATATCTATTTCAAACGTGGGTAGGACTTTAAAAAACACTTGGCTTCATCATCATAGTGCAAATTAAATGAATCAACTGGACACACAGAGGGGGAACTGTGTCAGCTTGTGGATCCATCTGGTGTTCGGATCTTTCAAATCGAGCGCGTTGTATAAGAACTAAACCCGAATCATAACCAACAAATAAAGACTGGACAATCATCCTAATTGGAGTATCTGCAAATAAGCTCGCATAAGGAGCAGACCAGTGCTAAGATACCCAATAATTATAATAGAAGGACAATTCTTTGGCGAATTTATTTGGGACATTGGTTAATTCCAGATACCTGGTGGAACAAAAAAAAAAAACGAGAAAATTCATATCAAAAAAGCTTTGGAAAGAGCATTACTCACCTAGAATAAAAGATTTTGCGCAAATAAGACGGTTTGCTCTTTACATTTCAAAGAAGAGGACTACGTATTTACACGTAGCTATGCCCAAGATTGGTTCATAGAGCTACCATGGAGTAACCATACGAAGATCTGTGTCGACATGTATAAATTGTTGAAATGTAAAGAGCAAGCTGTTTTTTTTTTTTTTTTGTGGTAATTTTTTTATCCTATTTTAATAATGCTCTTTCCAAAGCTTTTCTGATATCAATTTTCTCGTTTTTGCCAACTATATTCGTTATTTTAACAAAATACTGAGCCGCTTTGGGGATGCGGTGAAACGACAAGTTTGTCGTTTTATAACCCTTAGTGTCACAATTCTCGACACAACATTGCGATTTATTAATGCTAATGGACATATTTTTTTTCAATTCCGCTGATTTCCAGATAATTTTTACTTATAAATCACAGATAATAACGAAATTACTGAAAATTCAACATAACCTAGACGGTTTGTTTTCTTTTCTGAATAGTTCGAAAGCGGCCACCAGATGGCGAATAGTCGAGGGGTGTATTGCCAATAGAATAGTTCGCGTTTCTGCCGCCCAACGATCTGCGCCCTGTGCAGCTGTGCAGTACATAAATGTGAATTTTAAATCGTCATTTGGGCACTCATGAGCTGTGGGCAAGAAATTGATTTTACATTGAGACATGGTTCAATGAACCTTTGTTTGTGCACTGATTAAATTTGTCCCGAAATTACACTGAATACCATATGATGTCGAAAAGCTAACCATGTACTACATGAGTTCGCGTTCCCACCACCAGACGTCGTGTTGCTAAATGTTGGAACCCATGCAGGCATGCAGACTGAAATCCATTTGATATAAGAATCTATTATCTCAGCCCAACGAACCTTCAGGAGTTTTTGTTGCCAAAATAATAATTATGCCCTAAAGTTCTAGACAGCCTGCAGCATAACGTAATGTCATGGTTCAATGGTTTTAGCGATATAACGTCAGCTGTAACTTTGTACAATTGATTGATCGAGGCGTATTCTAATCCGGTATAGTCGAGGGTGTAATATAATTCAGGAAGTTTTGCCGGCCGTGAAAAGCCGGAATATAATACAATTATATTAGCTCGCGTAGTTCGCGAGTTCCTGCGCGCAAGATACCACCTATCATCCCCCAAAAGCCTTTCAGTCGCTTTTTCTGTATCATCAATACACCGCCACCTACTTTGTTATTCACACAATTTTCGTGAATTTTTTCAGATATAAAAAAATGCTTCTTTTTTTCGGTGACAAAAAAAAATCATAACTCGGAAAAGGTTGGTCCGAAAAATCTGAAAAAATTCAAAAAGACGTTTCAGAGCGAGGACAAGGACAGAAAAAATCACGAAGCAAATAATAAATACATTATCCATCAAGGGAAGGAAGCAGACAAAAACCCTGCTTCCTTCCATCGCACATAGGATGTTATTTTCTACCACATATGCATTAAAAACGAGAGGAAGTCAGGTTATAGAACCATGAGAACGGTGCTCTCCGCCAGGGGCAGCACTTCCACTGTTTACTGGAGTTTTTTTTTTCCCTGTCGCCACAGTTTTTTTCCCCGGTTAAAAAAACTGTGACTTCAATCCCGTTAAGGAGGGAAAAGAACACAAGTTCTTAATGCATGTAGAAAAAATATTGCGGACTGGAGGCTAGGCGAATTGACACATCAACGCGTTCCTCGTGTCACAGCTTGATCGTTACAATTTCATCAAATGTCCTATTTTCGCTGTGTATGCGCGATACATGATTGAGTTATACGTATCACAGTTAAATCCAGACAAAGGGTTCAGTCGTGCGATTTAGGGATAATGTGCGGGCCCGCAGCGTATCCATGCACGGCTGTAGACGACATCGGGCAAAAGTACGCGGGTTCCAATTCTATTACAATAGAGTAGGTATAAAGTTACTGTCCCACACATCGTTGAGCGTGAATAATAGGAGGGAAGCTAATTCTGTCCGTGACTATTTGACTAATTATCGCAAGATTATATCATCCAGATAGCAAAATGTCCTAATAAATCTTGTCTTTACTCTCAAAGACGTCCTTCGGTCTCTTATAGTCGTCTTTGAGAGTCAAGACAAGACGTCGTATGCTTACTTGTAGTATAAAAATATAGCGACAGCCACGATGAGAGTGAAGAGGGACAGCGAGTATCCGACGAAGTATATCATCGTTGCGATCTCGGTGCCGGGGGATCCCGGAGGATTTCCTATATCCAGGTTTTTACAAGCGGTGTAATTTGAATATTTGTCCCATGTTCCGTTCGGCCAGCACCAACGACTCGCATTTTCTGAAAATAACAAAAAGAGGATGCGTAATTCATACGGTCATTCGTATTCAAAGTAGGATATGATCGAATTTACCAAAGTGGAATACGCTACACGTGGAGAACTTTGCGAATCTATGCATAAATTGTTTCGTATATCATGACTGCAGTCGTCCGTTGCGGACACAAGTTCCATTGCATAAACTTATATTTTGCAGGGCTATAAGTAACAATTACCGCTGACTCAGTTCAGTCGAGCTGAATAACCGACTCGGGGGGATTCCGCTGTGAATCCAACTTTGTAGGGATTACGCGGGGTTCAAAATTATACGGATCTTGAGGACCGCGAAAGTCGATCCAATCAATCCGTTGGATTCGGTATTATTACCCAGATCATTTCATTAAAGATTCGTAATTCATCGATTGGCTTGAAATCTGGCCGGGGGTTAAGGTCGCGTAGAGCTGAGCTTATTTAAGCTTCTTCGGAGTTCTTATCTACAACTGACTCGCGTAGCTTGATAATTAGCTTCTGAGAAACTGCGAGCGTCTTCCAGCATTGTTTTGTTCTCCGTAAAGTTCGTGAACCAATTTCAAGAGAGTTCTTTTTTTATACTGTCTTGAAAATGGCGGAGGGTCGGATACACATAAAGCCTGCTGAAAATATGAATACTTAATCTCTTCTTTCGGTGTTTTAACTTGAATCTTCTATAGTTGGAGAGAATATTTATTTTGCTAGTTAAACTCTGACGATGAAAACAAATCGAAAAAGTTTTAGGTTTTCCATTCTTGAGATTGTTTAATGAGAGTACAATAAATATTAACAGTGATTAGAGTTTCGAAAAGTTTTTAAAAGTTTCCAGAATTAATTGTCAACGCGATTATCTTGATACAAACGATTCTTTTTTTATCTTCCAAGTTAATTAGCAGACATGCTTCGTGCCGCCATTTCTACTTACCCAAGAAATCTAATTAGCGAATATTATACGACCCAGCTGCAGACGTACGTGAGAATCTGACTCCGATATAGCTTTCTCAGAAATAATTCTCGAATAATTAATTACAACTTTTAGATTTTGCACTTGCGAATAAAATATTTACTGCTCTAAGTTGCGAGGATCATTATCAAGCCTCTTACTTGAATTGAAGAGACTATGAGCAAATGAGTAACTGTATAAGTAAATATATTAGAGACAATTATTTAATCAAATTGTAAGCGTCTGTCTGGATGGAATTTCGAGGGGCGCCATCATAAGCCTCGACAGAAAAAAAAAACTGAATAAAAAAGAAAATGCACAGTGTCCATGGAAGAAGAAAAAAATTAGAGAATAATAATAATAACTTCTGCTAACAAAAAGAGCGACGCGTTGTATAATTAATCAATGAATAATCTGTACACGAATAAAAACATTGCATGGGCCACGGTTTTAGTCTGCAGCTCCATTCGGACTAATAACACTTTTTTTTTGTTTATTTTTTAAATAACGACCACAGTCTGAACGGGTATTAAAAGGGTCCAGGCAACAACAACCCGCGGTTCTCCCTGTACGAAATACGAAAATGAAATTTGGTTATTTAAATACGGTTATTTGGTATTGTTGAAAGATTCCCTTGAAATGTTATTAATTAATGAACCTCGGGAAACGAGGTTCAGGGACGGAGGATGGTGCTAATTACCTTATGATCTGTAATTCAACGTCTTGGAAAATTTTCATCAACTTCCCCCTCATTTCCTTAGAACTTGATCAAATATCCAATTAAGTATAAATTCGAGCCAGGAACGTAGAATGATCCCCGATGGTAATTATATTCACAGTCATCATTCGTTATGTAAGCATTCGAAATATTTATTCCGTCAATAAAATCTCGTAGGTCTCGTGATACGATTCAATACACTCGGTATATAAAACGATCATAAATTTAGAGCACTCGAGAATCGAGCCTACGGTCTTGTTATTCCCCGATTCGCAGAACGAATTATTTACCTCATATTTGACCATTTCATTCCCTTGTAAGTGTAAAAATAAAAAAATAATTTGCAAAAAGTAGGATGTAGAGAAAATATAATCCATTGATATTATAAATCAATGGTATTTATCGGTATCGTGATCACTAATATAGCCTATGACGATTTTGAATATGAGGTGAGCACAGTGGTCTCGCGGCGTGAGTCGTCAGACAGCAAGCGGGAGGCCCGGGTTCGATTCCCGGCGGGGGCAAGAAAATTTTTCTTCATCAAAAATGTCAAATTTTCCGAATTTCAGACTTTTCTATGTGCAGGTGACGAGTAGAATAGATATTCGATTTGTCTCTTGAATAGAATCTGAGTATACACACGAATGGACATTTATGTAAGACAGAAAGCGACGCGCAAGGCAGACTCCGAGCGACTAAATCAGATTTTGAATACACGTCTCTTGGGAAAACCTTGTATGCATACATATAATCTAAGGAAAAAGAGTGAGGTTTCTTTCCCCAGATCAATTTTGGTACACGATACGCGTATCTTTTATTCTCAGTTCGCCCCCCAGCCCTCAGCCTCAATCTCATGGTCAGCGTCAGCTCTTTGGAAATTACACTTAAAGCCTCGGGCAGGTATTCGAAAATTTCAAGAATCCAGAGAGAGGGAATGGAATTATATTTTACCCCTCGAATAAAAATTCCACGGTCTATATACCACCGGCTTTATTGTATCACTGGCACAAAAGTTGAGGGTTGAAAGCTGCGTTTCGGGTCACAATCCACGCAATCCTTCAGACTCGAGACTCCTTTACTCCTAGACTTTGAATATAATATACGAAAATTAGCGAAATTAGCGAAATTAGTTTGAGCGTAGAATATATTCTGCAGTGTTTAAATATGATAGGTATAAAGTAAACGCTGTACTAGCTCGTTGAGCGACCATTGGGATGCTGCAGCCTCAGACTGTTTCATTCTTAACGAAAACTCGAGGGTACTCGAGTATGAATTTTAATAATTCAAGGAGGTACTACCTGTCCGTTATAGGTACACGTATTACCGGATAGGAATTGGTTTGCGGTTACTCCCTCGTTCCCGGCACTCTGCATATTCGCCGGAACTTCATGCATACATAGCCATCAAGCTATCTTCCTATTAGTTTTACAGCGAAGGGATGTAACGGATGATAGACTAATTACTATGAAGATTAAATATACAAAAAAAGGGTTCTCGGAAAAAAAAACAACCCAATTACCTTTATGCCCGAGGGGAAAAGAACTCAAGATTACACTGACACGTTTTTTTTGTTTTTTTTTAGTAAAATAATTCAAATTATCTCATTTATTTTCTCAGGAATTTCTTATTGTTTCATTCATTTATCATTATTTCAGTTATTTATCAATATCTCACGAGCTGTTGAAACGTTTTGCAAATAAAATTATATACAGTCGAATAAGCGTAAAAACGAAAGATATTACCCAATTGTAATTTTATTTATCAATCCATTAATTGATTTGCGTGCTTCGAAAATTCAAATTGGATAATAACATGGATCATTTTCGATCATTTTCTTTCAGCGTGAAAGCAGAGTGATTAAAGAAAGTTCGAGTTAACCCTAAAACCGCTTGTCTGTAATCAGCGAGTTCAAAATTGAATGTAACGCTCTATAGTGGGTCGTACAACAAAAGCTGTAGCACAATTGCTATCAAACGTTAATCTTTCGGTATTCAAATTCATTGGCGCGTGTGTAAATTTATTGTGAATCTTGAAGTCCTATATGGGTTTTCGAAATTTGGATACAAATTTAACAATGGGTGCAAATTCCACAATCACGATTTTATCGTCATAATTTATCTTCTATCTTGTAATCCATGAAGTGAATGAAATTATTTTCGCAGCTATAAGTTTAATAACTCGAGAGTTTCGCGGAGTCCCAAGTTTAAACTTGAGACTTATATATATACTATATCCGTCAACGAGTTTCCAGTGGGTATATAATATACAAACACAAACTCGAGCAACAGGTAATACGAAAAGTTACTTATTCAATTATTATGAAACAAAAAACGACACAGTTAATTAAATCCACAACAAAAAGTGTAATCATTTCATTATAACGTTGTACCATTAAATAAGATGTTAAGATTGTTCGAAACTTCCAACTGTGTCCCTAAGACTTTTGTACTAAGAATAAAAAGATTTACAGATATGACAAATTGCTTGCGTTTTTCTTCTTTTCCAAGTAATATGTCAAAGTAATCGTAGCGTGGAATTGTTCCGAGATTAATTTTCTGCGTTTTTTCCTATACTCTTTCTTTCTTTCTTTCTTTCGAATCAACGCAGATAACGATGTTCCATTTTCCCACGGGAGTTGTACATATCGACGGGTCCTAATGAAAAAGAGCCAACTCGCCGTACGGTTAGAAAAGAGCCAACTCGCCGAATTCTATAGAAATTTCCATTGTGTTTCGGCGAGTTGGCTCTTTTCTAACAGTACGGTGAACTGGCTCTTTTCTAACTGGCCTGGCGAGTTGGCTCTTTTTCATTAGGACGCGTCGATATGTACGCCGTGGGCAACTTATTTATTTTTTTCCTTTTTCCTCGAAGATTCAACCCCCGTTATATACCCACCCTAATCTCTTTCGTTTCGAGACAAAATTACTCCACTATACTCGATTCAACCGCACAATCTTCTTTTCTTCGCTCTCCGCTCTCCACGGGCGGCTACTATGGGCTATGTGCAGTTTGACAAACTGCGCTACCAGTGGCAGCTCTGTGAACCATTGGGACTCCACTTCACATGGGGCTAAGTTGAAAAAGGACAGAAATCCTTTTGTTTCTACAAATTTAGATGATCATCCAGGAGCCTGAAATTATCTTCAGATGGACAGAAAATGAAGTCTCATTGTACAATTATTGCTCCGCAACAACGACATTCCAATTTCCATAAAAATAATTATTAAAACACGTTATCAACAGCCGACAGCGGCCATATTGAAACACTTGGCTGTCGCACGATCCCTGCGGAGCAAAGATAATTCTCATGCCTAGTTTCAGGCAGATTTACGAGTTGCTTTTGTATCTCGCAATATAATTGAGTATTGCAAGTCTTTTTCGGATATCTATGACGGCCAGATAACGAAATAAACAACGTCAAACTGTCAAACATTCGAGGTTATGAAGGCTCTACCTGAATCTGTATTCTAAATAGTTTACACGCATCTGATTTCAACATCATAGTAATTCAACGAACACTGAGACTGTGACTGATCGATGATTCCATAGAGCACAGTTCGGAAATGAGAAGGTTCATAATCCTAGAGTGCCGTTTTTTATTCAATTAGCACGCAATCAAACGAGACTCGGGAAGACGTGGAGTCCCAATGGTACCTACTTTTGCCACGGTGAGCGCTGGTCGTCAACTAGCCTTCGACTCCGCCCACGTGCACATAGCCCATAATCCGGTATATACCACCCACGCTAAAACCAATCAGCTTGTCTCGTCCTTGTGTAGCTAAAAGCATCACTTTTGCCATTAAATTTAAACTGCCCTCGTTTCGAATGTACGGAATTAGGGGGGATGGAACAAAAAATGATACGAAAAAGTTGAAAAAAAAACACCTTGTGAGGGGATGTTCCAAGTCTCGAGCGCCACAATTAAAATTTAACGAATTCCCTAAAATAATCTAAAAAATATTCTGCTGGAGATTGAAATCTCGGCTGTTATGGCCACTTTTCTTACATCTGTTCCATTAATTTTCATCATTTATATCCAAGATCGAAGACGTTAAATTCAACCGATTCCATACGTCGCTTATATCGCACTAGGGGTTCCGCCCCTGCGCGCTTCAATTGGTTTCACACCTTTTCATTCCCTTAGAAGTCGAATTTCAAAAACCGCTCAAACTACTTTCTAGGTATTTGAATGAGCAATAATTTGAAGCCAAAACGAAGTAAATATCTCATCGGGCCGAGGAGATATCCATGAATCCACGAAAACATGTTTTACCCCTTTTATTCTCCTTGTGGGGCGAATTTCGAAAAATCGCTTCTCAGTGGGTGTTTACGAAGGGAAGGGAAGATGTTGCCCAAATTTCTGGTTTCTAGGTCAAGGGGTTTGGGCTGGGCGTTGATGCCACTTGTTCCTTGATAGATATAGATGACTATGAGATCATTATCACTATTTTAATGTTACAAGTTCTATTATCGGGTAGTAGAACTTTATAATGAATCGAATGGAGATTACATTCCATGATACTTGAAGATAACGCGCGGTGGAGATCAGTTTACCCGCAGAAACGGTAGGTTGGTATTAACTTATATAATTATCGCCTAATGATCTCGCTCGGGCTGCGGGGGCTTATCGTTAATGCGGTTAGGTAGTTATCCCCGCAAAGCTTACACAAACCAGGCGGAAAGTTGATTTTCGATTTTTTTTTTTATTTATTGCGTAACAAACCTGCGGTATAGAGAATATTTGATCAAAATAGGATAAATTTAAAAAAAAAGTCTGCCTTGCATGAATATTAATGACTTTGTTCTCATTTGTATTAGTGCAAAAGTTTTCACCGAAATCAGACAAACACAATTAGAACCGCACCGCCGGTGAGTCAATACAAAATTTATGAATAATTTAATCTATGATTGAATTTGTTTTTGCTTTCGATCTCGTATACAAATCTGCTCGGAATAATCGATGACAGAAAAATTGGCGTAACTTTGTGAACGAGGCTCGTTGTAAACATTTTAAACCTCAATGGGGGAGATTTCCATTTTTGTCGGTCAAAATAGGAGGTTTTTGGGGATTCAATAAAAATGAAACTGTGCGATGAATTACTTCGAATTTTTTAGCGTATATTTATTGATATTTAAGGTGTTGATGAAGTATAGAATTTTTTTTTCTTCACTTGTCAAACTCAAATGATCGATTTTGCAATCGATCAATCTTAAAATTTGAATTATTCGCAACAATATTTTCAATCCAATTTGATGCACTATAATTCGAATTAGTTCTTCGATTCTCAATGAATTAATAATAATACACGTTAGTTAAAATTGATTTGTGATATTTTCGAAGTTAATTCAAACCCGAATCCGAGTTAATTCCGATTAATTGAATATAATTTTCGATAATTTACGCCCAATCCAAATCAATTTGATCTAGTTTCGGTATAGTTTTGTTTAATTTTTTCTTCTTAATTAGAAATAATTCATTTATCGTGAACTAGGGGCTCCGCCCCTTCGCGCTTCGCGCACCCACCCCGGTCGGCGCTACGCGCCTCAAAAATTGGTTTCACACCTTTTCATTCCCTTAGGAGTCGAATTTGAAAAAACGATTGAATCAGTGCCTTGGTATTTCACTGCAGAAACAGTGACTTGAACCCTTTTTCACTGGAGTATCAGTGAAGTCCATTTCAGCAGTGATTTTACCACTGCTAAACCAATGCATAACTTCACTGTTTCGTCAGTGACTTTTGTGACGAACGCTAGGGGCGCCGCGTACGCCGAGTCTTTAACCGCCATGGAGCTGCCTACTAACCGCCAAATCGTTCGCGTTCATATGTTGCGTGCTGATTTGGGCGTCGGTTCAACCACGTGAACTGTTCAGTAAAAATCATAACGTAAGTACACATGTGGATTTATAAAATTCTTCACAATTTGGCTTGTTAGTTGCAAAAATCAATGAATTGTGTGAATATTGCTGTTCACTGTCTTACATTGAATAATTCCTTATACTTTTGGTAGGTTAGGTTTTCTCACTGCGTCCAGTCTTGGCTCGCTCCGACGAGATGGGAAACGGAGAAGTTTCATCTGCGTTAGGAGTCTGTTTTTTCTTTACTTGCAATAAAGACTCGCGAAACAAAAATGTGTCGACTATACCATATTGTCTTTCCGTTTCGAGAATATCTTCATACCGGATCAAATATATGTATATAAGAACCAATAATTTTCGCTGATTCAATCGGTGAAAATGTCACTATTTGAATCAGTGATTCAAATTCACTGGATAAATTAGTGACTTTTCACTGATTTCCAGTAGTATACTTATAACTCGAGGCATCAGTGACTATTCACTGATTCAAATTTAGAGAGTGAGCAATAATTTGAAGCCAAAACGAAGTCAATATCTCATCGGGCCGAGGAGATATCCACGAATCCGCGAAAACATGTTTTACCCCTTTTATTCTCCTCGTGGGGTGAATTTCGAAAAATCGCTTCTCAGTGGGTGTTTACGAAGGGAAGGGAACATGTTGCACAAATTTCAAGTTTCTAGGTCAAGGGATTTGGGCTGGGCGTTGATGCCACCTGTTCCTTTATAGATATCGATTAATTAATTAATTCACATCAATTTGAGATAATTGCTCCAATTCATGTTTCGATTGATTTGTATCAATTCACGGACTAATGTTTGCTTATTCCCTCAAAGTATGATATTACGTTACTTTTTGAAGCAACTAATTGTGTCAAATTCGCAAATTGAGCTTTTACTTCAAAGCGGTATACAACCAGGGCTGCTGGGGAATTTTTTTATCCGTCCAGAGATAATTTGGAGCTTGAATTCGTCCTCTTGAAAGTCTCCTGAGCTACGAGGTTTTTTTTTTTTCTTCGTTTTACTCTCTGACAACGAAGACAATTGAGTGTTCTACAAAATAATTGATGCTTTCAAGTTTCACGGTGAAAATAAATGTATAAAACGCAATTAAATCCATGTGTACACACTTGAGGTGTAAATATATACCCACCCCCGACCGACCTCGCGTGTTACTCACATAGCCGGAGGTAATTGGGCAAACATTAGTTCAGGTCTGAAATTGAGTATCTTGCCAGGGGAGAAATCGAAACACAAATTCTGAATTAAAAAGCGTTTCAAATTTCGAGGAGAACAGGATCATCTCACAGACCGAACGATACCTTCGAGATTGTCGAGCTGTAAGATATGATTTCGCGTTGTCTGTTTGGGACATTTATTCTTTTCTTCGACGATGGGAGGGTGACTCGATCAGCGAAGGTCATAAAAGAGGCAATGCTAGGGTTACCTCAAATAAAGGTGATGTCCTATCGAATCGAAGAATCGTCAGATAACGAAGAGCAATAAATCGTCCAATAAATTTTAGGAACGATGAAATTGTCCGTTTTTAGGCACGATCGTAGAAAACGGAGTGCCTTATACATTCGCCATCGCTAAAAACGTCGGATCGAGTAAAAAATCTGAAATCATGTAGGGAGCACGTTTTGGCACCCGGGTAGTCGTTTTCGAGCATTTTCAAGAGTGGTGTATGTGACCCCCCCATTTCTTGTAAACCTGCTATCATCCACACCCCTGAACCGATTCTGATGAAATTTGCAGAGGATACTCCTTTTGCCCTGAAGATGTCAGAATTTCATTGTGTACCAGATCCGACTTCCGGTCCAGAAATGGCGTTCGCTAACTTTGTCAATTTTGAAGATACAACAACGAGCTTTGGAATACAGCCTCGTGATCACGAATCAAAATTTTGAGAATTTTTGAGGATTTTTCCGGCACCTGCGTCTTAGTGTCCAATCGTTGAAGTTGCTTGTAAACCCGCCATTTTCCACACCGCTAAACCGATGCTGATGAAATTTGCAGAGGATACTCCTTTCGCCCTGAAGATGTCAGAATTTCATTGTGTACTAGATCCGACTTCCGGTCCAGAAATGGCGTTCGCTAACTTTGTCAATTTTGAAGATACGACAGCGAGCTTTGGAATACAGCCTCGTGATCACGAATCAAAATTTTGAGAATTTTTGAGGATTTTTCCGGCACCTGCGTCTTAGTGTCAAATCGTTGAAGTTGCTTGTAAACCCGCCATTTTCCACACCGCTAAACCGATGCTGATGAAATTTGCTGAGGATACTCCTTTCGCCCTGAAGATGTCAGAATTTCATTGTGTACCAGATCCGACTTCCGGTCCAGAAATGGCGTTCGCTAACTTTGTCAATTTTGAAGATACAACAGCGAGCTTTGGAATACAGCCTCGTGATCACGAATCGTGAGAATTTTTGATAATTTTTCCGGCACCTGCGTCTCGATGTCAAATCGTTGAAGTTGCTTGTAAACACGGTATCAGCCAGACCGCTGAACCGATTTTGATGAAATTAGCAGAGGATACTTTTTTTACTCCGAAGATATGCAAATTTCATTGTAGACTCGATCCGACTTGCGGTTTAAAAACCGCGGTCGCCAGCTTCGTCAATTTTGAAGTTACGAGAGCGGTCCTTGGAATACTTTCTATTGGCTTCGAATCAAAATTTTGAAATTCTTGGGGGATTTTGAACACTATTACAAAACAAACTAGCACTGTACGATCGTGCCTTACGCAAAAAAGCGACGAGCTTTTTGGCTAAAACGGGCTAGTTATGCCTTCGATCTTTAACAGAGGAAAAGAACTTTGCTTTCTTTTTGGGAAAATTCACGGTCTAAGTGCTCGAAGGAATATTCCTGAAGGTTTTATGCCCTGCACTTGCGAGAAGCGTTCAACGATGCACATTTGATGTTCGATATTAAGTTATACTTGAATCAATATATCAGGGGAATCTCGTTCCTTGCTAAGGTGAGACAATTTTTCCGGATTTTCAGGCCCTGATTGATTCTCGACTCCCCGTAAGACGTGATTAAAGTCATTGTCTTAGGGTCACTCGATTCATTCGAAAATTTTACTGAACGTAGTTCGAGGTGTCCCAAAAGAATGATAAAATTTTCAGCCAACCCCCATTTTTTGTTCGCCGAGAATAAATTGAAAAAATTATTGCGAATCTTTGATCATCTCGAAAACTAATTTCCACCTACTTCTCAGATTTCAAAATGTAACTGGCGATGATATGTTCATCGAATCAACGTCTAGTTTCACAGATATCTTTTTTTATGTATCATGAACAATTCCAGTGAGCTTTTTTAGGTCTGGTCACTGAAACCAAGTAAATTATTTACGAAAAGAACCTTTTTTGTAAAGAGCAACAATTTTGAATGTAAAAACTTGTGAGAAAAAGTTTGCATCGGTACAATATCTAGTCCGAAGTTGGCTAGAATCGAGAAATGAGCTTTCAAACAGTTTGATTGGTTCAAAAAACTGTCTTGAAGCTTGTTTCCCGACTTGAGCCACCTTCAGACTGTTCCATCTTGAATTCAATTCCTCCTTTTAGCGACATTATCGGTCAAAGAACAAGGATAATGGGCCATCCTCCGATCGGACGATGGTGGACAAACGAACGATTACGATGTGATCACCGTTCTTATCGATCCCACAGAAAACGTGATAAACTCTAATGAGCCCGATACTCTCCAGCGTCCCGGTGGCCGGTCCCACGCAGTTAATCAATTATCAAACCATCTAATCAAATCGTCGCACTAAACTAGCCGGAAAACAAGAGAACGTGTCACACCTTATCCAGACACGTGTACCTATCTCTGAAATCACTGGATAATCTTCGATGTTTCAATCTTCAGGGATAGACTATCCACTACACCAGCCCAATTCGGTGTTTAAATTTGATTTAAAAAATCCGGTCATTGGACATAGGTATTTCAAAGTGTCACATGGTCTACAGGCATCCGAGGATGAAAGTCTTTGATCAAGTACGAGTCTGATAATAGTCGACTTGTACAATTTGAACATCTTTGTGTCCCAGGAAGTCCGCAGAAATATTCCTGTAACTTTGACAGATTCTGTTAGGATAATTTACGTTGTATAATTGTCGAACACGACAATTCCGGTGATTCCAAAAAGAGATCTCTGTCGTTGTAAGATTTGGAAGATTTTATCACAATTCAACACGTTACAGGCGATTCACAATTTACAAGACTTGGACACATGGAGTAAATATCTACTCACGAGATTTGTCGTAGGGGATGCCGTTGAGCTCGTCGAAGCAGGGCAAGACCGACAGACTCCCGGGTGGCGTGTGGGGCCAGCAAAGAAGCGAGTCCCAGTCGACCTCGCATCCGGCTTCGTGGGGTTGATCCTGACGGTGAATCTTGGTAACGGTGCACTTTAGCTCCTCGCTAATCGACGACTCGTTCAATTCGTTTATAGAATTCAGGACATTCAGGATGTAGTTGACTTCCATGGGTCTGGTGCCGTTCACGGAAACACCTGCCATCGTCGTTATCTACGATCTTCCTTACTCTGCGTTTTTATTATCAAATTTCGTTTTCTCTTCGATGAGAGCCGTTTATCAATCGCCGCTAAAATAATCGCGGTTATTGCGTCCGATCAGAGATCGGCATCGGAGCAGCTCCGACGAACCAACCGCTTGCGGTCATCATCAGCGACATGACACGAGATTTTCGCGAGTACTCGAGAGATCGCACAGGCTGAACAGCACTGGTGAGAGTGTCGGTGGGATATAACGCACTGCGAGAGAAGAAGGATCCTTCGATATGGATTTTCGCGTGTGGCTACGTTAGCGCGGGTAGTGGCGAGAGCATGCGCTCCCTCCTCGACGAACCCAACGACCAAAAGAGTAGTCAGTGTCTGCGAACAATTTTCGTACAACGTCCTTGCGATTTTACCTCTTATCGTTATATTGGCTTCATTCCCAGATCCCCCCATTCGCATCCCCCTTCTCACTATCGTAACTGGGATTGATCCTCGCACAATTTTTATACCTCATGCATTGAATGGGCTATATCGTACCGCTTTGGAAATTTTGAAATTTTATTTTCAGTTCAGGTATCATGAAGATATTTTTTTTCGTGTTTTGCATTCATTGACGAATCACCAGAAAAATCATCGATCTTACGATTCGATGGTGAAGGTATGGAAAGAATTTTTTTTCCAAACCTCTGCAAACGAAAGAAAGGAATTTAGGGCGTATTACTGCAGGTAACACATTTCACTTGATTCGACAAAACTTTGGATAATTCAACAATCTGATATGCTATGTTAGTAGAATAAGATTTTTCAATCACAACTTCTAGGTAACAGACAAGTTTGATGAATTTTTTTATTCTCTCATCAGATAATTTGACGATTAGGATCGATGAAAAACACATTTTACCCAATTGTTTATTGTTGGTTTTCACGTAAATCGAGTTTTTTTTAATACAGCGTTTGAATTTCCCGGTCGCGTGTGACGTCACACGCACAGTTCTACCGTCTGGCGGCGCTGCGGACGACTATGGTCAACGGAATAACACGCTGGTCGAGGTACAGTGTGACGTCACGTGGCGTTTGAAAATTGATAAATTTCAATTGCTGTTTACAGTCACCTGAAGTTGATTCTATAATTCTTACTGTTTTTAAAAATTGTATTTACTCATCACGCATCCATTTATCATGGATATTTGTCTACGTTGGCGTGCAGCAGCGTCTAATTTCGGTTTCGCGCTTGTAAACCCTGAGAATTTAATATTCTGCCACAGGACAGCGGCTATTTCAAATTGTATTAGAGATCTAGAAGTGATATATTTTGATATGCTTTTTTGTCTTCTTTGTCTTCTGATAAGTTTTTATAAATTACTTTCACCTATTTTTTTAAAAAATAATTTTTATACAAGATTGTGTGGAACGAACTACGATATAAACTACAAATTTTGCATCGAATATCTTTTTAACTCGTTTTTATACTTCGGCTATGTATACTTTTTTTTTACGACACTCGCGCACGGCTCGTTGTTAAACTAACATTTTATTATAAGTAAACTGTTTGAAAAGCTTTTCACACGTAATTAAGTTATCTACTAGGTAGGTCTGTCGCGCAGTATACTTGAACTTTACCTGGTTACAGACTACAGCGCAAACTAGACCGAACTTTATTAATTGATGTTTATTTCTTCGCGTCGGTATACCTTGTGAACTATGTCACTACATACTAGAAAATAAAAAAACCATCGAGAATTTGACAAAACAAATTCAAAAAAAAAATAAACTGTATACATCGATAAAGGTATAAAATTAATTATAACAATCAAATAAACTTTAATGAGACAATCTTTCATCAATCCCCCATAACTTGATTACGTAATCATTATTTAATTCCTAAAAACTATTATTTCCCGCATAGCACGAATATAATCAGCCATTATTGGAGATAAAATCGCTAGACTTATCGTTAGATTAAGACGACAAAATTTGAGATCATTCAATATGAAACTGTTTGAGAAAGTGTGAAATAATTAGCGATTATTTATTTCGCCTCACGTGACGATCCGGTGAGCGCTTTTGTAGTTAATTATTAAATATCGATCGCTGGGGGCTGATTGAAACGACAAAAGGGGGTGAAGGACGGGGGCGAGAGAGAAAAAAAAATTATCTATGTATCGAACCGATCGAATGACGCGTGACGTGTGTTACCTGACGTTTAATCGATGTAACATCTCGCGGAGGACTGAAATTAATGCACACCTCTGGCCTCTGACTAACTTACGTTCTGTTTCTCTGCCTGTGTGTGTAAATGGGCTACGTCGTGTGTACCCGCTAATGGAGCTTATCTTCATCAAATATTTACATCTCTAATAAGATTTGCTAACATTTCTCTCTCGTACCCAGTTAACGTCTCGCATGCCTGTCCCGATGCAGCGACATGCGGGGTAAAGAAGAGTTTTTAAATAAATTACCTACCAGTAGCCACTGTACTCGGTATAATTATTTCTGCGAGGTTGATGAGATTAAAAGAAGCGCTGTGTAATCTCCTCATTGGGTCTGTTAATTAATTTGTAAAATCGCTTAATTAGTGACTGAGAATTATTTGATACTCGAAGAAAATTCATTACAACAGTAATTCGGAGTGTTTTGATAATTTAAACCCGTTAACGATGTCGGAAATGGTTCCAATGAGATGCTGTGGAGCGAAACGCCTTAAAGACTTCGTCCAGGCAACCCGCGTCGCTGCGGAGTT
Organism: Euura lappo; assembly: GCA_018257835.1. NCBI lineage: Eukaryota > Metazoa > Arthropoda > Insecta > Hymenoptera > Tenthredinidae > Euura > Euura lappo. The sequence goes on from JAEUYN010002246.1 coordinate 87,577, forward strand.
TGGGGAGTTGCTAGCGTTGGGTACTAGATAAGCTTCTCTCCGAGCAACTATAGACGCTATAGACACTCTAATGTGCGTATAAAGGCATAAAGTAGACGTCAAATGTGCTAATTTATTGAAATTTAGATTGGAGAATCGCTAATATTTATCGTACATCGTAAATTTACAATGATTAAGATTTATTATTATACATATGCAGACGTGACACGACACGTGGTGTTTGTGTGTGTGCACACGGCTGCATGACCACCGTATACTTGGCAGACGGAATTAACCGCAATCTGAAAATGAATGTTTCCATTAATTTGGAAATAATTTGGACAAATTTGGAAAACCATTTTCATAATTTGAAAAACAATCAGTAATTAATAATTAACAAAAATTGATGAGGCGTCTATTTGGCAGACAGATCAACAGATTTCACTGTTCTTCCGATGAATCGACTCTAAACAATTTGGAAAATTGATCGGAAAATATTTCATTATTTGGAAAAGAATTTTCAGGTATTTATTAATAATTAAAAGCAAGTGACTATGTTTCCCGCCATGACAGCTTCGATGTTATGCAGCTGGTGATAGGTTCATAAAGTTGACCATATTGCACGGAGTCGGAATAATCGTCTGAAAGAAGTGCGTAGATCGTTTTCGCGTGGCTTGAATATGAAAAATATCACTAAAAGATTTCGATTTCGAGAAAAATGCGAATAAAGTTAGGGTGCTGAATTATTTCAGCACCTGGTTTTCAAATGCGCGAACAGGACCCGTGGTATTTATCAGTGACTAATATTTTTACCAGTAAGAAATATATAGGGGAGGGGCGGGCAAAATGGGCCCCGCTAAAAATTTTTCGTATTTTTCCAAAATTGAAAATTTTTCGGATTCCATTATTTTCTTGCTCTAGCAAACTTCAAACACCATATCGACTATATATCTTGAAAACATAGGGAGTAGCCGGCAAAATGTGCCGCCTGATGATCAACAACTCAAGTAGAGGTTTGAGCGAATGGATCTTCTAATTTTGACCAAAAAACGATAACCCGACCTATGCCGAGTGTTGAACGCCCTTATCTGAAAAGTCCGAAAATGGCGGGCAAAATGGGCCCCGAAAAAAATTACATTTTTTTCAAAATCTCAACAATTTTGAAACTATTTTCGTATTTACTTCAGAATCCTTCAAACATGAGATATTTAAAGTTTGCGAGGGCAAATGAATAATGAAATTTGGAAAGTTTTTGAATTTTGAAGAAGGATGAAAATTCCGAGGGTGCTCATTTTGCCCGCCACTCCCTGTTTTCAAGATATATAGTCGATTTGGTGTTTGAAGTTTGCTAGAGCAAAAAAATAGTGGGATCCGAAAAATTTTCCATTTTCATAAAGTACAAACATTTTTTCAGGGGGCCCATTTTGCCCGCCTCTCCCCTACATATAAGTATAAATGCATAATGCAATAATATTGATTATACCTAATACTGCTCAAATTCGATGGAAAAATCACATTTTTCGGAGGATTTGCCTCGCTATTTGATAGCGCAAAGATCAGTTTTAGATGCTCGCTATTATATTAATCTGTGGGCGATTTGCTGCTCTTGAAAATGGCGTTTGAATTTTCAAAAAATATTAATTAGCAAAAAAGTTGATTAGATATGAAACTGCAAATTGATCGACGACACTGCCACATACGTCTACTCGATTGACGACACTGAGAAATTTGTCTAATCGACTGAATACACGATCGTACTGAGAGATTTCGGAGGATTTCACAGCCCGCTCGTGCCGACCCTACTGAAAAAGATATTGTCAAATATTACACGAAAAAGTACATAATAAATTACATAAAGTTATGATTGGATTCATGATATGAATTATCATGTAAATTGAGAATGTTGTAGATTATTACGTACTTTATCACATGATTTTTATTCTGACCATTGTTGTACAAATACACATAATTTATTATCTAATTTATAGTGTGATGTTTTACATGATCAGATTTTACGATAGAAAAGAAAAAAAAGTAAAATTTAGACCAGGGAACTTACGAGTTCCAACTTCTCCAAAGAAACTGGAAATCAATCACAATCATATCAAAACTTATGAACCTGAAACCTCGTTAAATTACTATGAAGTACCGTAGCTCAGATGGTAGCGTCACTGCTTGCGAATTCAAAGGACGGCGGTTCGATCCCGACTAAGGGATGCCTTTTTTTTCTTTTTCTATCATAAAATCTGACCATGACGTAAAACATCCTACGATAAATTAGGAAATAAATTATGTGTATTTGTACAAAATGATGGTTAGAACAAAAATCTTATGAGAAAGTACGTAATAATTCGTATCATGAATCCAATCATAACTTTATAAAATTTATCATGTACTAGAGGACTGGCGCGCTTCGCGCGCTCTTTAGATTATTGAATATAATTTTTTTTTCCTTTTTTCATATTATTATTTGTTGTCCGTGGTAAACCCGCAAATGTAGATGGAAAAAGTGTCACTTCTCCCACTTTGGATTGTGAATCACGTGAAACGCTTCCTGAATAATCTATTAATCTTCGAATGATTCAGAACGTAATGTTTTTATATGATCTTCACAAAATTTTAATCGATCTTGTTGTTTTTAACATAATTGTCTACAATCCACTGCTGAAATAATCGTCGACCTAATATAAACACATTAATTCCATTCTCACGAATACCTAAGCAGCCTAATCTACATTTCATATATGCATCTCGATCTGCTCACGCGCTTATTTTGATTCGCGAGTCTAGTGATACGGAGCAAATTAGGGTGCTAATCCAAGGTTCAATGTTGGGATCTAATGAGTTTACTTTTTTTCAACATTTTACTATTCTGATTCCTGTTGGCAACAAAGAATTCAGGCATTTCTCCGTTATGTAAAGCATAAAAAATAGTCGCTACTTCATCGGTATATCTGAGGATTGAAACGCCTGTGGTTTCACTCTGACTTTCATGTGAAACATAAATTTACTTTGGGTGCAGTTTCATGATCTGAATTAAATTGCTGTTGGTTTTGTATATCTTGTCCCATCATTTGGTATGATTAGGCTAAAATATTGTTGTCTCGCATCAATTTGTCAAATGAATACATGATTTTTGCACCAAGATCTGGACTCTTGATCAAGCGATAATTCAAAGCTCCCTGTGAGTCAGTTAAGTAATAAAAAGCTGTCCATAACTCGCAATTCAATCTACAGTAGGATTTTGCGCTGTGTTTATTTGATAATTATCAGCCCCTGAATTAAAAAATAATATGGGCCTGGTCGTTGTCTCTACAAGTTCACTAAATTAGCGTTTAGAGGTGCAAAAGATACTGAGTTACTGTAGAATCAAATACGTTCGAAGGAATTATTGGATTTAGAATTATTACCTTCGACAAATTTTTGCAATTCGTGCAGAGCTTGGTAGATTTTCGAGACGGACTGCTCAATACGCACAACGGTCTGCAAACGATTGTTTGTTACATACTTTTTCTCGCTCAAAATGTTCAGCACCACCTCTAAGACACAGAACATTCATTGGCTATGCATAATGATGAACATTCGAATAAATTTTTGTTTTCTTAGATGGGAATTGGTAATAACTGTCCCAATTTACCAGTTTTTTTGTATACTGTTTCCCTCTGCTTTGTTCTGAAAATTGTAGATTAGTTTGATGATATGTCCCTCTTACGATGGTGATTTTTATATCACTCAATACTAACATTATTTCTTGTGTTAGCCTGTGCCTTTGATGTCTGGTAGTATTTTTATTGACATTCCTTACGTTTTTCAAGTTTTAGTAATGCCAAGATGTCTTGCTTTCTCTGTCCAGCGTTCAATTAACTTGTCATCTAACAATCTAACCATGAAAGACACTACATCGACGTAATCCAAATCATCATCAACATGATATTTATTATTGACGGATCTTGCCCAAAAATATTTTTGCTTGCACCTAACCATACTCATCATCATCATCAACATGATATTCATTATTGACTGATCTCACCCAAAAATATTTTTGCTCGCACCTAACCATAAAAGACACTAATACTTTGTGTGGAAACTTTATTTCACTTTTGCCATTTCACTTTCGGTATGAATCTGACAGAACAAAAGACACAGGAAAAATTCAGACTTCACACCGCACGAAGAAGAACGGGCTCAGCCAATCAAAATCAGAATAAATTATCTTACATGAAATCAGCAGATTGACGGCAACAACTATCGCACAACGATAAATTCTCATCAACTTTTTATGAGAGGGAATTTATTATGTACTTTATCATGTAATATTTTACAGGATCTTTTTCAGTAGGGAGGGATTTCGGGCGATTTCACACCCTAGCAGATTCATTTACACCACTTTTCCTGGTGCTATTCTGGTGTATTTTCCGCGTGGTGTTAATTTGGTGTGATATAGGTGGTATTTCAGTGACACACTGCAATCCGTCTAAAATTACCGCAAAATTGCACGGTGTGGTTTTGAATTTTTCACACTACTTTCACACCAATTTCACACCAACTAATTTTACACTGGTTTTACAGCCGACCGATTTTTCACCGATTTTATACTAATTTTTCACCCCACCGATTTTAGACCGATTTTACGCCAATTGCACACCTTATCTATTTAGATCGAAGTGTACCAACTTATTTGAAAATGGAAAATCAATAACAATCATATCAAAGCTTATGAACCTAAAACTTGGTTATATCACTATTATGCAGTTCCGTAGCTCAGACGGTAGCGTCACTGCTTGCAAATTCGAACGACGGCGGTCGATCTCGACTCAGGTATCCTTTTTTTTTCTCGAATATCCGTTTTGTGTGAAATGGATGTGAAATCGGTGTAAAATTAGTCAAGTGCAAAATCGGTGTAAAATTAATTGGTGTGAAACTGGTCTGAAAGTAGTGTGAAAAATTCAAAACCACACCGTGCGATTTTGGTGTAATATTGGACACAAGATGGTGTTCTACCGAAATATCATCAAATTGACAACATTTTTAGCTGTGTATTTTCGGTGTATTTTTGGCGTAACCGAATCCGCTAGGGGATATTCACTCACATGGGTCGCGATTCACCATTTTTTCGTAGCGAAATTTTGAAATATCCACCCCTCGACGATACTGCGCGGCATCAGAGGGTCCAACAAGTACGATGTAGGATCGTGGGGCAGATATTCACTCACATGGGTCGCGATGCACCATTTTTTCGTACCGAAATTTTGAAATATCCACCCCTCGACGATACTGCGCGGCATCAGAGGGTCCTACAAGTACGATGTAGGATCGTGGGGCAGATATTCACTCACATGGGTCGCGATTCACCATTTTTTCGTAACGAAATTTTGAAATATCCACCCCTCGACGATACTGCGCGGCATCAGAGGGTCCTACAAGTACGATGTAGGATCGTGGGGCAGATATTCCGTCACATGGGTCGCGATAACTATTTTTTCGTACCGAAATTTTGAAATATCCACCCCTCGACGATACTGCGCGGCATCAGAGGGTCCTACAAGTACGATGTAGGATCGTGGGGCAGATATTCCGTCACATGGGTCGCGATTCACCATTTTTTCGTAGCGAAATTTTGAAATATCCACCCCTCGACGATACTGCGCGGCATCAGAGGGTCCAACAAGTACGATGTAGGATCGTGGGGCAGATATTCACTCACATGGGTCGCGATGCACCATTTTTTCGTAACGAAATTTTGAAATATCCACCCCTCGACGATACTGCGCGGCATCAGAGGGTCCTACAAGTACGATGTAGGATCGTGGGGCAGATATTCACTCACATGGGTCGCGATTCACCATTTTTTCGTACGAAATTTTGAAATATCCACCCCTCGACGATACTGCGCGGCATAGGGTCCTACAAGTACGATGTAGGATCGTGGGGCAGATATTCACTCACATGGGTCGCGATTCACCATTTTTTCGTACCGAAATTTTGAAATATCCACCCCTCGACGATACTGCGCGGCATCAGAGGGTCCTACAAGTACGATGTAGGATCGTGGGGCAGATATTCACTCACATGGGTCGCGATTCACCATTTTTCGTACGAAATTTTGAAATATCCACCCCTCGACGATATGGCGCGACAGCAGAGGGTCCTACAAGTACGATGTAGGATCGTGGGGCAGATATTCACTCACATGGGTCGCGATTCACCATTTTTTCGTAGCGAAATTTTGAAATATCCACCCCTCGACGATACTGCGCGGCATCAGAGGGTCCTACAAGTACGATGTAGGATCGTGGGGCAGATATTCCCTCACATGGGTCGCGAATAACTATTTTTTCGTACCGAAATTTTGAAATATCCACCCCTCGACGATACTGCGCGGCATCAGAGGGTCCAACAAGTGCGATGTAGGATCATGGGGCAGATATTCACTCACATGGGTCGCGATTCACCATTTTTTCGTACCGAAATTTTGAAATATCCACCCCTCGACGATACTGCGCGGCATCAGAGGGTCCTACAAGTACGATGTAGGATCGTGGGGCAGATATTCACTCACATGGGTCGCGATTCACCATTTTTTCGTACCGAAATTTTGAAATATCCACCCCTCGACGATACTGCGCGGCATCAGAGGGTCCTACAAGTACGATGTGGGATCGTGGGGCAGATATTCCCTCACATGGGTCGCGATTCAACCATTTTTTCGTACCGAAATTTTGAAATATCCACCCCTCGACGATACTGCGCGGCATCAGAGGGTCCTACAAGTACGATGTAGGATCGTGGGGCAGATATTCCCTCACATGGGTCGCGAATAACTATTTTTTCGTACCGAAATTTTGAAATATCCACCCCTCGACGATACTGCGCGGCATCAGAGGGTCCTACAAGTGCGATGTAGGATCTGGGGCAGATATTCGGTCGCGATCAGTAGGGAAATATCCACTCGACATACTGCGCGGCATCAGAGGGTCGTACGATGTAGGATCGTGGGGCAGATATTCACTCACATGGGTCGCGATTCACCATTTTTTCGTACCGAATTTTGAAATATCCACCCCTCGACGATACTGCGCGGCATCAGAGGGTCCTACAAGTACGATGTAGGATCGTGGGGCAGATATTCACTCACATGGGTCGCGATTCACCATTTTTTCGTACCGAAATTTTGAAATATCCGCCCCTCGACGATATAGCGAGACAGCATAGGGTCCTACAAGTACGATTTAGGATCGTGGGGCAGATATTCACTCACATGGGTCGCGATTCACCATTTTTTCGTACCGAAATTTTGAAATATCCACCCCTCGACGATATGCGCGACAGCAGAGGGTCCTACAAGTACGATGTAGGATCGTGGGGCAGATATTCACTCACATGGGTCGCGATTCACCATTTTTTCGTACCGAAATTTTGAAATATCCGCCCCTCGACGATATAGCGAGACAGCAGAGGGTCCTACAAGTACGATGTAGGATCGTGGGGCAGATATTCACTCACATGGGTCGCGATTCACCATTTTTTCGTAGCGAAATTTTGAAATATCCACCCCTCGACGATACTGCGCGGCATCAGAGGGTCCTACAAGTACGATGTAGGATCGTGGGGCAGATATTCCCTCACATGGGTCGCGATTCACCATTTTTTCGTACCGAAATTTTGAAATATCCACCTCTCGACGCATCAGAGGGTCCTACAAGTACGATGTAGGATCGTGGGGCAAATATTCCCTCACATGGGTCGCGAATAACTATTTTTTCGTACCGAAATTTTGAAATATCCACCCCTCGACGATACTGCGCGGCATCAGAGGGTCCTACAAGTACGATGTAGGATCGTGGGGCAGATATTCACTCACATGGGTCGCGATGCACCATTTTTTCGTAACGAAATTTTGAAATATCCACCCCTCGACGATACTGCGCGGCATCAGAGGGTCCTACAAGTACGATGTAGGATCGTGGGGCAGATATTCCCTCACATGGGTCGCGATTCACCATTTTTTCGTACCGAAATTTTTAAATATCCACCCCTCGACGATACTGCGCGGCATCAGAGGGTCCTACAAGTACGATGTAGGATCGTGGGGCAGATATTCCCTCACATGGGTCGCGAATAACTATTTTTTCGTACCGAAATTTTTGAAATATCCACCCCTCGACGATACTGGCGGCATCAGAGGGTCCTACAAGTACGATGTAGGATCGTGGGGCAGATATTCACTCACATGGGTCGCGATTCACCATTTTTTCGTACCGAAATTTTGAAATATCCACCCCTCGACGATACTGCGCGGCGTCAGAGGGTCCTACAAGTACGATGTAGGATCGTGGGGCAGATATTCCCTCACATGGGTCGCGAATAACTATTTTTTCGTACCGAAATTTTGAAATATCCACCCCTCGACGATACTTCGCGGCATCAGAGGGTCCTACAAGTACGATGTAGGATCGTGGGGCAGATATTCCCTCACATGGGTCGCGAATAACTATTTTTTCGTACCGAAATTTTTAAATATCCACCCCTCGACGATACTACGCGGCATCAGAGGGTCCTACAAGTACGATGTAGGATCGTGGGGCAGATATTCACTCACATGGGTCGCGATTCACCATTTTTTTGTACCAAAATTTTGAAATATCCACCCCTCGACGATACTGCGCGGCATCAGAGGGTCCTACGAGTACGATGTAGGATCGTGGGGCAGATATTCACTCACATGGGTCGCGATTCACCATTTTTTCGTAACGAAATTTATTAAAGACCCGCGAGGGCTGCGGAGGCCTTGAACCACTCCTGCCCGTTGCAGAGGCCGTTGTTACCGCTGGCGCTCTTCACGGAGGCGATGGCAAAATGTTCGCGGTGATTTTCCAGCATCAGAGAAACGTTCTCGAGCGATTTTCCGATTAATTGAGACCTATTCCGACTTCTTACCTCAGGTTAGGTTATCTGACCACTGACACTTGTTGATCTGTCTGTGTGTGTGTGTGTATACTCTCTGGCGGAACCAACAATTACGCTTGACACTATCCTGACGGTGGTAGCAGTCGCTTCTGCTGATACCTCATCTCAATTGATTGCGTTATCGCGCACCTCTAATACACTTATCTTAGAGCTAACCGCTAAAGTAAAGGCGCTTGCAAATCGGGTAGACGATTTGGAAACTGCTCGTCTGGGCCAGGATGCTGAGATTTTACGTCTCACGTCACTTAATGTGGATCTGACTGATCAGCTATCTAAAGCAGAATCCGATTATTTGTACTGCGATACAATGATCTCTCGCGTTCCTGAATCCGAAAACGAATATCTGCATGGTATCTTTCAGGCGACTATTACCTCACTTGCGGCCACTATCAGCCCGGCCGATATCGTAGAAATCGTACGTGTCAAAAGCTCAAGAAAGTCGAATAAGCCACGAACGATTCTGGCTCGGCTCAGAACGACGGAGTGCTGAAATCGGATTTTAGCTGCCAAGCGCTTGAAAGGACAAGTCTACGTCGATTACCTTGGCTTGGATGGGGTGCACTCACGCACTCCAATCTATGTTAATGAGCGTCTTTCTCCTCACCTGGCTAAACGTCTCGCGAAGGCAAAGGAACGTGCCCGAGAGATGGGCTACCGGTATGTGTGGACAGGAAGGGGGCTGTAAATGTCAAACGTGATACATCCACGGTCCAAATTATTATTGTCCTCCGTTCTGAAGCCGATCTGCATCTACTCGTCGATACTATTACACCAACCACGGATACTTTGGAATTGGCCTGCGTTTCACTGCCCTCTGTCTGTCATTCGAAGACCAGCTAATTTAACTTAGTTCTACTGCATTCACCGCGTTCTGGTATCATGCAAATGTGGTACCTATCTTTCATGACAGTCAATTGATTGTATAAAACCCGACCACTGTGTGTTCTGATTGTTACTTGTATTACCTTCATGCATAATTTCGTACGTATTGTAGTGACTTGATTTTCATTCGTCAGTTTTCTTCTTTGATTGCTACCTTTTTCTTTCCTTTTTTCTTCACGTCATACTATTACCTACCGCTATGTATTTTCCTATTGCAGTTACTCTCCTCCAAGTTGTTCTTTCTTACTATCTTTTCATTTTATACTTCGCGTATCTAATGGCATAAGAACGTAAGCGCCATTATACGACTTTTTGCTGTTCGTAACGGCAAAACGTCATATATATATATATATATTTTTGTATTTGGGATAAAAACCCGAAGATTCGTTCACAAACGTTGAAATTTAATATTGGGTCAATTAAAAGCAGAAGGTCGTAACCACCAATTGTTTTTTTTTTTTTCAATTAGCGCTTACGTCCTTCTGCTTTTACCTTGGTTTTTTTTTTCTATGAATTTTCGAAACGTTGTCGATTTCGATTTTTCTTTGCGTTTTACGAGTTTTTACAGGTGTTTGAAAAAATCATGAAAAATAAAAAAATAAAAATGGCGCTTATGACCTTCTGCTTTTAACTACCAATATTTTTTATCGAAATGGTCGGTCTCTCAATTTATCTTTGCGTTTTACGAGTTTTTACAGCTGTTTGAAAAAATCATGAAAAATAAAAAAATAAAAATGGCGCTTATGACCTTCTGCTTTTAACTACCAATATTTTTTTATCGAAATGGTCGTTCTTTCAATTTATCTTTGCGTTTTGCGAGTTTTGACAGCTATTTAAAAAAATCATGAAAAATGAAAAAAAAATAAAAATGGTGCTTACGACCTTCTGCTTTTATCTTAGTATTTTTTTTCGTAAATTTTCGAAATGGTCATTTTTTCCGATTCATCTTTGCGTTTTACGAGTTTTTACAACTATTTGGACAAATCATTAAAAAATCATGAAAAAACATAATACGATTTTTTGCCTTTAGGTTGTTTTTTAATTTTCATTGAAAATTGTAATGCAAGAACGACGTATCCGCCAAACTCACGACCTTTTGCACTTACATTTTTCGATCTCGTAATTTCAATTGATCTATACGTTTTGACCGTTTTCAGAGCGAATGGCGTGAAAAAAAATAAAAAAAATGATACGACCTTTTGCCACCAAAATCGCGTTTTTGGCGCTTACGACCTTATGCCATTACCCACACGGCACGTTATATTTCAGAAATATTTCGAAATGTTTCAACGTTTCAGATCCATAACATAACTTAGGAATATTTCAGAAACGTTTCTGACGGATGTCAATTGCAATATAACATTCTCAACATTTATGAAACGTTTCTGACAGATGTCAATTGCAATATAACATTCTCAATATTTCTGAAACGTTTCTAACAGATGTCAATCGTAATATAACATTTCAATCATTTTGGCAATGTTTCCGTAATATTTCAGATGCGATATAACATTTTTCATATTTCTGAAACGTTGCGGAAATATTTTGGTTGAAACGCACATTTTCATAATTATCGCAATGTTTCTGCAACATTTCGGATGCGATATAACGTTTTGTATATTGCTGAAACGTTGCTGAAATATGTCGATTGGTACGCACATTTCCATAATTTTTGCCATGTTTCCGAAACATTACAGATGCAATATAACATGTTTTATATTTCTGAAACGTTGCGGAAATATTTCGGTTGGAACGCACATTTTCATAATTTTTGCAATGTTTCCGAAATATTCCAGATGCAATATAACATCGTGAATATTTCGGAAGTGTTACGGAAAAATGTTGATTGATTTTAAGTCTATAAAATATTGTGATGTCACAGTTATGTATCTAATACATATCTGGAATGTATGTAGTTATGTATCTAATACATATCTGTTACGTAACAACAAGTTTTCATAGTTCGAAGTATCGCCACATAGCTGCGCAGCATTCTCGCAAGGGAAATGTGCCCAGTGTTATGATAGGTGGGCGACTATTAGGTAGCTTATTATGCGATCGAAGTTCATCACTATCTCATCGTGGGTTATGCTTACGATCAGTTTTGCATTATTTGATTCTACGAAAAACCGTTAAAGAAATCAAATAGAAAAAACAGAATAATAAATTAAACAGAATATTTTTTCATATCTTCGATATCAATGCAATGTCGTTCACACATGTTAGTATCATATCGCCGAAATATATAATTGTTATGTTACCGACATGTAGGAATGTTATGTTGTCGATACACATCAGAAATATGTCTGGAAGATGTCCGAATATATTTCTGAAATATGTCAGAAACATGTCTGAAATATGTGTCGAAAGATTTCAGGAATATGTCAGAAACAGTAAAAAAAAAATCGTAGAAATATTTCATGCATGTTCCTGAAATATAACAGCGATATATCCCAGAAAGATTTCGGATATATTGCTGATATATTTTGAAATATTCCTGAAATATCTCAGAAATGTGTCAGAAATGTAAAGTTGGTTATATTGCGGACATTAACGCATTTCTAAAATGTTTCTGAAATGTTGCAATGAAATATAACATGTTTCAGATGAACCATTTCTGAAATCTTTCAGAAATATAAAGTGCCGTGTGGGTAGACACGCGATATATTAATATAGAAAATTTATAAGTCGCAAACTTTTTTTGTTGTAATAATGTTAAATTATAAATAATATAGTACCTTCAAAATCTTTTACGAACTCAAAATAAACAGGAACAATATAAGGTTCGTGAGTATTCGCTCACAAGGCTTTGTGGATATATAGTATCTTTTACATCTCTTTTAAGGTAACAAATAATTCTCCAAATGAGAACCTATACTGCTCGTCTATCACACATTTTTAAAAATAATTGTGCACCGCAATCAATTAATTATACTGGTTACTACAATGTACATAACCTCCAAATTTCCTTTCTGCTGCTAATACAACCACCGTATTGCAATCAATTTCTCCTGCTGGCCACGCTAGCGCCATAATCGGGCACGGATAGGAACAATAAGTTGGCGGTGATAAGGCATTCCATATTTTAACCAAAATGGAGTTACTCGGTATCTTGGGCAGTGACACTACGGCGCCACTTCAGAGCCTCGATAGTGGTGCAAGTTTGGCAGCCACAGCCAATACGAGACAAAGCCTTATCAATTATGATTGTCTTAAATCGAATTTTCAGTAGCTGAAAATTCAAATTCGAACCCAAAATTATCGTTGTACATTTTCCATTGATAAAAGTGCATACATCAATCATAATCAAGTATTTTACAGGATTGTGGCATGCCACGGATGTGCCCGAATTATTCAGTCCTGGTCTTCAGGCGACAGGCATGTCACGGTATAGCGCCTATTCAGGACCTGGACAGTGGTGCAAGTTTGGTAAGCCACAAATCAGCCTCATATGGCCCATTTCAGTCTTAGGGCATGCCACGACAAATTTCTACACGGGATAGTTACATGATAAATCGTATGCGAATATCGGTCATAACGGTAGACAATTCCGCGGCATATGATTTAGATACGTGCTCTTTCACATACTTTATCATGTAACATTTTGCAGTTGGGTGGAGGATTTGCCTCGCTACTCTCCATCGCTAGAATTCGATTCAGATATTGGTTTCTCAAACGCCGTTCGTCACAGTTGTGCACACGCTCTCAGTAACCCTACTGGAAATGTTGATGTGATAAAAATCATTCAATGTTGTAAACGAAATCATCATGTGATCGTCGTTCGATGCTCGTCATGTGCAGATTGATCTTGTCATTTCGAACAAATGTATATTCCAGCCATCATCGCCCAAGATTTGACTCGACATTCTTTAATTTTTCTTACAATTTTATACGATGTAGGTCTAAATCACTGCCCTGGTGCGCAGTGGAAATAATTTCTACGCCAAAGTACGACAAAAGTGAAAAATGTAGAAAATCGTCGAAATTAGTCAAACAATGCGAAAAATGGTAACAAAATTCCGAAATTCGTTGAAATCGGCAGAAGATCGCAGAAAAGAGGTATTTTTTTCGTAGGAAAATACGGATTTCAACAATCTATGACGAAAATGTACAATTCCTAATCAACAACTTTGACAAAATTATAAGTCAATCAAGGGAATTTTTTTTTCGCAGAATGTCATAGACTTTCATAAAGCAGTACGACCCAGCAAACTGGTACATCATTTTGAGGTCACATTCACGAAACATTGCTACATTGCAATTTAATGTACCGGGTACATTACAGGTCTCTTAATCACGAACGTATCGAGTACATACTGCTGTTATGTACCAGAGACCTCTCATTCAGGAAACAGTGTTACATACCATATAATGGATGGCGACGATGTACCAGCTACATTACTTGCACGATGGCTTTGTTACATTACATGGTTACGTACAGATCATGTAAAAAGTTGACACACCCGAACCGAGGGGGGAAATAAGTCCAGAGTTCAGTGAAGTTATATTGTATTTTTCTTTCTTCGGTTAATTCAATATCATTCTTACATTCCAAATCATAACTGTTGTTCGGATTATTTTTCCAAATGAAACTTAATTTTCCTCGGTTCAATTATTCAATTACTTTTCTTTGGATAATCCTCGACGCTTTGTCTATTGTTATTGTTACTCTGGGTGAGGATATCACAGGTTGTGTTGGAAAGTTAATCTTTGTTGTCCTCAAATGACTAATTAAAAAGGCTGACCTGGAATTCCTTCTCGTAATTTATCCATAATAGTAGTTTACATTTTGCAGAACATTTCAATTTAATTCCATCAAGTCAAAGTGATGAACATAACCTCAAAGTATTTACGATCGGTGATAGTGAAATTCAAAACTGCGCTGGTTAACGTGAATCTGACATTTAATTGGATTTATTGGGTTTACTAACGGATGCGCTAAAAATGTTCGGTTGTGTACAGTACATCAGAGCCGTCGATTCATTGAATTTTCCACTTGATAAAAGATATCGAATTTGTGATTCATTAAGTCTTCCATTGAATCAGAGAAAAAGGTTCAGGATTTCTAAGACAGTTTGGCGTAGTGGGTAGAGCGCCTGACTAGTGAGACGGACGAGTGCCATTGAATGTGGTTCGAATCCCGGTAAAGAATGACAAAAGCGGAATTTCTTGCAGCGAGCTACAAACACATTTTAATTGATCCAGAGTAAACGAAAAGTTGATAGTATACTGTAAAATATTCAAAAAATGCGCGAATGAGGATTGAAATCGAATTTTTATTTGAATATTTTGCGTACGCTGTAGTTCCATTGACGCACGTTACGGAGACGTAACTGCGATGTTGGTAGTTCGTCACGGGTAACGTACCTGCGATGTAATTGTTACGTACTTGGTATGTATCTTTGTTGCATACGTGCGATGTACCTATAACATTGGCGTGTTGCGGACATTACGCAGCACACGTGCCGCTCATGTACCGAACCTGGTACATAGCATGTGGCATCCGCGACAGACATGGTACGGCACTAGTACATAAATTTGTTTGCTGGGGAATTTCTAACAAACTTAATGCAACTTTACGATTTCTAATGACAAACTATTTCAGTTAACGAATGAAAATTAACAACATCTTTCTGAAATACAACTTTTGACGAAAAACAACGAAAATCTACAGTTGCGTATTTGAAGAAATGAAATCTACGGCACGATGAGGTAGAATTTTTTTCGGCGTGTAATTTCGTAATCTTTCGTACAAGACTACGAACTTCTATGACAAATTATAAAAATAAACGTCTTCTTTCATGAGAATATCTTTCATTTTCGACACCATCTTTCATTTTGCGTCGATACTCGTAGATATTCGTAGAATCTACGTGAATTTTTCCAATATCCACGAAAAAGTCCGAACAAAATAATGACATTTATTGGCCCAGAGCAGAGCCAATAATGTCATACATAATACAGCTACACAAGCTATACTATCAGCTTACACCTGTTTTGTAATAATCCCTCTTATAAAAAGTTGATGACAATTTATCGTTTTGCGATAGTTGTTGCGGTTAATCTGCTGATTTCATGTAAGATAATTTATTCTGATTTTGATTGGCTGAGCCCGTTCTTCTTCGTGCGGTGTGAAGTCTGAATTTTTTCTGTGTCTTTTGTTCTGTCAGATGGAAAAGTGAAATGAAGTTTCCACACAAAATATTGGTATCTTTTATGGTTAGGTGCAAGCAAAAATATTTTTGAGTAAGATCAGTCAGTAATGAATATCATTATCATGATTATGATTAGTATGACGACGATTTAGTGTCTTTTATGGTTGGATACAAAATTAATTGAACGCTGGACAGAGCAAAGAAGACGTCCTGGCATTACTAAAAGTTGAAAAACGTAAGGAATGTCAACAAAAATACTGCCAGACATCAAAGGCACAGGCTGACACACGAAATAATGTTAGTATTGAGTGATATAAAAATCACCATCATAAGAGGGACGTATCATCAAACTAATTTACGATTTTCAGAACAAAGCAGAGGGAAACAGTATAAAAAAAACTGCTAAATTGGGACACTTATTACCAATTCCCATTAAAGAAAACAAAAATTTATTCGAATGTTCAACATTATGCATAGCTAATGAATGTTCTGTGTCTCAGAGGTGGTGCTGAACATTTTGAGAGAGAAAAAGTATGTAACAAACAATCGTTTGTAGGCCGTTGTGCGTATTGAGCAGTCTGTCTCGAAAATCTACCAAGCTTGCACGAATTGCGAAAATTTGTCAAAGGTAATAATTCTAAATCCAATAATTTCTTCGAACGTATTCGATTCTACAATAACTCATTATCTTTTGCACCCCTAAACGCTAATTTAGTGAACTTGTAGAGACAACGACCAAGCCCATATTATTTTTTAATTCAGGGGCTGATATATTATCAAATAAATACAGCGTAAAATCCTATTGTAGATTGAATTGCGAGTTATGGACAGCTTTTTATTACTTAACTGACTCACAGGAAGCTTTGAATTATCGCTTGATCAAGAGTCCAGATCTTGGTGCAGAAATCATGTATTCATTTGACAAATTGATGCGAGACAACAATATTTTTGTCTAATCATACCAAATGATGGGACAAGATATACAAAACCAACAGCAATTCAATTCAGATCATGAAACTGCACCCGAAGTACATTTATGTTACATGAAAGTCACAGTGAAACCAGCGGCGTTTCAATCCTCAGATATGTGATGAAGTAGCGACTATTTTTTATGCTTCACATGACGGAGAAATACCTGAATCCTTTGTTGCCAACAGGAATAAGAATAGTAAAATGTTGAAAAAAAGTAAACTCATTAGATCCAAACGTTGAACCTTGGATTCATCCATGATTTTATGCGTGTGGAACACAAAATTAGCACCCTAATTTGCTCCGTATGACTAGACTCGCGAATCAAAATAAACGCGTGAGCAGAGATGCATATATGAAATGTAGATTAGGGTGATTAGCTATTCGTGAGAATGAAATAGATGTGTTTATATTATGTCGACGATTATTTCAGCAGTGCACTGTAGACAACTATGTTAAAAAACAACAAGATCGATTAAAATTTTGTGAAGATCATATAACAACATGACGTTCTGAATCATTCGTAGATTAATAGTTTCCTCAGGAAGCGTATCACGTGATTTACAATCCAAAGTGGGAGAAGTGACAATTTTTCCATCTACATTTGCAGGTTCACCACGGACAACAAATAATGATATGGAAAAAGAAAAAAAAAATTATATTCAATAATCTAAAGAGCGCGCGAAGCGCGCAAGTTCTCTAGTAATGATAATAAAAGTGATTTATGACTCGAACGAACGTCAACTGTTTGTTGCCTACATTATAGTAAAATTCTACGAAAAACTATAAAAATATATGACATTCCAATAAATCGAAATAAAATATACAACTCGTACGAAGCACATTTTTTGTATTTTTCTTCTAAAAACTTAGGGTCTTGTGGAATTTTGTAGGATTGTATAATGAACTGTAGTCTACAATGTTGGAATAATTAGAAAAAATAAAAAATGTAGGCTCATCAAATTTCGTAGAATGTTGTATAATTGCGTATCATTCTACAAGAAACTCAAAAAAAAAAAAGAAAATACTAAGATAAGAGTAGAAGGTCGTAAGCGCCATTTTTTTTTTATTTTTCATGATTTTTTCAAATAGCGGTAAAAACTCGTAAAACGCAAAGATAAATTGAGAGAACGACCATTTGAAAAAAATCTATAAAAAATATTGGCAATTAAAAGCAGAAGGTGGAGAACGCCATTTTTTTTTTTTTTTTTTCACGACTTTTCCAAGTAGTTATAAAAACTCGTGAAACGCAAAGAAACATCGAAATCGACAACGTTTCGAAAATTTATAGAAAATAAAAACCAAGGTAAAAGCAGAAGGACGTGAGCACCACTTAAAAAAAAAAGATTTTGGTGGTTACGACCTTCTGCTTTTAAGTGACCCAATATTAGATTTCAACGTTTATGAACGAATCTTCGGGTTTTTATCCCAAATACAAACAAAAATATATATGTATATGACCTTTTGCCGTTGCGAACAGCAAAAAGTCGTATAATGGCGCTTACGTCCTTATGTCATTAGACACGCGATATACAACTTTACGGGTCAATTGGATGACACGGTGATTTTAAAAGCCGTTGGCGAAAAATTCAATCACTCTATTTATCCCTGCTCGGAACTTCAGCGGATACAATCAGAACAGCTTCACCAGTCACGAATCATTACCAGATTAATTCTTTAGCTGGTTGAGGTAGTTACATTCATTTTTTCCTCGTCACTATCGCCAACCTGTGTGTCATCTTCGCAGGCTTCTATCGAAAACACGATCTAGCCCTGTGCGATGAGTACGAACTGACCAAACTGTTCAAGCCTTGATATAGTGTTTGTAAATGTTTGTTCGTCGTTCATCAATTCACACCGAATCTCGTATCTTGTGTAACACGGCAAATTGCTAGCCTGTTACAAGACCAACGCCTCCACCCGTGATTTTATTCTTTTGTCCGTTTTTCTGGCCGTGGACGCAGGAAAACAGGACGAGGAGTCGCAAATGTTCGTTTCCCAAAAATTATGGTTATATTTAGCTTTTAAGAATGTTTTTCTACTTTTTTTTTCTTGTTTGTTTTGTCATATGTCATGCCTACGTTCCGGAGCCTGAGAAGATCTACAAGGGTCGATTTTGCTACTGATTCGGCATCGGGGAATTATAGGGTCAATGTTTTCGGAACCGTCGAGTTGCAGCAACTTCCACGCTTGGCTTAACGACACCGTGGCGAAAGGAAAGCGGCGCGCATATTTGACTAAGTTCCCCGCACACCTGAAGGGAAAGTCACTAGAAAAGAGCGCGGGAAGACCTGTTCAGAGTTCCTAGGGTCTTATTGTGGGTACCTGTCGAGGTTCTGTCCCACCTGAGCGGCCAAGCTACGTCGTCCAACGGAGATGCCAAGGCTAAATCCTCACTTCAGCCGCCTAACAACAAGCACGCCTGTCTTGCGGCAACCCCCGTCTCATCGCTGGGAACTTTGCAGCAGCTGACAGCTGTTCCACCGTCGTAAAAGCGCGGCGTATTTGAACTCGCCGCACGCGATGCCGCCAAAGCCTATCTTCTGCATTAATCGCGGCCCGGGTATCAATTTTCCTAGCCAAGGGCGATAGTGACGCAGTTTCACCCGGAAGTCCTACGCGGGACATTAAGTCAAGTGTTTTGAAGATTCTGAAAAGATCCAACCCTCTCGTCTTGAAGACTCCGCCCACCGAGTTTTCCTTATTGGTGCCGAATCGTCGAACATCACTTCTCGTCCTGCTGCGCCCACGGCCTCCGTCTTCGCTATCCCGAGCTTCTCTGCACCGGATCCGTTTGAAATTTATTTAAAATTAAAACTTAGAAAATTCGTCAGTAATCGCGAATTCTTTTTTTTTGTGATTAACGTTTTGAGCCGTCGTTTCGATATTTTTAAGGTAAGCTTCTGTCCATCACGACTCCCTCAAAGCTTTAGATCGGGTAATTTTTCATTGCCTAGACGCCTTGAGTTTATGGCGTAATTCGTAGTTAGACCATTGGGTCTATTTCTTCCGATCTGAAACTGACTGGATTCCGTGAAATAGCGCAAAGCCGAAATTTTCTTGATTTAAATTTTAAGATGAATATTACTTGTTGGGAACGAACTTTGCTAAAGAATCTTTTCGATTGGTAATTTTTAAAGCTGATGGTCTCATGTAAGAATCTCGGCGTTGTCGAGACTGAGATAACTTATTTTTTTTGATTTATTTTGTTTTATTTTTGTTGTTGCGAGTCTTTGCGAGAAATAACCGTACGAATTCTACGCAGTCGATCATCCAGATTTCACGTTAGGGACACGCGTTTTCTAGTAGATTGTGAGAATTCTAGTGTACGAGTTTCCATACGGTCGGCGTCCTGTGAGTGTATTCGCTGAAAGACGCGATTCCTCGTCAACCGTAGGGAAATTCTAGTGTACGAATTCGGTACAGGTAGCAATCTTGGGTATGCACGTTGAGAGACACGTGAATTGTTACTTGTGCGAATTCTAGTTTTACGATTTCTTCGCGGCTAACCGAGCTGAGAATTAATACGCGATATGCTGCTGCGTTTCTCTGGTTGACTGCGAGAATTCTAGTTTCGTTTCTGAGTCCTGGCATTTGATGGGGAATTCCTTTGTTCTGAACAATAGCTTCGTTGAAAGAGACAAGACGTTCAGAACTATTTAATTTAGTGGTTAAATACTTTTAGAAAGGATACGATATTTCCCGTATTTGCGAAAGATCTCAGAAGTTGAGTTTGGGGTTCACGCCACGGCCGGGTGAGAACCCACTATCGTCTTTAATCTCCCAAAAAGGGACCATTGCTTAGAGCACTCACATGGTTGCCTCATTTTGATTAGAGATTAATTTTGTATTATTTCATGCCATTTGGTACCACGGAGTCTTGGCATTTTAGTATTATTTGTGTTTTAATTTGCATGTTCTAACTTAAAGCCTACGAGCACGCTTATCGCCGAGATATCGTACTCTAGTTCTAAGATTCATGTCAAATTCAAAATTCGCGTTTCTTTTTGCTCATCAATAGTTAATTTGATGTTGTAATTTTTAATTTTTATTTTTATCTTTAATAAGTTCGTTTTCCACCGTTCAGTGTTAATTTGCATGTTCTAACTTAAAGCCTACGAGCACGCTTATCGCCGAGATATCGTATTCTAGTTTTGAGATTCATGTCAAATTCGAAATTTACGTTTCTTCTTGTTCATTAATATTTCATTGTTAACCATAATAATTCCCTACTATCCATTATAACATTTATGTGCACCTGTGTGAATGTTGTATGTTGAGTCTGCGAATTTTACCTTTAATTGTTTTTCATTTTGCCTTTGAGTTATAATTTATGTGGCTAAATTTTAAATATGGAATTTTGAATATTTAGTTTTATCACGTGAACGGTATTTTTGTCTATCCAGTTTCGTTGATCGGGAATTTTGGTTTATCTGGTTCAAAATTTTGGTTTCTTGCTTTCAATTATTGGATTTGAATATCGTTTACGTGGTTGGAGGTTCCTATGATTTTCTAGATAGATTAGAGCCTAAGATTAGGATTATTATTGTTTTAGGTGTTACAAAATTCGAGATTATTATTATTCTTTTCTTTCGTTAGTTGGATTAGTTCAGATAATATTAGTCTTGTGTGTGAAGATATTTGGTTTGTTATTTAGATCTGGATAGTCCTTTCAAAGAAACCTTTAAATAAATGTTATGTTATCCATCGTTTATAAATTGAATAATAAGTGTGTGTAATTCTTGTCGCCCCCACGTTCCCCTCTCTACTGAGCTTAGCCAGCGTTTCGAGTTTTGAGTGGAAAATTGGTCACTTTCTCGTAAGAATTGGAGATTAAGAGAAATATCAGTTATAGAAGTTGATTAACTAATTTTTGTTGGCACTGAGCAGTGCCTGGCGCCCATCCGATTTCATATTTCGAGACTTTTCAGAGATTTTGAGGTTATTCGCGTTCGGTGCTAATTTTCGCCTTTTTGAGCATACTTATTTCTGGTTATAACATCTAAATTTCCCCAGGCTAGAAAAAGTACTGTTACACTTGATAACTTGAACTTAAACCTAACTTGCGGTTTAATAATTCAAGTTTGTTGGCAGAGTTGGTTGGAGAAAAACAACACCGATCGTAGAAACGATAATAACTGACTACCAAGCAGTGGCTCGTGGTGTGAATATTTAATAACAGGTCAGCGCTGTTGACATTTTACAACTCAGTTGGTTACACGTTGTTGGGGCCTCTCGAATTCCATAGAAAGATTCTTCAATTTCATATTATACTGCAGAAATTTGATCATGGCTAGTTTTATCTCGAGAATATCTAGTTTTTTGTAGAGAGAAAAAAAAATCCAATCGACGAAGTGTCCAAGAAAACTGACTGGAACCTTGTTTATTCGTTCCATCACTCATCATTCCGACACAAGAACAAGATGAAAATCCAATTGGATTTCCACTGTTCTCTTGTTTCAGGAGTACGCGGAGCTTGTTCTTCGTCAACTTCATATGATCGCAAATATTATAGAGAGATGTGAAACAGTTTTGAGGTTCTAATCACAGTGTATTACATAAAAATTTTAAAAGCATATATTTTATTCGTTTATGCAATTACACATCAATATTAAATGAATTAAAATGGAGAAGCCTGGCCCGATGTAACTTTAGAATAATGAAATTCGTATCAGGTACGATTTTTCTAAACTTATAATGGAAAAAATAATACATTTTCACAGGCTCAATCCTGAGAATTTACCATCTCGTATGTCATCGTGGTATGATGCCACCAGGTCCAAACAGAGTGTAGGTTAGGTTTAATTTCAGATACTCTTTTCCGCCAATGCTAACCATTATCCAGAAGTAAACTGAGTCTTCTCGTTTAAGGTCAAACTCGGGGTTCTTATAAGTCCATCGACCGTTTTCTTTGCGGCTTACACCTCCGTTGATATGCCCATCTTCGGTACCTGAAACAGAGACATTTCGTTAGGTCAAAATTTCGTCGGAAAGTGACGAGCGCAATGGTCAGTTGAATCATGTGTACGTCTTACCATAAATCATCCGGTTTATGTTTCCATGAAACTCGAAATGCTTAATCCCAGGAGCGTCTGGGATTGATACTTGGAATCCTTTAGGACGCATCGGTTCGACAAGAGGTGTTTGAGCCGCGTAAGTGTTAACACCAGGCACAGTGTAGATTTGGTTTAATTTCGGATACTCTCTTTCGCCAGCGCGAACCATTGTCCAGAAGTAAATTTGGTTTCCTGGTTTAAGGTCAACCTCGGTGTTTTTGTAAGTCCATCGACGGTTTTCTTTGCGTTTTACATCTCCGTTGATACGCCCATCTTCGGCACCTGAAACAGAGACATTTCGTCAGGTCAAAATTTCGTCGGAAAGTGACGAGCGCAATGGCCAGTTAAATCATTTGTATGTATGTCTTTACCTTTAAACGGCTTGTTTATGTTTCCATGAAACGCGAAATACTTAACCCCAGGAGCGTCTGGGATTGATACTTTGAATCCTTTAGGATGTATCAGTTCGACAAAAGGTGTTGGAGCCGCGTAAGTGTTATCACCAGGCACAGTGTATTTTTGGTTTACTTTCGGATACTCTCTTCCGTCAATGCGAACCATTGTCCAGAAGTAGATTTTGTCTTCTGCTTTAGGGTCAACATTGGGGTTCTTGTAAGTCCATCGACCGTTTTCTTTGCGGATTACATGTCCGGTGATATGCCCATCTTCGGCATCTGAAACAGAGACATTTCGTTAGGTCGAAATTTCGTCGGAAAGTGACGAGCGCAATGGTCAGTTAAATCATGTGTACGTCTTACCATAAAGCATCCGGTTTATGCTTCCATGAAACTCGAAACGCTTAATCCCAGGAACGTCTGGGATTGATACTTGGAATCCTCTAGGACGCATCAGTTCGACAAGAGGTGTTAGAGCCGCGTAAGCGTTAACACCAGGCACAGTGTATTTTTGGCCTAATGTCGGACACCATCTTCCGCCTTCGCGAAGCATTGTCCAGAAGTAAATGTTGTCTTCTGGATGAAGGTCAACATTGGGGTTCTTGTAAGTCCATCGACCGTTTTCTGTGCGGTTTACATCTCCGATGATATCCCCATCTTCACCACCTGAAACAGAGACATTTCGTTATGTCAAAATTTCGTCGGAAAGTGACGAGCGCAATGGTCAGTTAAATCATGTGTACGACTTACCATGAAGCATCCGGTTTATGCTGCCATGAAACTGTAAATGCTCAATCCCAGGAGCGTCTAGGATTGATACTTGGAATCCTTTAGGATGCATCAGTTCGACAAGAGCTGGTCTAAGCTCGTAACCGTTAACACTCACGAAAATATTCGCAGCTGATACCGCAGCAAGGAAAATGAGGATTTTCATCGTCGGAGTTTGTCGGGTATATCAAGTGGACTGATGAAGAAAATACAGAGTTAAGAGGCAACTAGTTTGCGTTAATTCAGTCGAGTGACGAAGGCACCAAAATAGAGCAGCTTTTATACAAAAAGTGTGTGGATGCGTGGGGGAGTTTGGAATCCACGAGAGACGGACGTCGACACGTATTGGTCAGCGATACCGTTCGTAGAGCCAATAGGCTGTGCGGTTGTTCGAAATCTACAAAAACAGCTCTTGTCACGCAGTGGTCAAGGATAACTGCTCGTAGACCGAGTAGGAGTTCGAAATTCCACGAGAAACAGCCGTTAAAACGTAGTGGATGATAGCTGCTCGCGTTTATGATCACAAAATAAACTCTGGTTCATCGTATAAAACAAATACAAAAGCAAAATAAATTCGTAGGTGGAACTTTGAGTGAATCGATAACTCTAGATTTGAATCTTGACTGAAATCGATTTTCAATCAAGTGAATTTTGGGCCCTTATTCTGATACCCTGTATAACCAATCTTGAATCAATTCTATTTGAATTAATTTGAGAAAGCAAGTAAACGGGTTCTTATTCGGATACCACCCGGTGTAACCAATGTTGAAAGAATCTAATTTAAATCAAGAAGATTTTCAGAGAACTAGTTTTCGCACAGAAGGTGCGATTTCTATTCGCTACTTTGTACAGCAGTTCCTATATACATGTAAAAGAGATACGACGATGGGTACACTCGCCCCGTCATATCTCTTTAAAAGTTTGAATTTGACCGCCGAGAGAGGCGGGTGCGCGACGCGAGTGCGCGCCGCGCGAATGTGGAATCGAGCGAGGATAATCGTAAGAAAGAGGGGCTACCAGCTGTTAATGTCGTTTCCTGAATTTACAGGTAAACGATCATTATAAATTATAATAATAAATTAGAATAGTAATAGGATAAGGCATAATCAATAAGGATATGTAAAATATGTAAAGAATAAGTCAAAAATGTAAAATAAAAATATCCTGAATTTACAGGCAACCACATGTCGGCTCATAACCTCAAAAACCATCCTCCAAGAAAAGAAACATTATATACATGTTCATGTGCATCTCAAGTGGCGTCAAGGTGACTCTTAATGCCTTTGCCGTGATAAATATTTTTTACGGCACAGGCATTAAAACGGCACTTTATTTCACGGAAATGGACGTTTCAAAGATGTAATTAAGATGGAGTGATTCAGTATTCGTGACGAATCTTCCAGGGTCATTCTTAGGGGCTCGAAGTGCCACTTTACACACCGAAGACAGGCGGAAAAAAATATTTTTCATCACGCCGTGCGGAAAAGTGCCTTTATACAAAATTTATAATAAAACAAAAAAAATATATCATCTCATCGCACTTTACGCACTTTTGTGATGAAAAATTTTGTTCCATACACGTGAAAAATTTGTTTTTACACTCGTGAGATTGTCACCCCCGCTTCGCTTGAGCGACAGACCTCTCGCTCGTGTCAAAAAAAAAATTTCGCTCTAGTATCGAAATGTACTAGTATGAGGCGCCCGCGTTAAGTAACTGTTCCGCAAGGATTACGTTTTTCGCATAAGCCGCTGGATTTTTGTCCGGCTCGCCAGGCACACCAGTGGCTCGTACCAAAAACATCACCTTGCCCTACAAACATTCACTTTACGCGCATGCCACATAAACATCTAGTATCGGGCTCATGCGTTAGGTAACTATTCGGCAAGTTCTATGTTTTTCGGACGCCCTCCTCAATATATTAGCATTTTAGAATTAGCATTGAAAATTCTTCCGTTCTCGGGGTAATAGTGCACCACTGGTTCAGTATAGGGGTCCAGATACTCAATGTCACGATTGAGTGTCACACGAAAGCGTTACGCTGATTGAGCACCAATGAGTTAGTGGGTGTAGATAGCCATGAATTCTGAGGTTCAACGGTTGCGGAACAATTGAAAAATGTGTAGTATATTTTTAAACTACTACTAGCTCGGCGTAGCGCGCTTCGCGCGCTTCAGAAACCGACTTTATGCGTTAGGGCGTTCTTCAATGTCCTCAAAAAAAAATATCAGTGTTGTAGGTTTAATTGAAATCTGTTTGATTGGATACAAATCTCCTCACCAAACGGATCACCACAAAAATATTTTTGCGGAGTTACCTCAAAATATGTTACGTTATCATTAAGGAACGATTGATTCAGATTAATTTGAGCTTGTGTATTGTTCGTTAACGGATAGTATCAACTGTTAAGAGTGTTTCAGAAGTAATCGCGTGCTCATCATAAAAACGTCTTTTAACGACACAGATTTCGTGCAGAACTGTAGGTTTATAATGTTAGCATCTGCAGTCAAGATAATTGTCTGCAAATACGGTAAATCATTTGCGCGTACCTTGAATATGCAGAATATAACTTTCATTTGCGCGTTTACTTGTTCTCGAGAAAAATTAAAATAAAATTGATTGAACAAAAAAAATTCCAAATCTACAAAGCTGGTATCAAAATCCAGTATTGCCCATATATAGGCAGACAAAAAGTTCCATTCCGAAATGACTGATTCTAAAATTTTACTTGTTTGCTGCTTAACTAACCTAAATGAAACCGAACGAACTGAAGTCATCAAAATTATGCGTCATTTTCGATATTCAGCTTGATTCACTATCATTCTCACGGCTTTCTTTGTTTAGGAACTGGAACGGACGAAATTGAACCGCTCCCGGCGCATCTGCACTAATGAATTTTGGTACCAGCTTTGTAGATTTGGAATTATCATTTTCTCAGTGGTTGCGGTAATGATTACTGATCAATTATTGTGGGTGCTGTTTGCGCACATGACGCGCAAACGATTGGCATGATAATTTATCTGAAATTCTGTCAAGCGTTTGCATAACAGGTATTGTATTTGAAAACTGGATGCTGAAATTCAACTGCCCCATTTTATTCGTATTTTTCTCGAAAATGAGCAAATGCGTAAACGAAGTCGAGTTATATTTTTCATGTTCAAGGCACGCACTGCAGATGCTAACTTTATAAACTTCAGAACTGTAGACAAATGCATTACTCAATACGTCGCTGTCCACCTCAACGCGACGCATCTCTAGATCTCGCACCATTTTCCATTCGATCCCAATTTTTTTATGTTGTCTTTTTAGCTCTGAAATAATTCTATGACTTTCAGGTGATTCTTTGAACCGATCCTTAGGTACTTTGAAGTACTTATTGTTCTTCGCACTTCAAACTTTAGCCTTTTATAAGTTCTAAAAAGTTCACGAGAATTCTGTTGCTGCAAAACAACCATTCCTCATTACTTTCGCCATCAGAAACGTAGGCAGATTGTTCTATATTTTCTTTTCAAATATTTATTAATTTCAAGTCAGATTCAAAATTCTGACCGATAATCTTCACATCCTGATTCTCAATCGTATGTCAAGAATAGCCGAGCAAAGATAATGTTTCGGCAACGTTTCGGAATGAGATCTACTATTTTTTCTTGAATTCAGAAAAATCAGAAAACCGCTGATCCCGATATCTGATATTCATAGTCTTTCATTTTTTCTGCGATCCCTGTGCTGGTCCGTTTGGTGACTGATAGGAGCATATAGGGGAACGCGAATGAACGGTGGCGTTTATCAGGAATTATAGGAGCTGCATTTTTTCTAGAATCTTACCATCCCGTAATCGCAATCCCCATTATCTATCTTTTCTGCATTTTTGTGAATGTTTAAAGGACCATTGAACTGACCTGGCTGACCTAACCAGAGTCGCGCACGGCGAAGATATGGGATTTCTATGTTCATTCTTCAATATGTAGGTACTTTAAGAAGGAAAAAAGTTTTGTTTTTTGGCAGAGTCACTACAAACAGTTACTTTTTCTTTCAAACTCAACCTGGTAATGAAAGTTTCCGAAGAATCGTACCGTGTATTTCTGAGCATCACCAACGTTCATTTACAGCAGTCAGACGGCAAAGTTCATGGTTCAGAATCACTATATAGTATATTAAAAGTGGGCTGATAACTGTCAGCTGTCAGATCAAAACTGACATAACCATCGCCGTACCCGTTACTTATAGAAAATCTACCTTTTGCATGAATTTTGCCACAAACGAACACAACACGAATTTTCCTGGATGAAGGTTATGTGAAGACTAATGAATATCAAAACCTGCCTCAAACATACCTTTCATCGAGATCAATTCAGCTGTTCAAAATCTTGAACTTTTGTTCACCTCTTCAAAATTTCGCGAATCAATCCAGCCGTTCAAAGTCTTGGTCTCTTCGAAATTTCGCAAAATACGTTATCGCTTTGAAGATACAGGTTATCGCTTTGAATCACGCTTGTCAAAAACGACAGCTTCGAACGGCGCGAAGTCAGCGGACAGACATTTTCACGATAATATCGCCAGCTTCAAACTGCGCGAAGTAAGCAGACAGAAATTTTTCAGATCAACCGCCAGCCAACCAGCATCGCGGAAAGGCGGTGACGGAAGTGCGAGATCATCATCGGTGACGGAAATGCGAGTTTAACAGCGATGACGGAAATGCGAGATTAATCGTGACAACCGATCTTTTTATATTGGAAAATAATAAAACGGTGACATCGAAAAGCGAGACATTCGATCAACGGCCGAGTTCGGGCGCGAACATGAACTTTTTTAGAGAGGATATTTATAGCGCGCTCTTTTTGATTGTTGATTGTTTTTTATTTCTGAGAATTATTCATTAAATTATTGTCATACTATTTTCGCAAGTTTACTAAGATAGCATCAGAAGATGCAAAAGATTAGGAGTTATTATAGTACCGAATACGTTCGAAGGAATCATTTGAATTAGGATGTGTACCATCGAATAGTTCTTCTAATTCACGAAGAGGGTTTGGTAAATTGTCTAGATATTCTTCTTCGTGAGCACAACAGTTTCCGAATGATAGTTTGTTCGACTGCACTTCTCCTCTGAAATGTTTAGCACCACATTTAGTGCACGAAACATTCATTGACTTAATTAATGTACTTAATTTTTCGCAATTTGAATCAAGAAAAGGCTCAATGTTATGAGCTAACCTGTCTTCGTCCTTTGACAGAGCAATGTTACTCAACATTGATATTTCAACTTGTGACGTAATTTTTGATCGAACGGCCTTTTTTCAAATCTGACTGTGTGATATATTCAAAACAACTTGATTTGCCTCTTTCAATTGATCCTGTACCATTATTTTCATTCCTAGTAATACTGACTGGCGTTGAATCATATTGCTCACCGAAACGTTGATTACTTTCAGGAATAGAGTTATTCGATAATAAGCATAATGATTGTATTGAATCAACCAATACTAAGCAAGCTTTTCCGTCAAAACACGGTTTCGCGAAATTATCTCTCGAATGTGCATCAAATGTGATTATCAAGTTTTCCAATTGCTATAACTGATATTCTGTTCGTCGTTATAAGTATACCACACATAAAACTCGCGAATCAATGAACTAACGCGCCATTTAAATTGGGCACACCAATCTCACTGTTATCGTCAAATCGATGGCCATGCAAACATTATGTCTCCGAATTCTAACTCACGACTTATTGAATTAATGACAATTCTGGATTTATTGTGTTCGTATAAACTTCATGACGTGCGAACCTGCTACTGATATACAGTTTATCTCCTATTTTAAGAAGGTCGTCAATACTTCGACTTGTCCAATATAGTGGATTCGTTATATTCAGTAGACAATAACACCGCTGTAGCGGCGTTTAGCTGTGCATTGTCTTCCCCGACTGTAGTCAGAAAATATTGATTGACCCTCGTATTGTTTTGTTAAAAAAATGATTTTCATTCTCTCCTAGTAAAATATATTTCGCAAGCTCCGGATTCATGTGTTTTTCCTGATTTGTATTTCCCCCCCTTTTTTTTTTATTTCAACCAGTTGTCTTTACGTGGTAATACGGACTAAGATGTGTAATATGTTTTCTTTTTGTCATATTGAAAAATTACCCAATATATAACTTTTTCACCAGAAAATTTTCCTGAAAATACAGCTACAACCCTCGAGCAACAGCTTACAGTTACGTGAAACGCAGCAGTTACACTGTAAAAAATGTGGTGTTGGTTGTGGTTGGAATTCAACACCATTACAACACAGCGAAGAATTCTATAGTGGTCCACCCCGTTCTGTGTAGAATTACCACCAATGGGTGTTGCTTTTTCTAAATTTACTCTGATTAGTGTTGAATTCGACACCAAACGGGGTATTTTGACTTCAAACGGGACGGACCACTATAGAATCCGCGCATTTTTTACAGTGTACACACGGGGACGAACAGCTCGACAAAACTTATTGTTAGCAACTGAAAAGAATCTCGCTACGGTCGCGGCAATCGGATATGCCTCTTAAGACTAATCAAAAACTTAAAAATAACATGAAATTACAAAGCTGTCAGATTGGAACTATAACCTTTTTAGCAAACAAAGCTGTCAGATTCAAACTATAACCTTTCACGCATGAACTTGGCAATAAAATTTGACGCATGAATTTGGCAACAAAATTTGATGAAAAAGACGACACTAAAGAAAAGCCAACAATCGGGACTCCCATGAAGTGGGCAGTCCGTCTCGAAATGCGATTAAATCCCATCTACTTTTTATATACGGACGATCCAGCTTCAGCCAAACATTCGTCGCATTCTTCGACATCAGTAACTAACTCTCGCGCTACAGCTGCCACAAAAAAGGATATGTATATCGTACCTCCATAAGTTCGCAAATCATCGTATGATTGTGCTCCCGGAAAACGTGATAACAACAATCTTAAATAATAATGCTCTTTTTTTCTGGGACTCACGAAATATATTCTACTCAATACAGGTTCCACAAATTTCTTTCCATTCGTCCACTCCGTATTCCTCTCATTAAACACACAATCATTCGGAATTTCGCAGTACAAATAATTACGTGTTTCCACGTCGGTCTTGTTGAGAATTAGCTACGCGAGCAACGTTTATTCTTCCTTTCTGTCCACAGCTACATGCCCACGCCCTTCTTCAGAATATGACGTATTTTCATTTTCAATGTGAACAGCTAACCTATTTACAGCGTGCGATTGCTCATTTATCGGAAATTGATACAACCGATGCATTGCCTCGGGTAGACACACATATCACGTCGATCTATAATTCGTTAACCTTGTTGTATCTCACGCTATTTTCTTCCGGTGCATCCTTCATTTCGACGACCGCGCAATCATACTCTTCATAACAGTACGTAAATCGGTATTTTATACATTGCACCGTTGTACTACGGGTTGTTTATAATAATATAAAAAAGTATAAGTAATGTAACGGAACATTGGGATTTATAATTGGGATAATGATATCGAAAAATATCATTAAAGTAACCAGACATCGAGATTTATAGCCGGCGTGACGAATTGTTCATGATAATATCGGAAAATATCAGTCCAGTAACGAAACATCGAGATTTCTAGCTGGCATGACGAATTGTTTATAATATCAAGAAAGTATAAGTAAAGTAACGAAACATTCGGATTTATAATTAGGATAATAATATCGGAAAATATCCGTGAAGTAACGAAACATCGAGATTTATAACCGGCATGACGAATTGTGTATTGTAAAAATATCGGAAAATATCAGTAAAGGAACAAAACATGGGGATTTATAGCCGGCATGACGAATTGTGTATAATACACTGAAAGAAAGTGAGCGCATTGATCGCGGGGTTTAACCGCACTGATTACTGTTAAAAAAAAAAATTTCCAACTGAACGTACTCTTTACTGTTGGCACAGTAGAGACAACGGGGCCCACCGTAAATATTACTGTTTACAACGTACTCAGTACGGTGAATAACCGTGGTCAGCCATACGTAAACATTACTGCTAGTAAGGGTAATGTACACGGGGGCCACAGTTCTGTCTACCTTTTTTCACCGCACTGAGTACGGTCAAAAATCTGAATCTTTGCGGTGACTCTCTGCATTGGTTCCCGTGAGAGGCCGCCACAAGCGCGCTGAATCACATGTCTCAATCGGTTACATCAGCTGATCTTGGCTCGGTAGATCGGTATAACGCTTGGCGTTTCGCAATATTAATTACAAAACAGAATAAAATAATGCAAAAATAAACCTCCAAACCATTGTTATAATTCGTGATTTAAAATTTGATTCCCTTGGAATATATTATAGCTGACAAAAATATAAGGGCGAATAAAATGTTAAATGCGATAAAAAAGGCTGGACTTTACATTATACAAAGCGTATTCAAGCAGAGTCAAAGTACCAGAAAATGATCATTCTTGTCGTTTTTGTGTCCTCATCACATTAGAGATAATATTTGATCCCAACATAAAACATTATTCGTTCGTCTTTTTTTTTAATTTTACTAATATTTCATCAACTCAAACTTATAGAAAATAAACCTTAATCGCAACTTATACAATATTGTATGATAATTTTTCTTGATTTCGACCATTAGGGTCATTAACGGCTGTTATTAAGGAGATCAACCGGAACCAATACTGAGAGCCGACGCATAGGTTCCTATTTTTCACCGTACTCAGTACTGTGGACGAAAGCGGACGGAGTACGGTAGATCGGCGTCAACATAACCCTTGCCAACAGTAATGTTCACTGACGAGAGACTGCGCTGATTCACCGCAAT
>JAEUYN010002247.1:0-21249 GCA_018257835.1 Euura lappo
TGAAAAGCCTGTGATAAAAACGAATAATCAAAGGTACTTAATAAAACCTTGCCAAAAATATTGAGAAAAGCCTCCGCCCCCCCTTTCCCCCCGTCATCTGAGCAACTCCACACCCTGAAATTTCGTAAGTCGCCGGCCCTGCTTGTGTATGAAAAGCTTCGCAGCGTGATGACGTGGCATACTTACGACCCCATTGCCGCATAGAACTCTAAATAAAGAGTGAAAAGACAGACTCGCGGAAGTTCCCCGGAAACGCATGTCCGTTTACATTCGGTTTCCGTCAGATTTTCCAGGCCTAGACCGACAAGCTCGGTCCAAGGGGCGGTCCTACAGTAATCTGCGGGTAACTCTGCAAGTCAGAGGTAAAAATGTATCACCTCAATAAGTTTAACAATTGGAAACTATGTAGGGCATAATTGTGAAATTATTATAAGCTTATTTTCTCATTTTTGTTTTATTACTGCAATGAACAATACATTACCAATTATTGTCCCAAAGGCTGATCCAGCTGTTACCAAAGCTACCAGCAAAAGTAAACTTCTGCAGGTCAAACCCATTTCAAAGCTTTTGTCAGCTTTGCAGTGTCGAATGGTTTAAGATGGCTATTCGACTTTTTTCCTACGGCGGTTCAAAGTGATATAAGCATTTTTCAATTTTCTTATGCATCGGAACAGCGTCCATTGGGCGAATCCGCGTGGATTCACCCAGATTTTCCGGCCATGTTTTTTGTGGAGGCTGAAACTTTTTTTAGGGGTTCTTTGGCGTATTTTAAGCGACCCGTGTCCGAGGGTTTTGCCCGAAAATTTTTTGAAGGACCGCATTTATTCATTTTAAATTTGGCGAGAAAATCAGTCTTTTTAAAACGAATTTCAGAAAAACTGCTGTAAAATTGAACCAAATGGACTGATTTTGACGATTTTTTTTTCAAAATGTTCAGAATTTCATCACCTTTCAGGTCGCACCTATAGTTTTTGATTTTATTGCGATGCGAGTCCACAATTTTGAAAAAACTGAAAAGATTCGAAAATTTTCAAGTCAAAATATCTCAAAACACCACATCTTTTTTTTCGCTCGTTTTTTTATATGTTTTTGTACATGAACAGTAGTAACTTCTCCGAAAGCGGCATCCCCAGTACTTTTTTTAAACGCAAGATATAGCCGATTTTCGAAAATAACATTTTTTTTGGCGTTTTTCGCCGTTTTCACGTGTTGTATCGAGTTTGAATATTGAATACGCTTCAAAAGTCATAGCTGTGATACCTACATTACATTTTAACATTTTATAAATATGAAACACGAATTTTAATTAACCACAACCCACTACCAGAGTCCTAGTTGAACGAAAAATGTTTCAAAATAAACATTTCAGATACGTTAATTTTTCAATAAAAACCACAATTATTTTTCATGTTTCTTGAACTTTTTCTTCATAATCATATAGGTATACACTCTCACGAATTTGTGATGTATTTGCCCCTGACTCATTTCACACCGAGAGAATAATCTAGCGAGATCAACCGAAGTCATTCGTCGTAGTTATCGGAGGAAAGCCTTTTGATTCTATGTTTAATGTGAGGAAGAGTGTGAGAGAATAGTATATTTCGATACAAGTGCGAAAGGTTTGTTTTGGCACGAGTGGGAGGTTTGTCGCCCGAGCAAAGCGAGGGTGACAATCTCACGAGTAGAAAAACAACTTTCGCACATGTATCGAACAAAATTTTATATCATAAACGCGGGTAAAGTCCGATTATACGCACGCTTGCGTGCGAAAAGTCACGCTTTACGCACAGAGTGAAATAAATATATCAACTGCACTACGCGCGCACCGCTAACAGGTATCTCTGTTTCGCTTGCTCTCGCTTGAAGCATAGAACCGACGAGAGACCTTTTAAACCACTTCGGTAATTCCGAGCAGACTTCGGTTGATCTCGCTAGATTATTCTCTCGGTGTGAAATGAGTCAGGGGCAAATACATCACAAATTCGTGAGAGTGTATACCTATATGATTATGAAGAAAAAGTTCAAGAAACATGAAAAATAATTGTGGTTTTTATTGAAAAATTAACGTATCTGAAATGTTTATTTTGAAACATTTTTCGTTCAACTAGGACTCTGGTAGTGGGTTGTGGTTAATTAAAATTCGTGTTTCATATTTATAAAATGTTAAAATGTAATGTAGGTATCACAGCTATGAATTTTGAAGCCTATTCAATATTCAAACTCGATGCAACACGTGAAAACGGCGAAAAACGCCAAAAAAACTGTTATTTTCGAAAATCGGCTATATCTTGCGTTTAAAAAAAGTACTGGGGATGCCGCTTTCGGAGAAGTTAGTACTGTTCATGTACAAAAACATATAAAAAAACGAGCGAAAAAAAGATGTGGTGTTTTGAGATATTTTGACTTGAAAATTTTCGAATCTTTTCAGTTTTTTCAAAATTGTGGACTCGCATCGCAATAAAATCAAAAACTATAGGTGCGACCTGAAAGGTGATGAAATTCTGAACATTTTGAAAAAAAAATCGTCAAAATCAGTCCATTTGGTTCAATTTTACAGCAGTTTTTCTGAAATTCGTTTTAAAAAGACTGATTTTCTCGCCAAATTTAAAATGAATAAATACGGTCCTTCAAAAAATTTTCGGGCAAAACCCTCGGACACGGGTCGCTTAAAATACGCCAAAGAACCCCTAAAAAAAGTTTCAGCCTCCACAAAAAACATGGCCGGAAAATCTGGGTGAATCCACGCGGATTCGGCCCATTCTGTTTTAGAGCTCGTTTCGGTATCCATCGCATGGCATACTTTGGCTACTTTTTTGGTTTCAGAATTTGGATCCAAAAATATCAGTTTTTGAAGTATTACCTCTGCGTCGACTCTAGGTGTCAATCAGCACGGAATGAAGTAATTTACGTGCCCCACGACTACTGAGAACTCATCTTCATAGAGATGTGGCTATCCACCCGACACTGTCGTCGGTATAAATACCTGTGCTCAGATTCGAAATTATAGAACCAACATTCTTCAACGAGTCAGGTGACGTTGCCATACAACAGCTGTATCAAGACTAAATAAATGGTAGGCCTGCCAATCGGACGCCCTTGAAATTATCGTCCAACCGCCGGGTTATTATTCACAAATGTCTAAA
The DNA here is from genome assembly GCA_018257835.1 of Euura lappo. Lineage (NCBI taxonomy): Eukaryota > Metazoa > Arthropoda > Insecta > Hymenoptera > Tenthredinidae > Euura > Euura lappo. Next base: position 3,144 of record JAEUYN010002247.1, read on the forward strand.
GTTTATACTGAGTTTCCAGTGATGTAGCACCTGAATCAATATGGCAATATACCGCTCTTGATTCAAATTCAGAGATATAACAATTGGTCTGAATTTGGAATGCATCGCCCGCGTCCATTTCATAAATAAATTACCTCGCACTGGTTTCATCAATTGGGCGATGCGTGGCTGATGAGCTAAATTTTGTACCCCCTACCTGGGATGTGTCCTGTAGTTTGTAGATCAGAACTGAAACCCTATATTTTCGGTATTGCAGAAACTGAGTTCAGAACTGCGCCATGATTCTGAGGTTAGAAGTCGACCATTCACCATTCATTCTCTTCGACAATGGTGTTTCGAGCCAAAGTGAAGTGAATGATTTCCATTAATTTACCATTCATACCCTTCGGCAGAACACCTCTGCCGAAGAAAATTTCCTTGACCGGATGAAACTATGGATCAATGGATATATATTATCCTTGTGTCACGAAACATTCAAACCACATAACTATTTTACAGCTCGTCAAATATAGTGTGCAATATATAATCATATCCGAAAGCCTTTATCTACGAGGTATTCTTGTGAGTTCCGTGTACGAAGCGTACAGAAGAACAGTGAAGCAAACATGAGAATATGATAGCCAATTCTTGACTATAAATGTGAGCTTTTCCCAAATTTCTCTTTCAATTACTCTTACGGTCGGCATTTTTGGCAGAGTAGCCTTAGGTATCGCGATCACTGAATTCGACCCTAGACATTTGTCCGAGATGGAACATCGCGACGAACATCATTGAATCGTGTACATTTTTACCGCAACTAGTTCATTGTCCTGAGGCCAATATGAGAAAAAAAATATTATTAACGGTTTCTTGAAATTGATATTGTATTGTATGAATAATGTATTCAGTGTCAATATATTATCTCATTATTCTCTCGTTCATTTCAGCGATCATATTCAATTCAGATGATACCTGCACGTTATACGACTAACTTGAAGAAACATTCAATTTTATGATATGCTAAAATCATACGTTGCTGATAACTTTCGATCAATCGAAATGCATCTTCTAGCTGTGAGATAGTTCGGAGACAGTGCCAATATGATGTTTCATAGTTGGAGATTTCTGTTCGTTCCAAAAAAAAAAACGGTTTCTAAAGAAATATTCGTATAGCAATCTATACTGATGCATTTAAATTCTCAAAGCGAAGTATATATTTGCGTCATTAATTACAACAGATGTGCAGTAATTTTTTTATGTTTGCAGTGTGAAGAGATGATTCCCAATGGAAATTCCCAATTCAATAGGTTATTAACAAGAATTATGCGGTTGAATTTTCAGTAATATTACACTTGAACAAATATGCGAGTGTACGATTACGACAGCCGACAAACCAATCAGATAAGTGTAAAAATGTTTCCTGTTTGCGGCTGCCGTGCGGTCATAATCTGGCACTTTTCTGACGTTTGCGTCGTCAATGGCTCCACCTCGACTACGGTTCGTGTTGAATACATCGCGCTCGGCCTAAAAAGCCTCACATTTCGCCCTAGTATCGAAATGTACTATTTTAAAATTCTAATACTCAGTATACTCCGTAAAGAGGGGATCTGAGGCTAGAGGTATAGTAGTTATATTAATTAATGCGCGTTTCTTTTCGCTTATCCAACTTTTTGCGCCGGTACTGAAAATATCCTGATTCTTATGATATGCCGGAAGTGATATTACGCAAAATGACTACGGGAATAGGAGTGTGTGAATAAATAATTCTTTCTTTTTTATTGCATAGAGATTTGGTTCGTGTGCACTAGCTCACGCGCGCGCTTTGCGTCTCCACTTTACTCCTCATTTCGAGCGAAGTGCACTTCAGTGTACATGTACAGCTGGTTCAGGTGCATTTTTTAAATAATTATGGATATCCAATTTTCATTAAACATCAATTTTTATTTCATATCATATTCCATCAGTACACCACGTAAATAAAAGAACGCTTTTCCGCCAGGCAAGCTTATAACAAAAATGAACCTCCACGTTTGTACTGATTATATGCAATCAAACGGATAACAAAATCAATCTTATGGGATGCTGTGCTCGATTCTTATCATGATTGCGTTAAAAGTGTACACACACTTATTTCGTTTGATACCTGTTCGGAATTACACGTAGCATTCTGCTGAGAAGACTTTTTTCGCGATTAGACTTAGACATCAATCGAAATAAGTCGTGCGTCATCTTAAGGATGTATAGGCCTCAACCAAAAGTGAGTCTCGCCGTCAATATTGAGTACTTCCAGATGAGATAAAAATCGGAAAAAAATCAACCATAATCAAGATGATAATAGTATTCATTTTCAATAATAATAATTCCCAAAAGTTATCAACAAATTGTTTAAACAAATCATTGTTTAACAAATTTCCTGGTGACGTTATTTTTTTCATGTCAACCGAATTCGTTAATCTTTCTGAATACACATGAATTTTTTCACAATTTTGTCACTTTTTTTAAATTTCCGTTTTCTATTTTGAAAAATGGAGAATAAAATCTGAATTTTGGATATGTTACTGTGCAAACGATGTAGATTACAATTCCGAAGTTTCCGGAGCGTGTGGAACTAATAGTTTTGTAAATACAGCCTTTAGAAATTTCCGAAAACGGAAATTTAAGAAAAGTGACAAAATTCTGAAAAAATTCATGTGGGAGACCGGGGCTAGTTGTCACACGGGTTAGTTGTCACAGTGTCCGTATCTCCACTGCTAGATAACAGATCGAACGGTGCTATGGATCAAAGTTGTAGTTCGATGTATGAAACAAACTAATGTCGTTAAATTGAATATCGCATCATATTGGGCCTCGCAGTGATCGATAAACTGAAATCGGACCTGATAAGTAATTATTTTCCATCTTCTAATATCTTTTTTCTCATTTTCTATGCCGCCTTGAGAAATTTCGCTATACGATATTCGGAAAGCTTATTCTTAACGCTTTCATTTGATGTACATATTGTTGATATTTGAATGGCGAGTCAGCGAGATGTGCAAATTTTTAAACAAAATAGCGGGTTGGGGCAGGTTGTCACAAAATTATTGGGGCAAGTTGTCACGTGTAAAAACTCACCCCATTTTGACTGACCATGGTTTTTTGAGTTGAGGTCAACTTTCTCAAGATTCTCGGAGTCTGGGTGGGATTTCGCATGGTTTGTGGGGTGTTCGGAGTCTAGGTTGACTGTTTCGTGGTTTCCAGGAGACAATACAATGAAACCCGTTTTCGCCATTTAAAATACTCGGGACAACTTACCCCGGGGTCTGTGACAACTTACCCCGCCTCGGGGCAAGTTGTCACACTCCGCGAATTTTTTTGAAAATTCGAAAAAACCTACTCAGACTTGCTTTAGAATAACCAAAAATTTTCTGTAGGTGCGCAAAGGATGCATCTACAATACCCCATCTCAAGATTTGCGAAAAAAAAATTTGGAAAAATTCTAAAAATCAGAGAGTAAAAAGTGTGACAACTAGCCCAGTCTCCCTATTTAGAAAGATTAACGAATTCATTTGACATGAAAAAAAAATAACTTCACCAGGAAATTTGTTAAACAATGATTTGTTTAAACAATTTGTTGATAACTTTTGGGCATTATTGTTATTGAAAATGAATACTCTTATCATCTTGATGGTGGTTGATTTTTTTCCGATTTTTATCTCATCTCGAAATACTCAATATTGACGACGAGACTCACTTTTGGTTGAGATTGTATGGCCTATACATCCTTAACTTAATTCTATGATATACAATAACTATAGATATTCACTGAGATATGTTTGTACGGAGATCATTCTATGCAAATGGAAAATTAAGAAAAGAGAAAGAAAGAGCGTGATCTCGTGGATAGAGTACTGACTCACAAAACGGAATGAAAATTTATATAGATTTTGATGTGATAGCGCTTTTCTAATCTATCCTTCGATTTAAGGAAACTAATAACTAGAATAAAACGTGAGGTTAACATACAAGTGAATAACATGAATATTTGTTTAATATTTCCATTTCAATTTGCTTCTGGAATTTTCTGAACCATTTTCGTCCCGATCGCAGTAACTTTTTCAGCGTCATTTTTGTTTCGTCAATTTTTTTTATATCCGCCATGGTTTTTACCAACAAGTGGATTGGATTAGCTGTAAATAATCAATAGTGTTACTTAATAGTGTGCAACAACTCTTCCCTCTGAAAATGTATCATAGGATCCGTGTGTGGCTTGTTTGAAATTCAAGTTGCATGGGTATTTGTAACGGATTTAGAATTTATTGTTTAAATTTTCAATCATGTCTCTGCAATATTCTTTATATTGAAATTTTTGATCAGAAAAATTTACTGCGACGGCCAGGAATCGAACCTGGGTCTCCCTGGTGAAAATAATTTCTACGCCAAACTACGAAAAATACCGAAGCGTAAAAATGCGTAGAAAAACGAGGTTTTTCGTAATAATTCATAATTTTTCGTAATTTGTCGTAGTTGTTCGTAGTTTTGGAAGTAGAAAACTACGAATTTTCATGAACAATTACGAAAATCTACAGTTTTCCCACAACGGAATATCAGTTCTACGAGTATCTACGGGAATCTACGAATATCTACAAACGGAATGAAGCTGAATGTTCTTGTCTTGAGTTGTCGTAGTTTTTCGTAGTTTTGGAAGTGGAAAACTACGGATTTTCTTGAACAATTACGAAAATCTACAGTTTTCCCACAACGGAATATCAGTTCTACGAGTATCTACGGGAATCTACGAAAATCTACAAACGGAATGAAGCTGAATGTTCTTGTCTTGATTTGTCGTAGTTTTTCGTAGTTTTGGCAGTGGAAAACTACGGATTTTCATGAACAATTACAAAAATCTACAGTTTCCCGACAACGGAATATCCCTGGTAAAAATAATTTTCACGTCAAACTACAAAAACTGTCAAATCGTAGAAATGTTCAGAAAATCGGAATTGTTTGCAATTTCTCGTAATTTTTCGTAGTCTTTCGTAGTTCCGGAAGTAGAAAACTACAAAATTTCATGATTAATTATGGAAATTTACATCTTTCAAGCAACAGAATATCTTTACTACAAATATCTACGAAAGTTTACGAAAATCTACGACCATGATCAACCCGAAAAAATTTTCGTAAATTTTACGGAATATGGTAGATAAGAATTGCACAAACTATGAATATCTACGAACATTTACAGAAATTTACGACTGAAATGTATGAGAATCTTTTTACGTAGATCGCAAGTATAAAACTACAAAAAATTACGATAATTTAGAATTTTCTACAACAAAAGTGAAAAGTCTAATTGCCGGAAGGATTTGATTAAACTTTGGCGATTGTTTGTTGAATAGTACGAATTTCTACGCAAAATTACTATAATGTATGATTTTCTACGAAAAGCTGGCAGAATATGAAGCTTAACGTGACAAAGCTTTTCAAATATTCAATTGAAGTTCCATGTCAGTCACTAACTTCATCTTGCCAGAAAATGTCAAGTTTTGCAAGGAGATGAACTTGGGCGAGTTGAAGACCATACATCTGGGGATCACCGAGGTTAAGCAACATCGGACGCGGTCAGTACTTGGATGGGTGGCCCCTAAAAGTGAGCTAGGTTCAAATCCTTCTGGGGGTAAATTTTTTTTTTTAATTTTAAATTCAATAATTCCATCAACGTTGAGTAGATTTTTTCTAAAAATAGGTCGAATTACTATGAAATCGCTTCGTTTATTAAATCGCGCTACGGGTAGGATCCAGGTAGAATCCCGAAACTGGCTTCTACAACTATCTACGAAAAAACTACGAGGAACTACGATAAACTATGAATACCTAGAAACGACAATTCATATAGACATCGAATTTCATTCTACAACTATCTACGAAAAACTACTCTGTACAAAATCTGGCGTAAAAATAAACTACGAAAAGTCCGAAATCCGATACTTTTTCGTAGATTCTTTTCGTAGTTTGGCGTAGAAATTATTTTCACCAGGGTCCCGCTGCCTATCCGGGGACTTACACCACGAGACCACCATGCTCGCCTGCAAATTCTTCTGATCATAGACTCTATCAGTGCCCTTCTTGTAATTGAAGGGAAGGATCTCATCGGCACCACACTCAAATTTTAACTTTGCAGGCAAAGTCGTGTACTCTCAATTTGTAAATTTTAAATTGTAAATTTCAATTAAACCGCACGAGGCTTGAGACTATAACTAACTTACACCTGATTTCCACTCTGTTTGTTGATCAATTTGCAAACAAACAAGTGTATAATGATATACTATTTTTATCACGCACGGCGCTGATCGAAGCCGGAGCCGAGACGAAGGTGAGTGCTGAAACATCGCACTTGGCCTAACAACGCTTCACATTTTGCCCTTGTATCGAAATGTACTAATGTTATCGTCGAGGTGGCGAATTGCCACACGGGTAAGAATATTTGAGTACACGACTTTGCCTGCAAAGTTAAAATTTGAGTGTGGTGCCGATAAGATCCATCCCTTCAATATTCTTTATAGTTCACAGTAATAAAAAATGATGGTAGGAGAAGGATGATTGGTCTATTTGTTTTTTACGTTGTGACTCATTCGACAAAAGGCTGCACATACCATTTAATTGTGGGAATCCTATTGCTTCGACGTGATCCCCTTTTTCAGAATCAAGTTTCAGGTCATCGTCGCTGGAATTAGTGCAATTACTGGTATGTGGATTTCTATTTTTCAGTCGCCGTCTGTTACAGATCAACACCTAATTCAATAATACAATAATTTCACTATACCTATATGTCGACAGCCGCTATTAATATTTTCTTATGTTTTCGTTTCCATTTGGAAAAGACCTATCTGAAAATGGCTCGGGGTAAAAGACTTATCTCCTATGCTTATACACAGGACTTAAGTCTTTTACCCCGAGCCATTTTCAGATAGGTCTTTTCCAAATGGAAACGAAAACATAAGACAATATTAATAGCGGCCGTCGATGTGTGTACAAGTTTATTACGATCCGAATGGTTGATTTTCAATTTAATTTTGCTGAATGCTTTAAATCCGCGCAATATTTGCATGAATGATAAAAATAAAAAAAATACTTATATTCCGGTAAAAGAGCTTCACTCGTGTTATCGTCATCGACACTGTCGACACTGGTATAAATTCGCTCGGTTCTCACATCTAGAAGTTTGACTACCTTGGGTAGTTGGATTGATTTCGTCCACTTTAACGTTTCGTGCAGATAATATAGCACATTTTGCTACGTCTCTGTATCGTTTCTGTTGAATCGAGGAACCAAATATGTCTTCTACTATGTCAGCGTCTGTAGGAGGAAGACAACGACTTCCCGAATTTCAGGGTGGAGTCGATGACAGTGTATCAAAATTCTAACGAACAATCTTCTCAGTTGGCGAGGCATCATCCAAACTTCGGCTCCATGCATTGCACGTTTCCATTCTTCGTCATCTTCTATCAAACCTAATGCCAAGCAGGTAGCTGAAAAGGATTGTAAAAGCTCACCGTTCACAGTTCGTAAGTCCTCAAAGCTTGTAGCCCCATTCACTGTCAGCAGTAACAATCGCATATGAAATAATTCTATCTGAGTCTGACTGACCGAATACATACGCCCAATACAGTTATAGTGGGATTTTCGCTTTTCCCATCGGGCAAAACTATTTCCAGTATTATCCTTCCGTTTCTTATACGTATAGTGAGATGGTATATCAATGTATGAATGTTGCTTGGCGTCATCATCTCTCGCGAGTTCAAAGCAAAATAGTCTATTAACATAGTTGCTTGGTCTGGTGCATTGATTACCTATCTCGTTCTTAGTGGCCTCTGCAGCTATAGTCAAGCTCTGTTCGTTTGGTAAATTCACCGGCAAACGTACAATAGAATGACTTTTATCGTGTAAAGTCTTACTGAATATGTGCCAACATGTTTCTACTGGTCGCACGTAACGAGCTTCTATGTGATCACGTATTTCATCGTGATTAATTACACCACCAGGAGAGGTTACTTCGATCGTTATATTGGCAGCATCGTGGCCTTTGTATATGTATTTGAACAAATACTTCACAGATTGAATGCTCGAGACTATTTCAATATTAACATGGCAGTTGAATAAACGTAATAGTATTGGGCAGTGTGGAACCACGTTACGGTTATCTACAGTGTACACACCAGGCTGCTCAAAGGTTACATCGGTATCCCTCCGACGATAATGAGGATAACCATCTTCGGCCATTGTTGTTTCGTTGCGAAAAGATTTAGGGTAATGCTTTGAACATTTTCCATCCACAATACACCAATCACCACAAGGTCCGTGAATCATATGTCTCATGACGATGTCATGAAGAATTTGATCCTCAGCCGGGTCAGGAATTTCCGCAGAAATATAGCGATCGACTACTTCGGGTGTTGTTATTTTGAAATTTTGCCGTGGAGTTACCAGCAGATGGATGTGTGGTAAGCCACGTTTTTGGAATTCAATAACGTAGGATACAAATGCCGCTACATCTCCGAAAATTTTGTGCTCTACAATCAAATCGATCAAAAGATTCTTCTTTAAACTGAAAACTTTTGCACAGATATCTGGTCTGTCACATGCTTGCTGCCCTGGGAGCAGATTTTCAGCAATTTCACGCCACTTCGGGTTACATGTCATTGTCAAGAAAATATCCGGCTTCCCATATTTACGGACAATTGCCATTCCATCTTGATAGTTCTGTAGCATATTTCGTGGCGATCCGATAAATGTTGATATGGGAGGATTACCATTTTTCCGACCCGAGCATTAGCGCCACTTGCTGTACCACGTAGATGGTGCACAAGCCCTTTGTACGATTCAGCACGTAGGCGGTCTTGGTGTGTCTTACAAATCTACATTCGATTTTTTTCAATATTGACATAATTATCCACTAACCCATTGTTGAAGTAACCTACCACCCCTGAGAAAGGCATTAAAATCATCACGTATGCCTAATCTATATTTCACGTATGCCATCCGTGTTCTAAATACGTTTATTGCTGTTTTGACGCTTTAAATCGCGGTGCCAACCTGGTGAACCATGCGGATGAAATAATGGATAAGCCCGTGGCTCGACATTGGGATCCATAGTACTAACACGTTTCAATACTTTGGTATTCCGTGAACGCACGGATACATAAGATTCTGGAATTTCTCCATCAGCAGTCGTCGAAAAATCGACGTCGATCCATTCCAGGCTTCGAATTGAATAACAACTGTAATTTAGGTACAGAATCATTATTCACCACTGCTAATTGTAGCTGATTTTCAATCTCCTCGCCCATCATTACGTAGGAACGTGCGAACACATTGTATTCACGCATCATTTGTTCGAGTGCTTGAACAATCTCAATAGATTAGATAATACCGTAGTGCGGCATAGCCGGTGTGCCACGGCTTCGTTAGCATCGACTATGAAAAGTTGGCCATAACTGGGATTCTCGTTAGGTTCAGCATAGAGTGCTGTGTTTATTTGATAATAAATTTGACCATGGATTTTAAAACAGTACGGTCCTGGTCTTTGTCCCCCAAAGTTCACTAAATTAGCATTGAATGAAGCAAAGGAGAAAGAGCTATCATAACACCGAATGTGATGATAAAAATCATTTGATTTTGTATGAGTTCTATCAAAAAGTGCACGGAGGGCCTCTGGAAAATTAGGCAATCTATCAATAATCCCGTTTCCGTGACTGCAACAATCGTTGAATAAATTTTCCTTGTTAGCAACTTTTCCTGCCACGAAATGTTTCGCATTGCAATGCATACATAGCACATCCATTTTTCCTGTATAATGCTCGGATTGTCCGTGAATCTGTTCGGCATAATATCTCGTTCGAGACTGTCTCATCCGCTCGCGATCCTTCTGATTTCTAAGCAAATCACATTCAGTTCCAAAATTCGGTCTGCTGTTAACGGAATCGACGATTTCAACATCCTGAGCCACCACGTGACTGCAACTTGCAGTATCGACAATTCCAACACCCTGAGCCACTACGCTCGCCACTACGTGACTGACAATGAAACTCGCGGTATTCGATATAGCAAGCTGCGCGCGACCCAACGTTGGTACAAAGCGTTTTCTTCACGACGCAAACGATCAAATTCTACGATTTCTTCATCAGTTCGATTTATTTTTCGACGTGGCGTTGTAAAGATAACTAAACCGTTATCAACTAATTTTTTTTCATTCCAATCACTGCTCAATACTCGTTTTTTGTTTGCTCAGTACTCGTTTTGTGTTTGCTCAGTACTCGTATTTTGTTTGCTCAGTACTCTTTTTTTTAAGTAAGATCTATCAGATTACTCACTTTGTTCAAAACTGCGCTTGCGTTTCACCAAGTTTTTATACTCCTAGCTAACTTCTGTCTCCTCTGCGAGGTTGTGCTTTTCTTCTGCTTTCCTATGTACCAAGATAACAGATTGTCCTTATAGGATATAGGATATCTTATGTATATCGAGGAGGCAGTTTGGGTGTTAGATAAATGAACTACACTTTGATTCTTCTTCTTAAACTCTGAATTCTTTATTGATCACTTTTGTGCTTGACAAATCGGTCACACTGGACCGAGCAACAAACCGACTCTCTCTGAAGGTTGTAGGGCACATACCGCTAGCGCGTGTGTGCCGTATGCGCGTCGCTCCTTGCGCACAAGTCGCCCGCGCACAAGCGCTGTTTTAAATCGGCAAAGCTGATACGTATATTCATATATACCTTACAGTCCTACGCGTGAGCCGCTAGAGCCTGTAAGAATAATGAGACTTGAGACTTAGCAAAAATGTGAAGCTAGATTTAAATCGGAGTTCATCATTTTATAAAATAATAATAATTACCATTTATCGAACCGCAATCGGATCTGCCCACTTCTTCGCTACTCAGATCACTTGTAAACTTATAACCGTGTTAGTTTTTGCGCCAAATTCGTGCTAACGGCAAGAACTTTTGGCCCGCAAAACAAATCCATCGTGACGGCCAACGATCATATTTTTCGCGCGCTCCGAGCACATTTCCGACGAAACAGCTTCAAACGGCGCGAAGTATGTACATATCAATCATGTGGAGATTTAGACAGATGTAAATAACTAGGCAGTGATAGGCAAGAGCGTACACATTTATTTTTGATTCTCAATCTCAAATTCGTTGAAATAGATAGACCGCAATTGCGTGTTCAAAGTAATCGTGTATCGCTGTTTTATACTATCTGCGTCTCGAGAAGGTTGAAATTTCCGCACCCCGGAAAGCCAGGAGGCAGCGGTGGAAGTTCTCCTTCGACTCGGAAAAGCATAACCATTCCCGCAATCGCATCCCAATCATAATGGCAATGCAGCAGCCAATCTCCGGGGTTATGAGCTCTGAACCGGATAGTGACAAACCCTTTCGATGGCACGCTTACGGTGTCTTTCTGTGGAGGTACAGCCTCTCTTGATCTAGAATCTTCGTCGAAAATGCCTCGGACTTCCTCCACTGTGTAGGAGCTATTTTTCGTCAAATCTTGTTCGATTCGCGTCACGTAAAACTTGTATCCGTGGAGATGGAACGCGTGATTTCTTGATCCTACTCCTGAAAGAAGTTCGCATTGCCTACATAGCTCATGAAATCGACTGAAAGAACAGTACTGCAACTACATCTCCGGTCATGCTGAATTCAACATCTTTGATGTGAATGGAAGTCTTTAAACATATACCCGTGCAGAAATTTGAACTGGAAGGCCTGGCTACTGTCTAGCGCCTGGTAGTGATTTACTGGCTAGCGCAATCTGTACAGGCCCTGCCCTGGCACTGGCGAGTTCAGCCCAATTCCGCGTTCTCTAGCCAACACTGCACAAAATCTGGCCAGTGATCACTAGGGATAGTGATGTTCAAAATAAAAATCGATAATAAAATAATCGGTGTTTGAAAAGCCTCGACCAAATAGATACACCGCTTCTGGATTAAGGATGTATTGGCCGTACAATATATCTCAACCAAAAATGATTCTCGTCGACAATATTGAGTACTTTATGATAAGATAAAAATCGGAAAAAAATCAACCACAATCAAAACGACAAAGGTATCAATTTTGAATAATAATAATGCCTGAAAGTTATCACAAATTGTTTGAACAAAACATTGTTTAACTAATTTTCTGGTGACATTATTTTTTTTTTCATCTCAAATGAATGCCCTAACTTTTCTGAAGACACATGAATTTTTAAAAAGTTTTGTCACTATTTTGAAATTTCCGTTTTCGAAAATTACCGAATTTTGAAAGATGTAAAAAAAAAAATTGGAATTTTGGATATAGTTTCGTGAAAACGATGTTGATTACAATCCCGAAGTTTCCGGAGCGTGGAACAAATAATTTCGTAAACACAGCTCCTTTACAAATTTTCGAAAACGGAAATTTCAAAATAGTGACAAAATTTTTCAAAAATTCATGTGTATTCAGAAAAACTAGAGCATTCATTTGAGATGAAAAAAAATAATGTCACCAGAAAATTTGTTAAACAATGTTTTGTTCAAACAATTTGTGATAACTTTCAGGCATTATTATTACTCAAAATTAATACTTTTATCGTCTTGATTGTGGTTGATTTTTTTTCTAATTTTTATCTTATCTCAAAGTACTCAAAATTGACGACGAGAATCACTTTTGATTGAGAATGGACAGCCAATACATCCTTAACATATTATGCCGAGCGTTGATTTCATTTCTCATATCAATTTTTTTTTCTTTCTCAATATCACTATTTTACACTCAGATCACTCGGAATGCACTCAACAAACTTATCAATGGTTCATTTCGTCTTCGTAATTCAAATATCGCAATTGTATCATATATAATATTAGGTATATCCGACTCTATCGTTTGCAGTTATACACATGAGACATTCTATGTCAACTCGACCAATGATTTTCCCTCACCATTTTTGATTCGCTTCACGTTTTCCTATATGATTCTTTGATCTCAAATAAGCACTCCTGAGATTTTCAGATTTTTCCCACCAACCTTAAATTTTATATACTTATTCCACCCCATCTAAAATCATCGGTCGAGTTGACATGGAATGTCCCATATATTATATTTGAATCTAGTGGATTATGCGAACCGAATTAATTCATTTATTGTCTACATCTGAGGTGAGATTCTACCTCGATTTAAGCATGAAAACCGCAGGCAAACCGAAAAAAAACTCAATAAGGGCTATAGTATACATATTGTTAAATGGGTAAAAATCTCTAACAAGACATTTTTTCTGGCTAATTGGAGGGTTGGCCTGAATCTGAAAAATCGTGATGTTTGAGGAGGGTTTTACCCTCATTATTCATATTTTACGTCATATATTATTTTCAGTCATATGAGAGTTACGCTAAATATAAAAAAATATAGATTCTCTCGGTCCTGGTAAGAAATGAAGAGCATCTGTGGACCGATTCTGGCTGTCTTGGTCTCAGATTGTCCGGAAGAGATGCCATTATGGATCAAGAGAAGGAATTATAAAAAATATAAATAATTCCTCCGTAGAGGCATCGATTATGAACGATTGAAGACCAAGATGGCTTCAATCGGTCCAACGGTACTCCTGCATCCGTACCCCGTGTAGAATATGATTCATAATTGGAATAATCCAAATGACAAATCACAAATTTAAAAATGTTTGAAAAAAAAATTGGTTCTTTCAATTACTACTACCTAAATATAAATTACATTTGTACTTACAAACATGGCATTTTATTACGAAAATGGTCTTTCTTGTTGTAGACATAATTTACCATTATGATATTTCTGATGACCGAATTACGGATGTACCTCGGAATTTTAATGTCGATAATTACACTAAATATTCGGTGGTTTCTAACACTTGCAAATAATCGGCATGATTTTATTATCACAATTCAAATTCGCGCGCCGATATTCCACGTGATCGTTTGGAGGTTATGTTAGGGACATGCTGCCGGTAGTGGAAAACAACATTGTGATTTGTGACTATTACGAACGAACGAGGGGACCGGAGAACGTCGATTTTCGTGAAAGTAAGTAGATTTCAATGATATTGCCAGTAACTTAGCTCAAAAAAACAAGCTGCAAGTATTCGATTACAATTTAGTTTCGGAAAACCTGAAATCTTACGCATTCTGGATATTCGTGTATAACCTAACCTAAAAATAAGTTCAGTTATTAAGCTATTGTTCAGTTGTTACATTTTTCATGAATTATTGTCGCAGATGTCGGAACATAAACAAAAAATCCGAGAATACTAATCATTAAAATTCATTAATATTAAAAAAAAAATGTTGCCGCTCTCTTGTCCATTTATTGTGTCCCAATGTTATAATTTTGACAGGGAGTCACAGTGCAGCTTGAATTCTCTTAGGACCTATTCTGATAATTATTCCCTCTGATCAATGATACATATTTTTTATGGATATTTTAAGCATCAAAATCCGCAAAGTCAACAGCGTCAGAAGTATCAGGAGAACCTGCGTCGCTACTCGCGACAACTTCTACAACCACCTTTGACTCTTCACGTCAGATATCGTTGTACAAGATACAGTACCTATCGGTATAAATTTGGAAACTGCCTCCATCACACAAGGTACTCGAGCAGTTTTCATTAGTGTTTCGTTACATTCCTGCAAATTTCTTCATCTTAAGGGAAGGCTTCGGTGATATTTTGAGCAGTTTTTCAATAATGGTACTATCGGCTGTGGGATAAAATTTCAGCCTCCTGCGATGAAAATATAACCGCAAGGAATTTTTGGCAGCGGTGGGCGACATCTTCTCCGCAAGGTTCCTTGCGTCTGAACTGTCATCGCAGGAGGCTGAAATTTTGTTTCAAAGATACTACCATTATTGAAAAACTGCTGGAAGGATTTTTTATACACCTCTTTGTAATATTGTAAGAATTAAAAAACCTATTATTGGCAAAAAGTTCACCGAAGTCTCCCCTTAACTTGTTTAAATAATTTTGTCAAATTTTTCCCAGAATCCGGAGTACTTGAAGTTGAATCACTACGGGACGAACAGCGAAGCTCATCGAACAATGATCTAAATTTACTTCATGCTACGCAGAGTATATAAATTTACCTTGAATGAGAAAATGATAAACCAATGGGATTTCAAATCCAGGGTTCCAAGATTGTTTTTCAGTAATCGATGAAATTATCCATATATTTTGTAGAGCTCCTTCAGAACTGAATTGAAAGAGTGGTAGTCTATTGCTTACTGAAATCAGTGGGCTTTGATCAATGTCTTTCATCAATGTATATACATTTTTTTATCATGATCAGAGCTTCCAAAACTAAATATTCACTTTTTATTATTAACAAAGGTGTTGTGTCCGCAATAACTATTATTATAGCGATAAAGCATTGTGAAGTACTGAAGTACCTTATTACTTTGTTACTTTAAAAAAAATTCAGAAATGAAAGACGCATTATTGTACGCAGTGATAACAAAAAAAAAAAGATACTAGCATATTAAATTAACAGTCATTATTTTATCCGTGCTTTATTCTTTTCACTAACATAACAGAAAAAAAGGGACTAGTATATTAAATTAACAGTCATTATTTCATACGCAATTTATTCTACACAGTAATACAAAAAAAATAAAATAAATAAAAGGACTAGTATTAAATAAGCAAATGTTTTATACATACTATTATTGGTACTCACTAATAACAAAAAAAAAAAAGGAAACGAGTATTGAATAACAAAAATAATTACTATTACGTACTTTATACTTAACAAAAAAAATGAATATAAAATAAAAACAGCAGAGATTGAAAAAAAAACTATTTTTGAATTTATCTTTCACCCGCCTTCTTCCCGAAAACTATTTCTATATAGCTACTTGCACGGATTCTGGCTAGACACTGTTGACTTCACTGGCCAGACCCTAGTCAGATCTCCTGGCTAGGCGCTGTGGAGAAATGTGTTACACGCCAGGCCTGGCTCAGCCCAGCTGAACTGGCCATTGCCAGACTAGATTCATGGAAAACTGGCCAGGTACTAGGCCGCGCCAGAGTTAAATTTCTGCACGGGTAATGTCATGACACATATAAATCACAAGAGCCCGCAAGTTCTTTACCCAAATGGGAGACATCCGTGCCGTAGGACAGAACACCGTATTGATCCAGTTTGTATTCATATTCGCAGTTTCCCAGACCGCGAATGTGAATCCAGAAGGCCTTCTTCTCGAGTGCTTCTTCACTGTGTGTATTGATCACAAGGTCGAATCTTTCGCCCGGATAACTAACCACAGCGTCAACGATGACTGGACTTATGGGCTCATTTCCGTCAAGAGCTATCACTGTCATGCTATGATCTTGAACTTGGATTTGCATCGGGCAATGCATGGTCGCTGCGTTGATAAGTCGGAACCTATGGACACGATCAGATAGTCAAATGTACGTTTGACCTTCTGGATTACAAATCTGTAAGGCAAACCTGTATTTTTGGTCATATCCTACGTGAAAAGTGGCCAATGGAACTGAAGACAGGTCGAAAGAGGCTTCAGCGTCGGGGTCAGCAAGATACCGTCCTAAACCGTTGATTAAAAATGTGGTCGGTCTGATTCCTGGTTGTCTGGTGGGCAGACCGGGCAAAAACATCTCCGCGTAGTCATGCATCCAGGCGGACAGCAGCATCGTGTGCTCTGGCAAATCGAAGCTATAAACGTCTGTGGACCAGGCCTCTTCGGATCGTGGTTCTTGAACAATCAAAGCCCCGTAATGTCCGTTCATTTTTTGCTCTCCAGTGTGACTGTGATAGAAATGTGTGCCACTTTCCTGTAAGCACAGTTTCCATCATTAATAAAAATGTCCACTGAACGTGAATATTTTTGGGGATCATTGTTAGAACTCTGACAATGACAACTATTAAATCCTCCTGTTGATCATGATCTGAGACAACTAGAAATCAGTACACGAACCTCAACCGGAAATACGTATGTGAAGACTTCTCCCGCACCGATTGGACGGATACACGGGGAACGCCATCCATCGACGGTGTGTTCCCTTGCCGAACACCGTGCCAGTGCAACGCGGATCCGGTTCCAGTCATTCGGTTCGAAACTTTGACGACCATTAAATCGTTTTTACAGACCTGAAGCTGAGGTCCTGGGATCTGGCGGTTTATCGCCATTACTCCTCGCTCGTATCCATCCGCTGGGATACATTGCGGCCGGAAACAGTCCGCCAATATTCCTTTGGAACAGTTGCCGCAGGCTCTGATGATCAGCGAAAAAATTGTTGCCAGATTTCAACAGTGAAACCCGAAACTTGTGTATGAAAAGCTTCGAAGCGTGATGACGTGGCATACTCACGATCCCATTGCCGCACAGTGCTCTAAATAAAGAGTGAAAAGACAGACTCGCGGAAGTTCCCCGGAAACGCATGTCCGTTTACATTCGGTTTCCGTCAGATTTTCCAGGCCTAGACCGACAAGCTCGGTCCAAGGGGCGGTCCTACTGTAATCCGCGGGTAACTCTGCAAGTCAGAGGTAAAAATGTATCACCTCGATAAGTTTAACAATTGGAAACTATGTAGGGCATAATTGTGAAATTATTATAAGCTTATTTTCTCATTTTTGGTTTATTACTGCAATGAACAATACTTATTGTCCCAAAGGCTGATCCAGCTGTTACCAAAGCTACCAGCAAAAGTAAACTTCTGCAGGCCAAACCCATTTCAAAGTTTTTGTCACCTTTGCAGTGTCGAATGGTTTAAGATGGCTATCCGACTTTTTTCCTACGGCGGTTCAAAGTGATTTAAGTATTTTTCAATTTTTTTATGCATCGGAACAGCGTCCATTATGTTTTCGAGCTCTTTTCGGTATCTATCGCATGGCATACTTTGGCTACGTTTTTGGTTTTAGAATTTGGTTCCAAAAATATCAGGTTTTCAAGTATTACCTCTGCGTCGACTCTAGGTGTCAATCAGCACGGAATGAAGTAATTTACGTGCCCCACGACTACTGAGAACTCATCTTCATAGGGATGTGGCTATCCACCCGACCCTGTTGTCGGTATATACATACCTGTTCTCAGATTCGAAATGGTAAAACCAACATTCTTCTAGGAGTCAGGTGACGTTGCCATACAACAGCT
>JAEUYN010002248.1:0-22658 GCA_018257835.1 Euura lappo
AAAAGAAATATGCTACTATTACAGATCTGCCATCCCAAGAGATTATAAAATAAGCTTATAAAATAAGATTATAATATGGGGCATTCTACGCCAACTCGACCAGTGTTAGACCCCGACCATCTCAAAATCATTCCATATTTTTTTTTCTAACATTCCACTCAGTAAAAAACGCGTTCTGAATTTTTTTTTTAATTTTTTTATCAAACCGTTAATTTGTTATGAATTTTTGAAGTCGATTGAGAATGCCCCTTTTTAAAAATCTGAAAAAATTCTCTAAAATCCAGTGGATGACACAAGACAGCCCCCGTTTAGGAAAACGTGAGCCGAATTTTATTTCTATTATTTTTTCACTTAATTCGGAATTTTCTAATTTTTGAAACTGAGATTATCTAACGCAGGATCAAATTTCAAGCGTCAAATAAGGTTCAATTTACTCGGAAACGTTCGGTTTCACCATTTATCACCCTTATTTGACGCTTACGATTTGATCCTGTGTTAATTTCAGCTTTGAGAATTGAAAAATTCCGAATTAAGTGAGAAAAAATAGAAGACAAATTCGGCCCACGTTTTCCTAAACGGGGGGCTATTTTGTGTCATCCACTGGTTTTTTTTAGAATTTTTTCAGATTTTTAAAAAGGGGCATTCTCAATAAACTTAAAAAATTCATAAAAAATTAACGGTTTAATAAAAAAAATCTGAAAAAAAAATTCAGAACCCGTTTTTTAGTGAGTAGAATGTTAGAAAAAAACATAGAATGTTTTTGAGATGGTCGGGGTTTAACACTGGTCGAGTTGGCGTGGAATGCCCCATATAGATTATAACACTATTTTTGGAAGCGTACACAGAGGACGACTTTCGGTTTCCACTTCTCACAGATTTCAGAATCAAAGCGACTTAAGAAACCGTCCGTCATTGTCAGGGTGATTTAGAATTCGTGACGATTATTTCCTGGAATGAATCGGACCAGTACAGCTTGATTCAAAAAATTCTACATGCCTCAAAAATCATGCATATCTTAACAAAGTTCAATAATTCACTTTTTTTTTAAAGCACTTGCAAGGTTTTAGACACACGATTCATCCGAGATTATGTCTCTCGGCGTCTCATTTTCTTCGAAGAGCATTTATTCATCGTGTGAACGAGGGAAACTGAGAAGAAGAAATTCTGTGACAAGTTATGTTCAGTTATCGAAATTTAAGGCAAATCTGGTCACTCTTTTGCTCATAACTTGGTCGAAGCATTTTTTTTTTCTCAATTTCCCTCGTTCACACGATGAAGAATAGCTCTCCCAAGAAAATCAGACGTCAAAAGTCCATTTTTCGATGTATAATGAACTTCAGATAAGATATGAATAATTTTTGGAGTATGGAGAATTTTTTGAATCACACTGTATTTGTCTCCGAGATATATTCTCTGCGTTTTCGTTTTTTTTTCTGTTTTTTCTTTCTCCATCATCCTACTTGAATATAAATTTTGAAAGAAGGAATTGAAGAAGAATATGAATAATTAGGTACTGAGCAAAGCGTGATCCCTGTGTGAAATACTCGAAACAAATTCTGAACGACCCTGTATGAGGTACACGCCGTTGCTTGGGCTAACAGAGGAAATAGCATCAGAGGACCAAATGCTTTTGAAAGGTGTCCAAAAGTCGCAAGTGGTACGCAACCAAGTTGAAGTTTAGTTTCCACATGAACAAAATTTCAATTGAAAATCTGTTCAATTGGTGAATCTAGTCCTCTTCTTGATCCCGCTTGTCTTCTTTTTCTCCGGTATGCCGTGGTGTGTCTTGCGCTGTGGTTGCTGGTGTTGCAACTTTCGATGCGCTTTTCTTCTTAGGTGTTTTCATCAGACATCCCGTGCCTGTTTCAACACGCAGCGAGGCATCATCGGAATCGTCCATGACCCTATCTCGCCGGAGACTGATGGATGCACGTGTGAGAGTGCATTGAATCAAAGCTATAGTTGTGTTACACGATAAGTGTCATCTGTAAAGTGAAATGTATGAAGTGAGAACGAGTTATCAAGAAATTCATCTGTACTATTTTTGGTGAAATCAAGTAAGTATCCGTAACATAATCATTATAAATTAGTAACAAGCTATCACTCAACGTTGTTTAGTCAAGAGTGTTTCCATTGAATCGAGTCAACTGAGAAAAAAGACCAACATTCTTCGTATTAGACGTTTCAACGTATCTACCCATCTGAAGGAAAATAGCTTATTCCAAATTGACAACATTTATCGTCAGTAGCCATCCATAGGCACCTTACACCAACACGTTACAACGGCTAAGAATCGAAAAATTGTTCATGAGCTGCTATTTCAGCTGAATCTACCTCTCGTATCCACTGTATGTGTGTCTTCGTCTTTTATAATCTTGAATATGTCTTGAACACTACGCTCTAAATCACCAATTTCTTCGGTTAGTACCATCAACAACCCTTTTACAAACATGACGTACTATTGGTAAACTCAGGCTCTATTTACATTCTTTAGAGCTGGTCAATATTCGGCAAAGTCACTCATGATTATTTTGTCACCGGCGTCTATCCCTTGCTTTGATGCATGTATCAATGACTCGTCTCCATGTATTGATCAGTAATCATTCATTTTTCACTAGTTTGACTTCTACTTTTTATTAACAACGGCAAATCGCTACTGAAACGTTGAACGAGCTAGTGTTCGTTTTGTTTTTTTTTAGTTACCTGACTCGACTCGAATGAAACAATTTTCAAATCACAGTTATTGTCAAGAGCGATAGTGTTGACGTTGAACGTATAGTTCTTTCCAGGTGTAGCGTTAGCTGGAGATTCGGTGTTTTCTGTTGCTGGGAATAGTGTACTGACTGGAGTAAGGCAACAGCTCCGAAGTCCTCCCACACTATCCATGTGAGTCGCGTCGCTCCGTCATTAGTATCGGCGGAGCTGATTTTGGAGATCTGAAGAACATGAAAATAAATAAATTCATGCATAAGGATGACCTGATTTTATCGAGCAGAGCGACTCATACTTTGACTTCGTATGTGAATAGAGCGCGATAAGACACGTAAAAAATGAACAACAGCAAACCTTCGACCCCGATCATCATTTGTTTCTGCAATCACCCTGGTAAGTCGTGATTCCCAATTCTTCCCAGGAAATAGTGGTCGGGTGTATTCAGGTTACAGACTCAGCGAGGCGTTTCCTTTGCCCAAGATACAGATCCAATGTAACGCGCAGTTCAATGTCACAGGCAGTTCGTCCTTACATTGACTATTAACGAAGAAACAAATATTTCACAACAACAAATTATTCATGGTTTTGCTCCAAAATGTGTCCAGAATATGAAATTATTTGTAAAGCATTGCGTCGAAAAAAGCTTCCATAAACTTAACCCTTCACAGTCACATTATCTGAGAATTTCACAGCCGTCACACTGCGTGGATTCCACCCAGCCAGTTTAAAAAAAATTATTGTGAGCAAACTATCACTCTGAAGTATTTAAAAAAATTACAGAACATGCTTTGATCCTTCTGGATCATATACGAAGAATTGACGTTTGGAAAAAAAATTTCGACTTGAAATTCAGAATTAAAGAGGTAAAAGTGAGAGAAAAAAACACGTTTTTGCTTAAAAAAAAATCATGACTTTGTTGATTTTTCATATTTCCAACTAAAATTTGAATGAAGTCCCGTTGGAAGCCAGGGACTCTTGGATATTTACGCCCAAAGTCGAACGATGGGTTGATTTCACCTAGTGTGAGTGTGAAAGGTTAACCTAACCTCAAAATTCATGTATACGACTCCGAGAGCTATTCACTACTTCACTCAAAATTTGTATGATCTCGTATGTCTCGACAGTATTCAATAATCAAATTGTAAGATTAGTACAGGAGCGACTTAGATGACTCATTAAAAGATGCAAACACGAAATATTATCAATTTCTTTTCTTTTTCTTTTTACCAACCGTTATCGCCAATACGCCATGTACCGAATACGCTCTATTTTGGCTAAAGCTGGGTAAAGCTGTGGTTCTTTCTCACTTGATAAGAGTAAAAATATCATCAATTATAATTGTTTAATTACCTTACGATAGTCACGTACGCCCACGTTGCGATGATGCTTATCACGCTTCACGGTCAACCCTAACCAACAAATTTTGGCCGCATAGCAGGCGGCAACGCTCGTCATACGCTGTGACATTTGTTAGGCGCGGGAACGATTCGAACGGCTTTCAGTGGTTGTATTAAAAAATACGTATGCAAACATTATTTTGGACTACAGGTTATTTTTATCCGGCATACGAATACTGGAAATTCGGATTCTCTTCAAATCAATTCCACATTTACTTACGTTTAAAGAAAGTAGCGAGCGCAAGGCAATTCGCCTTGATGTCAAAGATTATGACGTCGTACGTATACGAGTTCACTAACTTTTTAGTCAGATAATGGAAAAGCTTCGAATATCGCATTTTTTGACATTCTTGAATACTGACCGAAGATCAAAGAGGGGAATCTCTTCGGGAGTGATTGATATTTCATCGCTTAATTGAAATGTATAATAACAATTTCAAGTGGAGTGTGAGGAAAAGAACGGGCTATATACATATATTAGGTTTTTATATTATATATTTTTTTTTTCATGTGCAAATACAAGAATTGACTTCCACAGTTGCTGAGAGAAAAATGTGCTTTGAAGGCATGGTGCGATATTGAATGTAAACTTGATATCTCAAGTAAATCACAGATTTTCAGCATCAGATAACATTTTATTCAAGTCTGCCTCTACTTCGCCTCGATGAAATTACATAAGATTACACGATTCCACATAATGTCATAAAATATCATCTTAGTTTATAAATTTTATAGTGAAACTATTTAAAATTATATACATTCAATTTCGTATAATTTATTTGAGACGAAATCAAGATTGAATAGCATATCATTTTTTAAAATCGTATCTGATGGCAACGGGCCGAGGAAACAGGTCGTACCTCAGCAGGTCGTCCAGAATGGAGGTAATTTTGAAAATGCTACAATACTAGTATACAGGGTGTTTATGTTAACTCTGGCCATACTTCTCGGGTATGTAGGGGCTACCTAGACAAGCATTTTGAGGTAAGACACCCATGATCAAAAACTCATCCTAACGGCTGTGGAGGGCTTTGAAAGATTTGATACCGCACGAAAGTAATTACATCTGATTTATTACACTACAAGCAAGCGCGCGGTACGATATCCTTCAAAGCCCTCCACCGCCTTTTATTAGGATGAGTTTCCGACCATGGGTATCATACCTCAAAATGCTTGTCTAGGTAGTATAAACTTTCTAGAGCATCTTTAGAGTTACGTCTGTACTGGACTGCCCAACCAGATATTTCTGTTTCCATAGGACCTGTCGACCTGCTATACGGTAAGTCAAGTTTGCGGTAAACTTGGGTAGTATGATGGATAAGGCAGTGGAGATGGTGTTTGCCCATTCAAAAAAAGAGTCATCACCGGTGCCGGTGCATCACTAGTATTCTTCCGCAGGTACGGAGACACATTTGGCGTGGGATACAGTGGCAAATGTTCTAGCAGGGGCTGATGCAGTTCACTCTTTTCCTCCGTCTCCGCCAACACATTTTCTTCCTCGGAATTTTTCAATCTGCTGCACAAACATACAATCCAATGCAATATTAATATTCAATTTATCATATCCAGTGCATCTATTCATGGATTATGAACATTTTCACAGTAGTATGCATTCTTTTTTGGTCCATAATATTATGCTAGAAGAATACTGAAATTTTCAATAAAATCTATCAGCGTTTATTTTCTTCAACACGGAAGTGACTAGTTGAAAAAGAATTCCTATGTTTGTGTGAACACTGTATTGGTGCGTGTGTCAAAAGCAAATTTCATCTTTCTACGGTGAAAATCTGAGCTCAAGAAACCTCTCGCAAGTTACTGTTACTTTGATTGGTTACTGTACATTTTCAATCTCGTTCAAGTTTTTCAACTAATTTGTAAAATATTGCCATGCCGCACTTTTAGGTACGTAAGCAATGGCCTAAATATAGTGATACAATACATAGTCTAATGAGAATGGAATTCCTTCGACACTGAAAGATTGATAATAAGTAAGTGTCACATAATATTGAATATCC
This sequence comes from Euura lappo, assembly GCA_018257835.1. NCBI lineage: Eukaryota > Metazoa > Arthropoda > Insecta > Hymenoptera > Tenthredinidae > Euura > Euura lappo. The sequence continues at coordinate 6,125 of JAEUYN010002248.1, forward strand.
GTCACAGTAAGAAATCTGGTTATATGCTCATCCATCGACTCGTGTACATTACTCCCTGGGAAGCTTTTATTTCGTTGGCGCCAAATCCTCCGCGCCATCCTTGCAATGCACCGGTGGCAGTACCAGATGCGTAGTCAAAGGTATCGGCAAGCTAGCAAACCATATCGCTAGAGTCGCGGGTACGAGCAGTCCAAGAAGCAGTACCACCCAAGGCGCAGTCAGCTCTGCTAATCGATTCTGGTCAGCCCTTGGATTCTCTGTAGGTATCGCATATACCTATGAGCAGATGCGTGCTCAACCTTGAAGAATCACGCGATGCGCTACGTTGTACTGCATGTAACATAAAAGCAAATTAGTAACATGTGGACAATTCTCGTTGAAGCGTTTCGGGTACACATTAGGAAATGACAAAAATTCAATTTGTGCAAATTTCTGAAAATTCTAAACATATGTTCATGCAACTGGTCTTCATCTCACTCCGTCACAGATCTCGGCCGAATCTCTTGATTAATATCTGACCAGTGGCCATAAACCTCATCCTAATGGTCGAATTCATAATGAACGTAAGAGTTGTAAAAAAAAGCACGCCGACAAAAAGCTTGCCATATTTCCGGTCTGAATTTCGACCAATTTGTCAACCAGACTGTGTCCGAAATAAGAGATTCATCATCGGCGAGACATGTTTGGTCAATATTCATGGCATACTCCTGTACACTCTACATTCCGAGTCCTCGGTCACAAGTTTTTGTAGTGCTTCCGCCACACAGGTGGATTGTTTATGTGTAGCCATAATTTTTGTTTTGTTCAGAAAAATCTGAAAAGAATTCATGGATACTCCCTAGCGCTGCTACTACGTGGTCCAATTCTCCTTAGAATGGAATATGGAGACGAGTCAGGTGCTCCGTCTCCAAGTTCCCTAGATGTTTGAGCGAGACATTTCTACTGGGTCTTGAACAACCCACCTGTGTGACAGAAGGTCAACACCGGTAGATAATTACTGGTGTGTTGAGGATAATTCAGAGAAACTTTTTTTGGTGAACCTTTGTCATTATTTTATATAAGTATAAATCTAGTAATCGACGCAAGAGAAGCACAAACTGCACGACACTTCGATAGTACGATCGAGAAAAGAGTAAACAACGAATTCGAGAAGCTAGGAGGTTATGTTCGTAAGATGATAGGGAATGAAACAATTGTGAAATGGGGACCTCGTGCACGACGTAGATGCTATATTTGGAACTGGTACACACTCATGATAAAGCGACATTAGAAAAAGGAATAATAGATAAACTTTTTTTTTCCAAAGAATCCATGTGACTTTCGTTCTTTCCAAAGAACGAAAGTCACATCAGAATTGTTATTCGGTGAGTTGGTGGTGAGTCTGCAATAGAGTACCAGCGCGGCGACGCAACGCGTACTCTCTGACGTCACCCACAAAAATTTTACGGGTGACGTCAGTACCCCATTGTAGACCCACCAGGATACCGGAACACGGCCCGTTTACCGACCGCACTAATCTCACGCGCGGATCTCAGGGCGACCGATGTTTGTTGCCCTGGTAGTATGGTCTATGCCCATATAGGGAGCCATGGAGGGGGCCTGATGTATCACATCAGGCAAGTGCGAGACGCTCGTGGATCGGACTGACACGAGAGCGAGAGTATACATCCCCTCCCTGTTGCTCACCGTGGTCGCTACAAACGCCTTTGTAGCGCCTTGAACTTGGGCTCGTGAACATGTTGGAGCGTGCATCTCCACTGACACCACACCGTAGCTGGCCAGGCGCTTAGAGCCGCGGTATGGCGTAGGCCGGACAATTAGATTAAAAAAAAAAAAAAATGATGCGATTGTGGAAGAAAATGGATTATCCGCAAAGTCGAATAAGAAGTGCGGTTACACCTTTTTCATGATTTGAAAAGTGGAAAATTTAATCGAAAAAATCGGCGAACATTAAAATCGTTCGTAATGCTACGATTTCTATTCAGATCCTTGTCTTGCCAATTTTTTCCGAAAAGTTTGTTGCTCCAACCGTTGAATGCGTTTTCGAATATCTTTCTGCGCTGAGAAGAACCCGAAAAATTATTCCTGAAACAGACAGAACGTTGAATATGCAAGAAAATTAGGATTTTGCATCAAATGTTTTTCGATTTTTATATGCGTATAATGTAGAGTAGCTAGAAATAATTAGGTTGTATTTTTCTTTTTCGTTTAAAACGATAATCTCAAACATTACAGGCAATTGAATTCCAGCGTTTTCCTAGTGACCTAATTATTTAATTTTTTTTTTTTTTGCACACTCCCGATGTATAGAATGAAAAAAATACATGCAAAATCCCAATTCATTAATTTCTAACTGCCCTTGAAAAAATTGCGACGAACGCAAAATATATGGGGCATTCCACGTCAAACCGACCCCTCATGAGCGTGACCCTCTGGGATTCCGATGCCCAACGGATTTTTTGGTTCGTTTTGGTCAAAAATGATGCCTCTAATTTTTCAAAAATTTTCCGACATTTTTGAAGGTCGTATGGTGACTTCAAATATCATCATCAAGATGGACATTTTTAAAATCGCTGATTTTTTTTTGTAGAATCAGGGACTCGAAATCACATCGTTTGGTCATAGTCCGATCATGGGATGAAAATGCTAACATTTTTTTTTTCAATTTTTGATTTTGCACTAAAATATCAAAAAATTCTAATCATGGTTTTTTGTAGTAAAAAATAAAACAAAAAGAAACTTTGTCTTGGTGAAATTTGATTTTCTTGTTGGTTGAACAGTAAAACGCCAAAAACGATCGTTGATTGCCGTTTTTTTTTTTCGAATCAAGCATCGTTTTTGGCGTTTTACTCTTCAACCAACAAGAAAATCAAATTTCACCAAGACGAAGTTTCTTTTTGTTTTATTTTTACAAAAAAACCATGATTAGAATTTTTTTGATATTTTAGTGCAAAATAAAATTGAAAAAAAAAATTTTTTGCATTTTCATCCCATGATCGGACTATGACCAAACGATGTGTTTTCGAGTCCCTGATTCTACAAAAAAAAAATCAGCGATTTTAAAAATGTCCATCTTGATGATGATATTTGAAGTCACCATACGACCTTCAAATATGTCGGAAAATTTTTGAAAAATTAGAGGCATCATTTTTGACCAAAACGAACCAAAAAATCCATTGGGCATCGGAATCCCAGAGGGTCACGCTCATGAGGGGTCGGTTTGACGTGGAATGCCCCATATACATATTTTTTTAAATCCCGATAAAAAAAAGGAATAAAAGCCAAAGCAGCACAATTGAGGTGGAACTGTCCAGATATGCTTCAAGATTTCATTGTTTCATTCCCCATACGTTATTTTGAGTTTACATCCATCATCACTTCAATTTTTGTTCATGTGCAAAAATGATCAAATTTCAACCTCATTATATTTTATCCGTGAACGGGTGATGTGTTGAATATAAAAACTGACAATGCAAAATCCCGATTCCTTCCGCTATCTATTCATATAACTTGCTTGTTACTCTTTGACAGATTCTAGCCACTCCGAAATTACGGTATCTGTTAGAGTATTTGAGAAAAGGAAACGTGAAATATTACAAGTGCATAGTTGAGAGACATACGATTCTTATGAGTGTGAATGTCAACAGATTTTGTATCAGGTATGACCTATGCTCGTATTCTGTACGCGTTTGAACGCATTTGAACCATGAACCATGTCCACGTCGGCGCTTGTCTACAACAAGAGTTGAAGGGAGAAAAGACCGACATTTGTCAGTTTGAAAAACCGCTTTTTCTACATCAATCAAGTCATTGTATAATAAGTTAATGTATTGAAGGCCCACCACACACCCCCATCGGCATTAATATACCGATGGCCCTTCCATTTGATATCCACATTCCTGCGAGAAATACTGACATTTGACAGTTCTCAAAAAAGTGTTCTTCACTTTTATAAATGCATCGAAAATGAATGTATAGGATGGTCCTACCATTCGATATCGACCTCTGCACGAATTATGCTTCAATCACACGCTTTCGCGTCAACTGTATCACAACCTTTTTTGTTGTTTCAACGTAACATAATATTGAATAAACGTAACATTCGAGCTACAAGTATAACGTGCATGTATGACATATTCTCCTCAAAAATTACTATTCAGTTGGGAATGGCAGTAACTCCCTGAGTCGAATTATTCGCGCCATTTTCTGTCTCATGGCGATTGCGTCGCCCACGTGCTTCGGATTACTGGGATCCTGACCCAACGCTAGTGCGGTTGCGAAGGCAGCTGCGTATGCTCCACAGCTCTTACCGTCGGGTTGCCTCGCAACATCTGGGAAAACGATATCATTCATTCGTATCCTTGGATACCTTTTCCGAATGAAATCTATCTCGCTGTCGTGTAGTGCTTTACGCCCAAGACTATCGTACACGAAAAGAGTTGTTTGCTCGATACGCATACAGCACCAATGTTTAAAATCAGGTTTGCCACCGATAATTAGGAGATCATGCTCCGTGTTTGAAGGTTCCACCGCACCTGGGTAAGCGAAACGAAGTACCTCGCCGATATTGTATTCACAAGTTTCGGCAACGATGTCGAGAAAATATTGAATACTTGTATCTTCCAAGTATTCATCGACCTCAAGCACATTTGCAATAACGACTTTGGGATCAATACCTCGGATGATTTCTTCGAGCATCTCCTCATCTATCCGTTCTCGACCATTGTCCACGGCCATGCATGGAATCGGAGATTCCAAGCGTGCGTCGTTGTTTGTACCTGACAAGTCAACGACCGTTTCCGAATCTACTTCCATAGATTCTGACGGAGGCACGCTTGCAGACGCTGCCCGATTTCGTGATAGCTTTCCGGCGTTTTTGGCTTTTTGCTCTTCTTGAGCTCGCAATATGTATTGCGGCTCGCGAATTTTCATATGCCTGTTTTGCCTGCTATCGACGATTTCAGGAAGCATGCACTGCATGTAAAATCTCTCCAATTTCACCTCCATTTGATTCTTCCAGAATTCGTCATCCCGAATCACTTTGACGTGTTTCATCCCAAGCGGAGCCCATAGCGCGAATATACAGTACTCTCGATCAGTAACATGCAACTGACCTTGCACTTGATAAAAATGCTTATGATTTTTATTCATATCTTCGGTACTATTTTTCGCGAAAATATTTCTGTACAAGGGGAACTTTTCGATTGCCTCCTCAGGAGTATAACCGTTTTCTGCTGCTTTCGCCATATACTTGATCTCTACGATTCCGAGCTCGTCATCGATAAGACCGTCCGGCGAAGCACCCAAGAACGCAAAATCTCGATCAATGAATAGTCCACTGAGCGATATTTCGACATCTAATTCTCGCGCCAGTTGCTCTCTCGCCTCGTTTTCGTGTTCTTTTCCGTCAGCTACGTGCGCAACGTCGAGTGCTTTCGGATAACGAATCTCCTTCACTAACCTAGAACACGATGTGAACTCCCTCATTCGGCATATTTCACCGAATTTCGAAGCGGTTAGCATGTCTTTCCGGTACGTGTGCCACATGTCGCAGTCACTTTGGCCCGCGGTCGCGCGTTCGATATCATCGCGGTTTGATTGACGCACACGCAGTTTTTCTAAGTGTTCCGCCTTCAACGCCTCGTACGTCTTCTGGCTCACGTCAGGCTGACGACAGGATGGACCGTAGTCTTTATCAGTGCCAAACCGCTGTCGACGTCGCTTTCTACCATTGACGAGACGATGACGTTTCGTTCTCGCGACCTGTAATCGCCTCCTCCGTTCCATAGCCACAACTACTCGGGGAACTTGCTTCTTAGCGCTCTCGTGTATTTTTGACGATAACGCAAGCGTGTTGTGCTGTACCGCTGCACAGTGTGCACGGAGTTCGTAAGAGTTTCGTAGGCTATGATTTACACGCCTCCCGCCGGAGAATCTATTGCCCTGAGAATGTACCGACTCAGCAGCATTAGTCGTTTTGTCTTCCAACAAAGAATCCGCATTTTTCGCTAAACGGTTTACGACCTCGTCGATGATGTGAAAAATACCGACTTCGTCGAGCAGTGGGACTAGATTCGTTTCCGATTCGTCGCAGGGTCCAAACGACGAGTCACATCTATAGCGGTCACATCTCGAATGGTCGCCGAAGAAATGTCCCGGCATATTTAAAACGTCATACAAGAGACCTTCAACTTGCTCGTCTCGCGAGCTATCATTTTCTGCTCTACGGCGTTTTATAGCAGCCTCTACCAACTTACGCATTTTGAAAGCGCTACTTTTGACGCGTGCACGAAGTTCCGTTACCGAACCTGATGACGGCTTTTTTACAAACTTCGCCTCCGACGCAGTTCTGATATGCCTACAAAAATTGCGGAGCAAGTGATTTTTACACTCTTTCTTTTCTACGCGAACACCATATGCTGCGTAAGGATCTTTATCGAGTATAGTTTGGTAAACACTGCTATCTCCGTCACCGATAACAGTTCGATAAATTAATCCATGGGTGTCTAAGCTACTAGAAAACCCTTCAGCTATTATATCTGGTTCCATGCTCGTTGATGATAGATCCTGACCCCAGTTTTTATAGCAGGTGTGCATCGGTGGTTCTTCACCGCGGTTCGTAGCTTTATTGCAAATACAGCAATACTTGTTACGGACGCCGCAGAACAAGACACGCCCTGTGAGATAACCCACGATTACCGCATTCCCAGACAATGCATCGTATCTGCCCCCACGGTAAGATCTCTTACTCCAGGCTCCGTCAACGACAACAGTAATGTAAGGGATGCCTTCGGGAGTAACACGGCCCTCTTGTATAGCCAATGTTTTCTCCATTTCGGCCGCATCCCTCATTTCTTTGTCGCTGGCATTTTTGATATGCGGAGTTAGCGAGTCCCTGACCTTGCGATAGGTTACATGTGACATGCAACGTATCCCCATCGCAGTCAGCTGAGCTTCCATCGTCGCGAAACCGATTCCCGCCGTCAAGCTACCACACACTGCACCCTCGTGAACGGACATTTCATCAGTCTTATCTGGGAGAGTCCAGACACTGCAGTGAAAATCGCAATTCTTGCAACGAAAAAATAATTGCGATCGCATCCCACGATCAACTTGCTTCAACAAGCTTACGTCTTGGATGCTACAGGGACAATGAGGATTATGCCTGTCCATTTTTTCGTGCAATGTTTGCAGAAGATAGTTGACATCGACTACATGTCTGACACTTGTGCCCTCGGATTCTACATCCGAGTTTGTGTCTTCTCCGTCTGGGTTTACGGAGTCATTTCCTTGGGCAATGGTCGAATCACAGCTACTTTCGTCATGAAGCAGCTCATCAACGTCATTGTCCCAAGACTCGTCACGCATCTGTTGATTTACAACGTTAGGAGCAACGCTATCATCGTCAAATCGAGCGTTTCTCAACTCAAGCATTGCTTGTTGTAAATCTAGATTATCAGTACCAGAACCTGCGCTAGTTCCTTTCTTACTGTAAGTTCGAATTGGTTGACCAATCCTTTTACTGCGGTTTTCAATGTCTCTTTCAACATTCGCAGAACATGCGACTGGTTGTGTTGTGGTGGGTGCTGCAGCTTGTGGACATATTTCAGCCCCGGTAGAGTCCGAAAAATCTTTCTCTGCCTGCAGCACTCCCACCGTACAACCAATCTTTCTACCTATACTACTGTTGATAAACAGCCCATTACCTACTCTCACCCGATCTTCCAGTTCTTCCCGGCGCTGGTCATCCGGATCCTGGTCCATAGCTTCTTCTTCTCGGCGCTGGTCATCCGGATCCTGGTCCATAGCCTGTTCTTCTTGACGCTGATTATACGGGTCAGCGTCCTCCGGGCCATCTTTCTCCGCTCTTTTGCGCCTTCAATCATTTCAGTGCTTCATTAATCTTGTCGGATATTTCACGGATAGGCATTCCATGCCAACTCGGTCAATGATTTTCCTTCACCACTTTTGACCTGGTTCATAATTTTGTATACGTTTGTCCTATCTTCAAAACTCCAAACAGTTCGACAGTTTTCCAAATTCGTTAAAAAATGCGCAACAATCCTTCGTTCCAATACGCTAACTTCAGGTCCAATTCAAAAGTGGAAACTATTTTTATTATATCCTTGCTTGCATTATTTGAAAAATTATTTCGCAAACCTTCGCGATTTGTCATTCTCATTGAACACGTGTAATCGTGTATTCTACGAAAATGCGAAACTAGATTATTCGTAAATGTGGATGCAGTGTATACGTAGTCTAATATACCGAGATTTCGTATGAAGGAGTATAACCCTACTAGAAAGGACGATGCGATAAATCATGAAATCATCATGTCACTTATCATATAATTTGGTTTGGGTATTTGAACAGATATATCAAAAATCACATAATAAATCAAATAGCCGTGGCTCATCAGATATCATATCAAACAAACTATATGGTTAACCATATGATTTTTGATACGGTTTAACTGATGGGCCATGCCCATATGATTCATTACGTGATTTTTCACATATTTGTTGAAATTCATGAGATAAATCATATCAAAAATCACATGATGCTTTCGCTATCACATCAACATTTTCACTGCGGAAGTCACTTATTGTACGAGTAAATAGAATGTGTAACCATGACATCCTTCGCCTTTCTTATTTTGATAACCCGTTTTTCACCAAAAATACGAGTAATTCGCACTGAAAAACTTTTTTGGAACCGAGATGACCATGTTTGTCAAATACATTTTTTTTCCTTAATATTAAAAAAAATATGAGGAAAATTGTTTCCAGTTTTGAATGGGGCCTGAAATAATCGCAATGGATCAAACTTTCGAAAATGCGTGAATAATTAATGGTTATTAATGAATAAAAATAAAAGGGGCGACAATTACAAAGTGTTTTTGAAAGCGAGGACAAACGTATAAAAAGTTATGAACCAGATAAGAAGTGGTGGAATGCGTCACATGCGTTGATTTCAGTAGTGTAAGTCCATGCTAGTCCGGCCGGCCGTGCCGCTGAATAATGGAGAAAGAGGAGTACACACTCCTTTTAACGATCTCGGGTACTGTATTCTATCGAGACCTCGATTGAGACTATCCGTTCGTCGATTCTGAGCTACTCCCTATGGATTTTGAAATCAAAAATTGAAATTTCGTTATAAATCGGACCTCGAATTTGGGGACCAGTGGCTTATGGCCGGACCAGTGGTATTGCACTACTGGGAATTTTCATTCGTATGATCGTTCGGAACGTGAATACAACATGAACATTCAGCCCTTCGACAATTGCCGTGGATGGTATATGGTTTATTATATTCAGAACACAATTGGGATTTTGCATCGAAATGTTTTCTTCGATCATTATATGCGTATAATGTAGAGTAGCTCGAAATAATTAGGTCGTGTTTTTTCTTTTTCGTTGAAAATGATAATCACAAAAGTTACAGGCATTATCGAATTCCAGCGTTTTTGTTACATACAGATATACCTTATCATGGGTGACGTCACAACGTAGTCATTTTCGATCCGCAAATATTTTCTTGCAAACTACTGATTTATGGAATGAAACAAATATGTGCAAAATCCCAATTGAGACAAAAGAAGCGATCACGTTTTGTAGAAATCCTTACGCTTGATCACAGTTGTAGCTTTTAAATGGTATACGCTTACATTGTAGCGATTGCAATAGTTTAGTGATGGTAAACAAATGCACCATCATACAGAAAAGAAAAATGATAAAATGGAAAGTTCGTGACTTGCTCATACATATGTATGTTTAAAAACTTGAACCTCCTAAGTCTCGTGACTTTGAAAGGTATTGATATATTTAAAAAAAAAATATAGCTATAGACATCGTCAAAAATCATGGTTCAAATCAGAGATCGTGAGGGTCTGGAGGCTAGCTAAATTGACCCGCTATCCACGCCATATGCACGAGAGCGATTCTGATCGGGACTGAAAGGGGTTCTCGGACATAAACACATCGTATAACCTCGAACACCGGGTGCCGAGTAATCGTATTGCCCCAGAGGCGAAATAATTTGTTTGCCTATTTATTTTGTTTCTCAGGTTTGTGTAACTTCACGAAATTACCCTACCGAAATGATGTAACGGTCCACGAGGCGAAAATGTTTTCTGTATTTACTTTCGCCACGCGGTCTACGCGAGATGGAACTACAATAAGATCAGTTGCATTTGATGAAAAATTCAGAATACTATCCCCGATTTTCAATCACTAATTGTAAGTATTCTTCGGTCCCGCTTCCAGCGAATAATCGAGGTTTTACTGTAAAACTAAACCATAACCGCGATTGTGATTGTCCTATAGTAGACCGCGGTCCCCATCTGGCCCCACCACCATCTCCTTGCACTTCTCGACAATTGTTTGTTGAAAAGATTTACTTACTTTCTTCTCTGGTTCTTCTTGTTGCCCATATTTTTTTTTTCACTAAATACTCACTTTCGAGCCCACTACCCTGTAAAAAAAAGCCGAATCTAATTCCGCGTCTAGCGTACCGCGCGGGCTAGACACAACTGGTTTACTATCGCCACCTATCATGTTAAATTTTGGTCAGATTTATAAATTCGCTGTGAGCTCCGTCGAAATTCAGGAGAAGAGAGACGGCCTGAGGCACCGATCTACCAGTGCGAGAAAGAGAGATATCGGTTGACAACGGGAGCTTTCCAACGAGACACACACGCTAAGGCATTGTGATACCATTGGTCCTTTCCCTCCGATCCGACCAATCATGTCGCTGTGTGTCTGAGCGTGTCTGCTTTTTTGCTTTGTCGAAAAACTCCCAACATTTCCAGCTGGTTTCGGAAGTCAGCCTCATGTCAAGTAAACTATGAATTACGATTTTTTTTCGTTTTTTTTCATGTCATATTTTATTGGTTTACGGACAAATAATTCGGTCATTTTTTATTCATATTTCATTTCGATAAAAATTGACGGACGGACGGACTGAAAATTGGAACCACGTGACGCCGCCCATGCCAAGATTTCAAAACAATGAAATTCAATTGCATGTAACTTTTGTAATTATTATTTTTGACCAAATCGGAAAAAATACCTAATTATCTCAAGTTACGCTACGTTATTCACATAAAAAGAAGTAGAAAAAAAATCGTGCACTCGTGTTCGAGAACGCAAAGTGGTCGTCTACTCAGCCAATGCGAACGGACTTTATAATTCCTCGCGCATGCGCGATTCACAGCGGAACACAATAATTACGATGTAACCTTCGATTATAAATTCATTTAAACAAATGATCACATCTAATATTTACTATCCCACCACCACTATTTCACAAGTGGATGGGCTTTTCTAAATATAACGTGTAGTTCGTATACTAAGGATCGGTTTAGCACTTGGTTCATTTTCAAAGACTTCACGAACGCACCCTCATAGTAGGCGTCATGGCCTCGTTTCCGTTTCTCGGTCACTTCTCGAGCAGAGACTAACGGCGGCGGATGCGCGGTTGTGAGCAAAAAAAAAGAACGCTAAGAAAACGAAAGAAAGATGTCGACCGACCACAATTCCACGACGTGGGTGGATGTAGCATCAAGATGTAAGTACTTATCCACGAGTATTAAAAATGTAAAATATACAAAATCAGTCACATTCCGTGAAAGTTGACCGCATCTCGCCACACGTGTCTAATCGTCAACGATTGATCTCTTGGTACTTACCTTCAGTATCGACCATATGTATTCAAGAATGATCACATCTTTTTACCTACCTATCTATGAAATTTATATCTTCGCCAATGTGTCCGAATTGGTCTCATTAGGAGATATTACGATATTTGTACATGCAATACGTGAAGCTATTCGTCGGCGTGGTCTTTTCTTGTTTGTAGACGAAGACGCTAATGCCCGAATTCATCATCAACGCACCATGGTCAGTTGTAGGTCCTTTATAGGCTATATACATAAAAATCGACAGGTCTCGCATGTAGTGCAAGCATCCAAGACATTAAAAATATTCCCTGTTCTCAAGTTTTTCGTGCATTTTGCATTCGCTCTATTCTTGCTGTGGATGTGTTCCACTGATATATAACGCGAGTAAACGTGGATGCGGGCCACTCGGTTTAGCAGAGATGGCGGCGTGAACGTAGATTGCCAGTGGTTCTCGGTAGTCGGACCCGCACAGAGAGGGATCTACAGAGAATTCACCCTCTGTCGGCTTGAGGCGAACAATCTTGTATACCCCGAAAATAGAAGCATTCTCAATGATATACAGTAGCATGTGCAGAAACAAACGAATGTAACGGTCGTAAAGTTGTTATGGACAATGATGGATTCCGGCATTAAACACCCAAACTGACATTCCCTCGAATTACGAATTTTCTTCCTTTAAGCGATTTGCTCGGATTCAATACTTATAATTACATATACAATCAGAGTTTGAAAAGCTTGAGCGAGATCCGCTCACATAGTGTTAAGTTTTACTTTGCAGTTGGCCTGAGGCATGAGAAAATACTTTTGTGTTACATATAGCTGGACGAGGACGAGGTAGTCGACGTACCAATAGTAGAACGAGAAGTCAGTCCGCTGCAGCTGTATCCCAACCGCCTTTGCCTCCGATGCTGCAGACAGCCGTTGTGTCCTCGCAATCGCTTCCGATGCAGCAGACAGCCGTTGTGTCGTCGCAGCCGCCTCCGCTTCCGATGCAGCAGACAGCCGCTGTGTCGTCGCAGCCGCCTCCGCTTCCGATGCAGCAGACAGCCGTTGTGTCGTCGCAGCCGCCTCCGCTTCCGATGCAGCAGACAGCCGCTGTGTCATCGCAGCCGCCTCCGCTTCCGATGCAGCAGACAGCCGTTGTGTCGTCGCAACCGCCTCCGCTTCCGATGCAGCAGAGAGCCGTTGTGTCGTCGCAACCGCTTCCGATGCAGCAAACAGCCTTTTTATCGTCCCAACCGCCTCCGCTTCCGATGCAGCAAGCAGCCGTTTTGTCGTCCCAACCACCGCCGCCTCTTATGCACCAGTCCCAACCCCTTTTCATGTCAAAGAAAGCGGTGAAAAAACTACAATATCAAGGAAAAGACTACCACAACTTGAAAGAGGAAGTGAAAGCAGGAAGAGAGGTACGTGTACATTTCGATTTTCAAATGAGTTTCTCATGAGTTTCTTCAGTATGCTAACCCCACTGAAAATCACAGCACAAGATCTGATGTGAGATCTGAGGCTCATATGAGATCTGAACAGGTTCAGAAGTGAAAAAAAAAGAATTCATAATTCATTCAATTTCAACTCAATTTATTTTGACTATTTTGCTCACATCACTTGAGAATCTACAAAATCAATTAAAAAATCGAATGTGTGTTTAATGTATGCAATTATATTACTGTGCAGGAAATAGAACAACTTAAGAAGAGGGTCGAAGACTTGGAGAAGGCGAAGGAGAGGGAGAGAGATAGGGAGGCAATGTTGACACAATTACGACTGGAGTTTCCTTCCTACCATCGTCCGGCTACGAATCCACCTGTCGGCCAACAGCCGTATCACGCTCCAACCCAATCAGCACCTGAACCCTTCTACCCGCAGTACACTCACTATAACCAAATAGTTATTTGTGTATCAAGGGCGGAAAAGGCTATTTTGCGAGTATGCAATTTGCGGCACGAGCCGAAGGCGAGTTGCTGTGAAAGCAGACTCGTCATAATAGCCTTGCGCCCATGATGCACACGATGTTTTTCTCACACCTGGTCTGCAAAAATGCCTCTTTTCAGACCGAGTGAGCGGGCGGAAAACAGCTCTTTGTGCCCGAGGGCAGGAAAATAGTCGGTTTCGCCCGCTTTAGCGGGCCGAAACGATTTTTTCCGCCCTAGGGCGAAAAGAGCTGTTTTCGGCCCGCTCAAGAGGTATGAAAAGTGGCATTTTGCGACCGGGTGTGAGAAAATTAGTTTTTAATCGATCGATCCCACGCTATATTAGTTTTTAATGTTATAATAATCAATGATATGCTTACATATAATATATTTTCATAATTTATAAATATATAATATTATATATATATACACATATATGTACAATATATAGGTATAAATGTATTATATATTACATATAAATATATTATAATAATTATATATTATAAAAAATATATTATATGTATATATATATGGCGGGTTCTCTTTCCTGTTTCTTTTCCTTTTCCCTGTTATTTTTTTTTTCTTCGATAAAATGGCAGCTACTCAAAAGGTGCCATAAGAGTGCCCAGCGAGTGTCCAGCGAGTGAATTCGTATCTTACAGCCTTCAAGTGCTGACGGTGGACTTGACACTGGTCTGACTTCAAGCCGCAGTCACTTTGTTCGAGGACTGATTTCTCGTTGACACTGAAAGTCTATCGTTGGACCTGCCTTGAAGCCGCAGTCTATTGACCAGCGTCGAGTCTATCGTCAGCACTCTAACGCTATCGTCGGACCTGACTTCATAGTTATCTGAGTCACATCCAAAAAAAGACCCCTGAAAAGTTGCATCGCTCCACATTAGGGTGGCAATATTTTGACCTCGATTTCAAGTCTCACCCCAAAAAATGATAGTTTTTATCGAGAAACAAACCCCTCCAAGGATAAACGTAATTGGAAAATTTTTAGAGGTCGCTCAAGAGGGTCGAAGAATCGAGCTTTTACCTGAAAACCGGTCTTTCAACTTTTTTATTCGGGGCCTTTCACCCTCTCAATGTTTTCATTCTCCAATTTCATAAAGGTTTTCCAAATTTCACGGAAAAATATTGACGTTTAGAGGTCGCTCAATACCTCCAAACAAAATTATTTTGCCCAAATGTCAAAGATTTTTTTTTAATAACTCCGACTCTCACCCTCTACATTCACTCATACTTGACATCTCTCAAAGCACACCAAATTTAAATGAAATCGATTCACGTTTAGGGGTCGCTCAATCGATCTGAAAGAAATTTCTCGGATTTTGAATAATTTTCAACCACAGCTACTATTTAACAATGAAACAATGAAACATCGATGATCAACGGTTTATTAATTATTTTTGGATCAACATAAGTTAATTAATAAAGGTTTGCAATGATAATCTAATAATGATAGTCCAAATATAATATTAATGAGTTAAAATATTATACCTTTTATTCTTTTTCTGCAATATTCGTGTCACGAATAGAAATAAACTTTAGTTTATAGCAGTGTTCATTTGATTGTTTGAATACACCCACCTCCTCCCGCGCATCGGGTCAAAGTCTCGTAGCGTCCATTTTAGTAGCGTCTAAACGTACGCTCCCATCACGCCATGCCGGTTGAAACATGTTTGTGCTGTTTGTGAACGTAGAGTGTGCGAGTAATTACAACGTGTGTTTCTATGACTTCGGTAAGTTAATCAACCTAAATTAATCATAATATATGTTTGTATTGTTGAATGAGCCGTCCTAGACGATCCTGTCTCATCGTAGATGGTTTTACACTTCGTCAGTGAGTAAAATCGTGTCTAGTGAGTCGTGTATCAAATTTGAGGTTAGCTCGAATATGCGCGTCTTGGGACGCAACTTTTTACGCACAATTTTAGCAGAGCAAAACCACACGCAGTTAATTTTTCTTAAAAATATTTGTTTCCCCTTTGATTGTCAATGTAGAGACGAAATATCGGCTACGTGGAACTACGGGGTAAATGGCTACCGTATTTTGGACAGAGGAAGCGCCTTATACGAGTTCAGCTGATTTTATCACCCGAACACCCTGCTCTCTATTTCCTGATAAGAATTGGGAATTTCGACTTGACTGGGTGATTGCAGACGCAGATAGCTATCGGCGTTGACAAAGGTTTGGTGTTTTTCATTTCCGAGTGCGTACTTAGAATTTTCAAATTGTCAAGCCGAAGCAGAGTCGTCATGCTCGGCTCGACCCGGCCATCCCTATGCAGGTATTCATTCGTTTCCATATCCTTCAGACGACGAAAATCAGCTTTGTCGAATACGATGTGAGGAGCATTGAATAATTCGTCTCGCAAGAGATGTTCAGATGGTCCTGATGGATGCAACCTTCGTAGCCGTGGCGTTGCTTCAGTCAGCACTGTGTTCTCAGCGACGGAATGACTGTAACTCTAGCCAACACCAGATTCGGTAAGGACCAAGTTATTAACCTAAATACTTTTGATCCCGACGACAGTCGTGAGTTGAGAGTTGTTCCGATTGAGTTGAGTCAGGGCCTTTGCCGTCGCCTTTGAAAAGTATAAAACAGAATGAAATTGTTTCAAAATTTAATCAGCGCATTAAATCAGACAAAGAACTAGTAATATACAGGTAGTTGTTAGAAATACATAAAAATTATAACCGTTGCCATTCCGCTACAAACAAACATTGTCGCGTATCACCCTTCGACGAAACGGTGAATAGACCGGAGAACTATGAGGACATGTAATGTAATGGAAATACTAAATTATCACGACTTTGACATCAGAAGTGTAGTGGATACCGGAAGCAGATTCAATGAGAAAACTAACTCATGAATAGCTTTCGATCTCAGCCTATGTAACTTTTCGGTGCAGGTGCGTGTAATTTTTGGATGATG
>JAEUYN010002249.1:0-289372 GCA_018257835.1 Euura lappo
ACAACATAACCTCAAAACGTCACCCTATGTTAGATTCAAAACTCATTCAATCAACGAACAATCGTTTACCTTGTTATTAATCCTCCCGCATAATATCCGCCGCTCGTTTGAACGCTTATTCCGATCCGAAAACTTTTTTCAAACGCATAAAAACACTACGGACGGTTTATTGCTGACTGTTCCACTGTTCTAGCAGACCTCGAACCGCCCGAAGTTGTCCGTTGGCGATACACACGTCAGTCATCAGTGTGATTTGAGGTTATGGTCCAGTACACGACGCGCGTGTGGTCGGTGCGGGAAGGACTCGATACCGTTGAGAGTAGGGAATAACAGTCCCATGACTCTGATTCATGAGTGAGGACGAAGGACTGGGAACCCCCGAAGACAATAGAGTGGAAAAAATGACGATTGATACGGGCTCAGCCAGCGAAGCGGCGAGCCAAGCCGTCGAAGCGATCGAAGACGTCGAACAAGCCAGTTTGTTCAAAGACATGATCGACTGCGTCGCGAATTCGAAGGCTGTTTTCAAAAGCCAGCAGAAGGACGACCCGGACCTGAGCATCGACGAGAAGGCGAAAATAGCGGGAGATTTGTTCCGCAAAAATCATCCGATGTTTTTGTCAAGATTTGGGAGATTTTTGCGGGAAGAACACCTCCGGTATTTTTGCGACATAGAAAAGCAGGACTACGAGGTGATGTTTCATGTGAACAGGCTGAAAAGGTATCACAATCGATCGCAGAGGCAGATTGACGTGAAGAATCGAAGGTACCAGGCGCTAAAGTCCCTCGTTGAGAAGGGCGACTACTTCAGCGAGACAGAGATGATGCGGCGCAATCCGTTGCTCTACGAGCATTTGGTGGGACAGTACATGACGGAGGAGCAAAAGAAGGCCAGAGACAACATAGACACGCAGAATATAACTTTCGTTAATCTGTTACTCGAGAGTATCGTCAGAGACGGGACGAGGAGCTTGAAAAAGGAACAGGAGGAGGCGGAGAACGATGCGATGGAAGAAAACGACTCCGACGATGATTCGGACGAATCGATATCCACCTCGCTCAAAGATCATGAATACAAGAGCGAAAATCGCTGGGGAGAAATGTCCGGGCAGTCTTCTAATCCGTATGAAAAAGAGCGGAGCGAAAGAACCGCCGATTTTGGTAGACAAGAGATTTCTAGCCAGGAGCGAAAAGTCCTCAGGGACGAGTTCTTCACGAATATGTATCACAGCTTTCTGGAAGGAAGAGACAAGGACTTCGACTATAGGTATTTCTTTATTCCTTTTTTATTCAGAAAAAAGTAACAGTAATTTTTTTCAAATTCAAAATAACATCGTGAGTATTATAGAGTCTGTGGATCTTACCGATATGATTTACTGAATTAAACGTACTTCAGCCAGTTCAAACGACGATAGGTATTTGATTATCGAAGTGACTGCGGAAAAATGAAGGGCCTGCCAATCGTGGATTTTCGAATATCGAAAGACATAATCAGAATTTTGTGTAACAATATTGTTCTGTAACCCAAGGAGGTGCTGCCCGTCGTGGAGAGAGGCAGCACTTCCTTGGATTACAGAACAATATTGTTAAAAAACTGTTATTACGTCTCGATTTTCGAAAATCCACGATTGGCAGGCCCTTCATTCAGTTTTTCTACGTCACTGATATCAATTTCACATCAATCGAATTTGTTTTGGCTGAGAAAATAGCGTTTGAAAATTCCAAGCGTTAATCATATCGAGGTCACGTGACTTTAATTTCCCCTTAAGAGCATGCTATAGTCAATCTTTACCAACCGAGTAGCCGCGTCACTTATTTCCACTGATGCCAAAGCCTACGCGTAACAGGAGCGGCAAAAGAAGATGATAGCGAAATTCCGCATGAAATTCTGAACACCTACATCCCAAAATATCTTTGTTTCATGCAACAATAACGACAAAATTACCGCGACGACAGTTGACAGCGGCAATTATCATTTTAGTTAGAAACAAGGATTTTGTCGTTATTGTTGCGCGAAACAAAGATATTTTGCGATGTAGGTGTTCAGAATTTCATGCGGAATTTCGCTACCATCTTCTTTTTCGCTCCTGTTACGCATAGGCTTTGTTATCAGTGGAAATAAGTGACGCGGCTACTCGGTTGGTAAAGATTGACTGTAGCATGCTCTTAATAATATTCAATAGCGCTTTTCATACATTCATTGTTTGTGACGAAATTAAGGGGGGGAAAAATTGCTAGAAAATTGTAGAACGCGGTAAGCGAAACTGCAAACCAGTATATTTGAGAGGGATAATTGGAAAAAGCGTTAGAAATTGCAAAAAAAAGCAGGAGTGGCTGGGATCGAGCGAAACTGTACGAGTAGTGCTGCCCTCTGGGGTTTTGTCTCGGTAATGAAGTTTTCTGTTTCCGCAGCACCGTGGACGACGAGGAATCTTACGATAACGTAGACCTGCGGACTCAGGATGAGGAGGAAAAGTACTTCGATTCGGAGTCCCCGGAAACTGTTGGGGACCATAAAATGGACCAGGACGAATCCAGCGAGGACGAGCTGGATAAATATATGAAATCTTTACAGGCATGATACGTATTTTCACGAAGAGATTTTGTGTATTTAGTTTTTCGATTTATCCAAATACTTTTATGTATCCGCTCATCATTTTTTTTCGATAGGAGCAGACCGCAACAACCCCAAACGAACTCGCCGATGAAGTCGAGAAGCAGACGATACATTGAATGTATCAAACAACGTCTTATTTTACTTCTAAAATGTATAATAATTTAGTCTTTATTAAGTCAGTATAATAAAGTTTTCCACAAGATAAAAAAACAAGCGTGTGAGCCAGTCGTTGAACCTCCCGTTATTTATTTTGTTTCTAGCTATTGTGAATTTTGCGAATCTGACCTCATTGTCAGATTCAAAGATCCTTCGAGTATCAATTTTCATGGGATTTCGAATATCTTTAGTGTTTCTCCCAGCAAATTGGATCCGCCAATCCGAATCTCGCAAATCAGCGATACAAAAAACCATATGGTACGAAATTTCATTGAAATCTTTTGATCCGCTCTCGAGATATCGTCATTTTTATATACTATTTCATAGAATTTTGCTATTCAAATAATTCAAAAAGTACTGAACCGATCAAAGCCAAAATTTAATCAGTTCTGAGTTGAGAAAAGCCGTGTCGACTGAGTCTAATTTGATCGAAATCCGCGCCCTCGTTCTCGAGATATCGTCCCGAAAGAAATTTGATCACATACATTGACACAGTCAGACGTGAAACTCAAAATAGTTGGAGATGATTCTCTGAACTTCAAAACGTGGAGCGATCCAGTAAAAACTCAATTTTTCATTCTCGGGGTGATTACAATAACGTTAAAAAGGTGTACTTTAAATAATTCACCCAAAAAAGGCGGTTTTTATACCGCGACGTAAAACAACGAACGTGAATATTTTAATTTTTCGAACCAACTGCGGAACAATTTCGTCAATGTCCGGAATACCTGTTGACCCAAATTGCCAATTAATTGAACGAGTCTATCTGCTGTCAAACACAGTCATGATCGCCGAGGTGCAGTGATTTGATTGAATACGACGTCGATTTGCACCCCTGCTCGCTTTTCTCCTATTATCATCGGACTCCACATCCGAAATTTTATTCCACTTGATGTACACAAGCTCGTGTTTGAATCTTGTATAAAAATTGCGATTTGCGGTCGCCTCCTAATGGAGGTCAGAAGATGCAGGCTAACAAGTCCGTCGCGAAAACTCATCTCGAGTCATATTAAATAAGATGCTTCTAAAAGCATCTTAATTATTCATGGGAACTAGGAGACCCTGCCTCTGATCACGGACCCGTGGCGATCACAAAATATGGATGCCTACCTCCGCAACTTTGTTCCGTACAGGAAAGAAGAGCGGACGATACTCGTGATTAATGATCTATCGCGAGTTCAAATAACCCGGTAAAAACAATCGCCAAACGATTCAATTAGAGATCGTTGATTGAACACGATCATATCCTGTACGCGACCGATGTTACGAACATGTTTCGTATGTACCTACGGTGTGCGAACATTTTTGGCGAGTCACAATTATGGCGCCGATGGATGAAATGTGCGTGTAGAATTTAGACGGTCGACTAAATCGGATCAGGCACTGGCCAATTTAATTTATATCGCGGTCGTGGTAGGTGCCTAACTCAGAAGTAATAAGTGTATAATAAGAATTAGCCATTTCTGAGTCCGACGATGACAAAGCATGTCAGTAGGCGGATCTCGAATCCCATAGAGTCGTCGCCTGTATTATAATTAAATCCAAGCCACACTGCGCAAATAGACAACCAAGATATAATCTTACCGAGTACTTATAATACTCTCACTGCGGTTATTGGATCCTGAATAACTGGTGGCTGGTTTTAATTGCCATTTATAATTCGTTAATTCTACACTCTACTATCTGGCTTCTTTTTTCTTCCACCTATCACATGTCTGCCTCTGTGAAGAGTTGCAACTGCTAGTTTTTTAGACGTCTGTCAGTATAAATACCGTAATATAGAAGAAGAAAAAAGGTGTAAAAAAATCGCAGCTGGTAATTCGCGGTTCTCCCATCCGTACCTTCTTCTCTTGCATTCTCATCTGGTTGAAATCGACACGTGTCGAATAATTTGCATAGAAATAACTATGAAGAAATTGAATGGAAATCCTTGTAGTAATAATAATAATAATAATAATTTGAAATTGAATTCGGCACACGATCAAGGCGGAGTCGATCGATACTTAGATCGTGTTTGGTCGATATACCTACATAACTAGACATCGGTCTATTAAATATCGTCTCATTCAATCGTGTCGGGGTTTGAGATCGAGCCGCCTCGAGTGGGCGAGGAGCACGTCTCAGGGTAGTGCGTGCGTACTCTTCGTGTGTTATTTGTAATTTGTTACTTGTTCTCGAGCCGGTACGATAAATCAATCAATTTAACGTGGCCCGTGAGCTCTCGCCGCCGCGGTAGGGTCTTCGACTCCGCATAATGCCGATCCGATGTTTTTGTTGTTACTGCAGACAGTGTCGTTTATTTTCCTCAGAGTTTATTGTTCTGATCGTAAACCGCGAAGCGGCCACGACTGCGACTACGGGACGGGGCTGGTTGTGAGGCATGTGTTAACCATCCGAGGAGAATCTCATACATTTCTCATTTGAAATTCCTTATCCTAAACGGACCGGAAGTCCGATTTTACTTTTACAGCTGTCCAGATGTAACACTGCCACACGAGACTGTTCACCTCGCGGTATCGGAGACTCGATCTTTAACGCCTCCGGAAATTTTATCACAATAGAAACGATTCCGTGAGATACGATCACACAGATTCACTCAATTTATGCTACATCGTCGTAACGGGATCTTCCGATATTCAAGATGCGTTTTTTTTTCGAAAATCGGGTTTCAATTCGAGTTGTGAATTCTGCAAATCTGACCTCAGACCCTTGATCCGCGGTTCAAAGATCCTTCGACTATGAATTTTGATGAGATTTCGAATATCTTTAGTGTTTCTCCCAGCAAATTGGATCCGCCATTTTGAATTTCGCAAATCTGACTTCAGATTCGTGATCAGCGATACAAAAAACCATATGGTACGAAATTTCATTGAAATCTGTTGATCCGTTTTCAAGATATGTCATTTTAATACCATTTCATAGAATTTTGTTATTCAAATAATTGGAAAAGTTCTGAACCGATCAAAGCCAAAATCTAATCAGTTCTAAGTTTGGGAAATTTGCGTCGATTGAGCCTAATTTGGTCAAAATCCGCGTTATCGTTCTCGAGGTATCCTCCTGGCAATAATTCGATCACACACCCAGATGTGAAACTCAAAATAGCCAGAGGTGATCCGGTAAAAGCTCAACTTCTCATTTTCGGAGTGACTTCGATAAATTCCTTTTTTCTCTGATTGAAACAGAGAAACGAGAAGGTGAAAAGACGAAAATGTGATACGGAATCGCTCCCATCGGTTCCATGCAGTTAAATTACATTACCGGATGAGCGATGGTTCGAATTAGCGTTATGACTTATGCCGATCGTGTCCCGGGGTGAACCACGGCGCCGAATTTGAACGAGAACGAGGATCGAAATGTCAGCACAAGCCGCAAGACCGTAACTCGTAAGTTCGAGACTTGAGGTCGTAAATCTATGAGGTTGGACCGAGGCTGGGCCAAGGTGAGACCCCACGACGTGATCGAGGACTCACTTTCCAGTCGCGGTGTGCTCTGTGTTACTTTCTTAACGACAGGTGACGGACGATTGTTCGCCCCGTCATATCGAACTCCGGAAAATCTGCACCCACTCGTCCAGTCGTCGAATTATCCGCTCAATTAATCATCGAGGGCTTCGGACCGATCCGATCCGATCCGTCCATCGAAAGTGGGGCCCGGATTCTACCTCGTAAAAATGTACAGTTTTACTTTTCGCATTTTGTCTTCGTGTGTGGTAACGTCGAGGTGGACGGTTGATCCGATTTTGGTAGTCCGGAAATTTCACTGACTCGAACCACATGCCTGACCATTCAGCCAGCTACGACGCAGTGTGTTAATTACATACCATTATAACGATTCCGATTACCATGATGTTGGTTATGGGCATGGGTATAGCGAATCACGAGATATCGAAGCAGATAAAACCGATCCCTTATCTCTTGGGCTTTGTTTTTGAAAATCGTTCACTATGAGGATCGACAGGTATTTAGCGCACGTGTCACAATTTTATGATAGTCTATGAAGAATTCAACGTACGTACAACGCGTATGCATATGCATGTCTAATTCGCGTCTCTAATACTTACACAGGGGAACAAGTGGGTCGTATGCCACCGAGAATAAAATTGTCAACATAGAATGGATCTTGAAAACAAATGGATGGAGAAAGTGTTGGCGTACTTAGCCAGACATGTACTGTGCTAGAAAGCTCCGATAAGACCGGGTGCAGGGGTAGTGGCAATCAGTTATCCCACTAATTCTCATCACTGCCTAAACGAGCATTCGTGATCATTAGCATCATGATCCACTCACGACTAATTAACAACCCCTTCAAGCAGATAATATGATCTAGTGATGACCTAATGAAGTGGAATTATTCTGAATGGTGAGCGAATGTGTGAATGTCAATCTGTTGGATCCTTTCTCGCGATGAAAAAACATTTTTTACTCCAAGATCGAGATGGTGAAAATCTAAAATTGCTTAGAGTATATTCAATTTGAACTGATCGCTCTGCCTTGACCAGCTGAAAGGCACGTTGAAAGGTAAGGATCAACACTGGGTGAGATTTTATCCGTGCTAAATTGATAAAACTCGACTAATACCGGGTATCGAGATGATTCGAAAGATTCGAGTGGAGATCGAAGATGTAGAGAGAGAAAAAAAATACTCAGTGACGCACTCGAGAATCAAAGAAGCTTGTTTATTTAACTTGTGGGCAGCGTTGTATAATGGCGGATGTCATTACCGAAACGGTTGTCAAGTGGGTACTCGGCCGATATTGATCGGACCCATTCCGGCAAAATAATGACCAAATAACGCGAACGAACCCTCGCGCATAATTGCGTTTTCAACAAGACATTATTTCGCATCGATTCTCGTATTACTGAAGTACAAAGGCTCGAATCTCAATTGTTCCCGATATCAGGAGTCCGAGTTGCCTGTCAATTATTCCATCTTATCTTTACCGATTTAGAATATGAAAGCTGACATCAGCAGATGGTGTCTCTACGCTGAACTAATCGCGTGACGATGTGTTAAAACAGTGTGGGGTTTGGAAAGGCCGATTTAACCAATCGGTCAGAATATGTTTCTTGTCATTTGTAGACGCGCCCACATTTATTTAGCAGCACTCTTTGTATTCCGATGATTTCCTCCGACTTTTGAGGACCCGAAGGCAGCTCAGCCCACGCGAAACACAGGCTTAATTTCCGTTACAAAAAAAATTGCTTCCTCGTTTCTTCGGCTCTTCGATGCGATTTTTCACAATGTTGCGATGTGATCCTTCTCTTGTTTCAAACAATTCGATTCGCTGACATTTTAGAACGATATTAAAATTTTGCAGGCTTCTTTCATCGCCGAATGATGCCTGAAGATGTTATTGCTCAGAGTCACGGTCACTGTGTATCGTGCAGCGTATCGGACCGGTAGAAAACCGGCTCTGCACTTTGTTGCTTATGATACGACATCACGTCTTATCATCCCGTGACTTTATCGTGAGACGTTTTAACCGCGAGCCGTTTAAAAGCTTTCTATGTACTCATATGAAACAATTTATTGTTCGCCATTGAAGATAAATTATCAAACTCAAACGTTCGAGTGTTCAATTGCTCTGAAGATGATATTGGCCATTATTTTTTTCAATTCAAAATTTTGCAATGATTTCTTTATTTCCATTTATAATATTGCATGAAAAATGTTCAGATCACGAATTGAATTGAAATTATATCGATTTTTGTTTCATCGACTATAACAGTGAATATCAATTAGCGAAAATATCTACTATCTAATATCTAATATCTACATCCAGTGGACTTCCTGGAAAATTTGAAAAATTACATTCTCGTGAAATACTTTGAGACATCGTATCGCCTTTACCCGTTTCGTTTGTTGTATAGAAAGTCGGTAGCGTTGACTTGTATACTGAATTGCTTTTTGACGAGAACACCGTTTGACAGTTTTTGACACCAATTGATGCTAAAACTCGAATTGCCATGCGCCACCGATAGGCCAGCTTTACGACTCTGTATAACCCACAAGTTTTTTTAAAGTACGGATTCTTCGACTTCTTCGGCAGGAATCTTCGCTTTTCTAGACTCGATTGTTTTTCCTCTTGTTTTGTTTCTGCCCGTGGTTAATTAATCTCCCTGATAAAATTTTTCGGTTGGGGGTCAAATTTCCGAAAGTTTCAGTCAGGCTCCCGAAAGTCAAATCACTGACATTGAAAGATGTAGAAAGCCCATAATCACGAAAGTCTATCGAGACGAAAAAAGATGAAATTTTCGAAAACGGAAGCGTCTAAAAAAGCTATTATATCGAAAATATGTTATCCGAATGGGCAAAATCTCGAGGGGCTATAAATATATGATTGGCAAAAATAGCGATCGCGCTCCAAAAGTCGAAGGATGAAATTTCAGTTATCGTCGAATTTTAAGGTGGCTCAAGCGCGAACACGTTCACGAACAGAAAAAAATAATTTTTCAGTATATTGTACATACAGTACTCATCTTCACGTACGCAAAATCTCAGACCAGGTCATCGACTAGATAAGAGAGATAAATATTGTTGAAATTCGATTTTTTAACACGGGGCTTATGGGAGAATGAGGCTGAATTATTTGGGCCGAGTAATATCTCTGCATCTACCGAACAGATGTTGACGAGAAACTAGAGTAACGCTGATTAGACCACGAGGATTGCAAATACAACGATAAAGTGGGGGGTCATCGACTTCTGTTATGAGATATTCAATGTCAAAGTTTCGAAAACTTTGAAATTCAGAGAGGTTATGGGACCGCGTAGAAATTCGGCAGCTGGAGAGAATTATGATAGCTGAGCGCATGCGCGAGAATCGAAGCTCCGGCCGTTTATCACTAGAGAGAGTGAGACAGATAGTCGCGATGTTGCCATACTTCTGTATGCAGTATCGTAACATGAAATTATTCTTATTTCACGGTCTTTATTTACTGGCATACAACTAATGACTTATGCATGAAATTGTCAATAATTTGATCGCGAGTAACTGTATTATGGCAATCTTGCGTTTTCGAGGAAAAATAGAGGGCCTTGCTTTAGCCCCCGCGAAATTCGGACCTTCGTGCTTGAGCCACCTTAAGAAATCGAAGGGTCAAAGTTCCGGAGCCACTTACACAGAAACTAAAAAGCTGAGATTAAAAGATGGCGTTAGCGGCATTAATGACGTCACATAGCATAACTTCAGCTATTCCGCGTGAAAACTGAAAATGATCCATTTTCTAATCCAAAATCAATTGAATCGATGAAAAAATTAGTACAAATAAAATAGCGTAACCTTCTCCTCGTAAAAAGACACGCTAGTTCAGATTTTGAACCTCGATGTATTGGTAATTTGGTATTTTTGCCATTCGGAACTTTGATTTCCAACATATTGGCTAATATAAATATCAGCCACTCTCCGTTTTTGATCTTGGAAGTATAAAAATTACAATTTTCCAAAATCTATGTAATCTTTGTCATATATAATCTAATCTATGTCTACTTGCTATGTTTTAGAATTTTTGTTCCATTTTCTGGGTATCCAGCTGTGACTGGCCAATATTTTTATGGACCTTATATAATGAAGCATTATTAGTACCGCTATTATTGGATTATGTCTCATTTTTCGTTCCAAATTCCTCTCGGACCAACAACCCACCGTTGAATTGGTGATATTCGGCTCATTGACCATTCGTCAAATAAAATTTCATGTTTTTAGACCTTCGTTACTGTAAAATTATCCATTTTATCCGGTCGATTTTTCAGGACTTTGGGAAACTTGACAGCACCAGATTAATTGTCGATGTCTGATCACTCAATCAAATTACCGAAGATATCTGATTCCTCCGATACACCCCGACTGCTGGCTAAGCATCGCGCTACCTCAATCGATCGATGACAAGTGATTCCAACCGGTTCCAATCGATTTCAAGCCACGTCAAAGTGATTTCATGCGATT
This sequence comes from Euura lappo, assembly GCA_018257835.1. Taxonomy (NCBI): domain Eukaryota; kingdom Metazoa; phylum Arthropoda; class Insecta; order Hymenoptera; family Tenthredinidae; genus Euura; species Euura lappo. The sequence goes on from JAEUYN010002249.1 coordinate 10,718, forward strand.
TTAAATCAATCGACGCCATCGACTCGCGAATGGTTCCACAGGTTCGGTCAGATCTGCACAGAAATGAACGCGAGGAACCTTCACCGCGTCTTTAGTTTATTGTCTTTTATTACCTCGCGAACAATCAACGACTAATGACCACGGTAATTGTCTAATTAACTGTAGGGTAATAACATTATCGTATTCCCCGACGAGATTCGAACGAAGTGTCCAATTTAACGCGATTTTCCTCTCCTTGGTTGACGGTATAGGTCCTCGTCGAAGAGGCCGTAGCGTCGGGACGCCGGACGCCGGATGCCGGGACGGCGGCAGTCACCCACCGGCCCCAGTCAGTCAGTCAGTCAGTTCCCATCCGCGCTTCGAGCGACACGCACATTTATAGCTAACCGATCTTTCGGTACGGTTCTTAAAAAACGAAACACCGTGTCAGAATCGATTTGATACACGGATTAATTTTCTTCAACACCCCGAGGCTGAGGGTAGCCGAGCTGCGCGGCAAAAACGAAAAAAACAAAAAAAAAAGGGAAGAATTTAACCCACAGCGCGAAAAACTGAGCCACGTGGCTCTTTCAAAACTCTTTTATAGACTGTGTGAAAAATTTCCTCCATACTTTTGGTTCCGGTTTAGATTAGTTTTTTTGAAAAGTTAATAAACGACAAAATGAATGTGAAAGAAAAGTTACCAAACGCTTGAAATAAAGAACAAAAAAAAAAAAAGAGAATCACCTGTGAAGATCAGGAAGAAGAAAAGACATAAAATCTCTTTGACAGTGACGCAGTTCTTCCGAGTCTGGCGTAAGTACATAAATTATTTATGTCATGTCTTTGATCCTCGTCTAAAATGTTTGAAAAAAAATTTGGTCGCAAACAGGTACCAAAAAAAAAAAAAAATGACCCTGAAGGCTTTCACTTTGTTGCAACCGATCGAGAATTTTATACGAGTAAAAGAAAGTAGGGGACAAAATTTTTTTTTTTTTTTGTGTCAACGATACAAACGAGGAATCGGGACGATTCTCGTTTTGAGTATGTAATTTTTATTCACTGTATGCCCCGATGTCGATCCGAATATAAATTATTCGGTAAGGATGTCAACGAAACAATCGAATTTATGTTAATCATAAAATAAGAAAGCTAGAACTATACGCATGTGTAATGATTCTACTAGAAGAAATACAGCGAAGACAAGTGTAGATATGGTTACATACCTTACCTAACGCACATGACGGTAAGACTGATGGTGGATAATGGATAATGGATAATGGAATTGAAAGCCGAAGACCATGGAACATTTTCACTCATTTCATTTCTACTCTTAGATGCTTTTCTTTTCCGTTCCCTTCCAATTCTGCACCGTATAGCCAATGGTACCGTCCTCATCCTCGTCTTGGCATCCGGCCCAAACTGTTGGTTTGCGTGCGTTTACTGCACAGCTCTTATCCTCTTCGTCGACCTCGAAGAATTGACGATTGTCATTTAAACACCGTCGGGTGAATCGGATTTGAATATTACTTTGATATTCGGCTTTCTACGTCTCGATGATCCAGCTTCTGCGGATGTTGGGACCAATTTCTAAAACTAACGGAAGAACTGCGCTACTCTTGAGTATTGTGTGAAAAGATTCTAAACTGGAAGCTTTTTGAACGATCTGAATGAAGGCACGAATGATTAATCGGCTGTGAAACCGTCAAAATTAACGATTCAACGCGGTTGCTCGAATTCTTCGAGTTCCACCATAACTCATCTTTCGTTATCACAGACTCCCGGCGGGCTTGGAGTTCTCGTCTCTTCATTGACGCTAATTGACGTAACGCGGTGGACTGTTTTTACACTCGACTTTCCTCGTGCGGTTTCTTATTACTAAACCACAATAAACTTGAGGATTACTCTCTTATATTTGTCTTTCTTTTGATAGGAGAGAGATTTAGACGTAGATCGTGAAAACGATCGAAGCCTAAAATGCGTTGGAAAATGAATTTGCAAATGATCGTCGCTATTTTCCTCTCGTCGACCCGAAAGCCGAGGGCGATACGCGAATTTCTTTTTCGTCGATCTTTCCACATCCGTACAAAATCGAATCAGACTCCATCGTCGAATTATTTTTCACTGTACCTAAAGTTGCGTTTTTCATTTTATGCCTCGTCTCGTATCTTCCTTTACAACCAGGAAACGAATGGACCCTTTACAGTTGGCAGTTTAACAAAAAAATTTATGGGTTCCTTGCGGACCAACCAGCGGACTTGAAACTACTTTTCTTCAATGTATCCACGCGTGGGCGTTCGACGTCCAAGTCTGCATGTATCACTCCGTTTAGGGAGATTGAGACCCTAATATTGTCATCGGCTCCTTCGCTCTTCATTCTCAAATTCTATCTTTTTGTCTGATGATCATGGACCACAATTTGAAGAAACAATTCAAAGCGAGTAAGAAACTAAATTGCCGAAGGTTTTGCCATTTGCTCTTCAGACTCTGATGAAGTTCCAACGAGGCGAAAAGTCCGGAGAAACATTGAGATTTGAGAAAACTAAGAAATTTTTAGCATATCCTTTGAAATATTGTGAATCACGGTTACAGTCGACTCTTTGAATCCCTTAGAGTTTTAAAATTGGTTTCATTATTGAAAGTAGAATAAAGTTTCAGTCACGATATTTTTTCGAAAACGTCTTTTTATCGAAAAGGCTCTAAACATTTCTAAAAAAAAACTCGAAGAATATAAAAATTCGAGGAGTTTGCAAGGATAATGGCTTTCTTCCATCTGACGAATCCTAAGCTCCACTTAGGATGAAAAATGTTTTTGGACAGTGATCTTGAGTGTGATGGACAATTGTGAGGATCAGCTTTGTAGAATATCAGAAACGTCTGAATATCAGTGTTACCCTACCCCAGTTAGAGCAGATGTGTGAAATAATAAGCTGAATGTATATAGGTAGAAAAGTTTTTCACCATCACGACCATAATACGACCAGGACCGAAGAAGTATGGGATAAAAGATTACTCTCGGTGTTGAGGTGAAAGGTAAAAGGTCGGAGGTGTGGAATCCTCGAAGCATACACCTCACACCGTGGATTATGCTGGAATAATATATCTGAGAACGTTTCGCCGTCGCGTCGTCCTCGTTCGTCTTGATCCTCGATCTCGTCCTTTTTCTTTTCGTTACTTTTTGCTTTCCTTCAACGATTCCACTTCCGTTATTCATTTAAGACGCTCTTTCACTCTCGTGACACGATTATCGTCGTTATTATCGTCATAATCGAGAATCTTCAGCGCTAATTAGCCAAGGTTTCGTCAACAGTCGGCTAAAATTCGTCCATTCAAGCTGGATCATTTTTCAAAATTACTACCATAGCCAATTCTGGATCCACTATACCGTGAGATGAAAGTGTAAATATTATATATTTGCTGGCCACTTCCTGGCACAAAGTCCATTGCCACTACTCGGACAAAAACTCTTATGCCGTTCATGTTGGTTTTTTTTTCAGTGTAGTGTATATGATACTTACTTCTCATTAATTCATTTTTCTTTTTTCCTTTCAGGTTTCTTACTGCCTTAATTGTTCTTTTTTGTATTGTCTAAATTCTCTTTTATTCCTATCGTTATATGTATTAGCAATTAACATCGGTAGGTATGTACCTCGACTCGCGATCTTGACTCGTGTAACTTACTCCACTTTGGATCAATAGATCTAATTTCGCATATTATATACATGCGGTATGTACCGTGTAAACGCAGGTTCATGTATTATAGAGAGTTATATACTCGCTTTACTCTACTGTACTGGTCTGGCCCTAGGTTATAGATGGGTACCGGCTAAACTAATTTCTAACGGCCATTTGCCAAATTATTACTTTCAAAGGGTAAACGTCGATGCTCTCTGTTCACCTGCTATAAACACTAACTCAAATTTCGCAAGCCCGAAGCCCTGAACGTCATATAGACTTTTTTTATTTTTTTATAAAAGTATCATCAATGGAATTGTCTTTTTTCAAAAAGAATTTTTTGCGGAAAAATTCACTTTAACAGACTTTATAACACGTTCTCCAATGGAAAAAGTGAAAAGTGGTTTTCTACAGACGACGCTAGATGGCGTGTTCGTTATACCGAATAGTGACGTCATAGTTTGGCGCGAGAAACAGACAACTTTGAACGTTACGAAACTATAAAATGATAATATATGATATTTCATACGTGTTTACTATAATTATTGATCACTCAAATAAGTGTTTGTCGTAATAAAAAACGAAAAAAGTTAATCAGATTTTGGGTATAATCGATTCGTGAAAATCTATAATTAATATAGTAAATAGAATGGATGAATGAACTTGAATCAGGGATTAATTGAGGTCCGTCGGATTAATCCAATATTTTATTATAGCCATGGGAGGTAGGGAGAGGATAGTTTGATAAATGCATAATTTAGTGGGACCACTTGCCTCGATCACAGGTGCTATTATATAGATTGACTGCAATTAGATCATCGTGTCGTCATTTTTCAAATAATAATTTTTCAATTAAATTTGTTAATTAGCAGTTTGTTTTATTTTCTCTACGACCAGCAGAGAGCGGAGAGATAGCATTGAACTGCTAGATCAAAAATCTTCTATCCTTCGGGAAATTATATCTTCATATAAAAACTTGTCTTCGAGAGACTTTCTAACGCTCTAGCTTCTCTCCAACGGAGTTCTATCGCCGTCTTTTCTCTGTCGTTGAAGAAAAAACACACACACACACACACACTGAAAATAAATATAACCATGGAATATTAAATATAACGTGCAAGAATTTGTTATCTCAAATAAGTGTTACAATTTTCTTTTCATTTATGTATAGAGATCGAGTCTTCGGAAATTCAGAACCTGAAGGATTGTAAATTCAAAATTTTTTTCTCGTTCTGACGTCATCGGCAAAAAATTGAAATAATAATCATTGAAGAAACCAATCCCTTGGCAGATGTTATCTTTGGGCAGAATTAATCGTATCTCGAGGCTCTATATTCTCATGGGTCGAGAGCTGCGGAAAGTGAGACGCGTTTTATAAGCCAGTTACAGACGGAATGGGATAAAATCGATGAGTATATATGTATATACGTATAAGTGCGTGAGTTTTTAGTATAAGTACAAGTATATTCGGTTAAAGGTAGACACGGTGTCGAGGATGTATAATACAGACAGTAATGTTGTAGTATAACCTGGTCAATTGGCTATACCAAAAACCTTCTAATAGCCCGAGGGCAGATTGATGCATGAATGGAAAAGGACTGACCGGCCCCACATAGACCGAACCTAGTAGAAGATAAAATAAGGAGTAAAAATCCTTCTTTTCACTCATGGTATCACGAAGCACGGAAATTCTCTTGATCATAAAGTGTGTAAGTGTATATCTCTGGACACCAGCGCTTAGATTAGGTGTAATGCGGTCCTACCTGCAGCTCGACGTGAGGAATGCGAGAGAAACGAGGTTCCTGAATTATCGATTCTATCCTATTTTTTGTTTTTTCTTTTCTCTCTAAACTGCGGCCCACACTAAGATCTACGATTCTTTTTTTTTTCTTCTTCTTTCATTCATTTTACAAACCTAAAGATCGATGGGCTAACATTTGTCTGTATTGGTTCAATATATACACGAATTTTTGAGAATTAATCGTAAGATCATTCGGGTCATTGAGATCGTGAGATTATTTTTAAATCGTTGAAAAATATATAAAATAATCTTCTAATTGAAGAAGAATTTTAAAGATGTCGTTTTTATTCAATCCTCGATATTTACTGCGCTGGTCTAGAGTCGATATTCGTTAATGATCAAACGAAATAACGAATTTGCCCGGGGGAAATATACAAATTATCAGTGTATAGAATACACAAGGCGAGAGCCTGAAAGGCACACCCAAAAATTAAAAATCGCACACACACTATCGATAATAGGAAAAAAGAAGTCTCGTCACGTTAAAAATGGGATTGAATGAGCTGTTTAAAAATGAAACAAGAAAAAAATGTTCGTTTCCTTTCTCCGATATAATTTCTTCCTCTTGGGGGATAAAATTGTTTATCTTGAGGGACTTTCTTCCGATAATTTTATATATGGTGCATTCCATGCCAAATCGACCTGCCGGTGACCCTCGACCTCTCGGATCTGGTCCGTGATTTTTTGCGTCATTCTTCCGACTCTAAATAGTAACGAGATTTTTTTTCAGATTTTTCAAAATAAATTTGATCGCCTGGTGAATTTTCGAAGTTTTTTTTTCAACACCTCGATGGCCGTAACCGAAAAATCTGTAAAAATTCTCAAAAAGCCTCTGTCCAAAATGAAAAATTTTCACCCAAATTGCATAATGTCCAAAGTTTTCCTTCAACCTGATTTTTATATTTAACGATGAAAAAATTACCGAAAAATAATCGGTGTGGAGATCAATGCACCGTGAATTTATTGAATCACAGTAAATCATGAATAAAAGTAAGGTAAAGATAAAAAAATTAATAAAATAGATAAAAGCTAAAAAATCAGGTCGAAGGAAGAGCTTGGACATTATGCAATTTGGGTAAAAAATTTTAATTTTGGACATAGGCTTTTTGAGAATTTTTTCAGATTTTTCGGTCACGGCCATCGAGGTGTTGAAAAAAAAAGTTCGAAAATTTACCACGCGCTCAAATTTATTTTGAAAAATCTGAAAAAAAATCTCGTTGCTATTTAGAGTCAGAAGAATGAGACAAAAAATCACGGACCAGATCCGAGAGGTCGAGGGTCACCGGCAGGTCAATTTGGCATGGAATGCCCAATATGTATGTATAAACGCCAAGAGGTTGAGGTGTTCCTACCGGTGAAAAAGGCTAACTTTTGCTTCTTGGTGGTCGAACGAACACCGGGCTGGTCAGCCATAGTCGACTCGACTCCGCGTTCTATATTAGCTAAAAAGCATTACGCATTCAGGCCCCTGGGCATTTACTCATACGATCTTATAAAAAACTACACGTATACAAAACTATACACCTATTCGATTATACACGAGGTCTCACCAGGGTAGGGAGGGATTCCCCGGAGGGCAGACACACTACCGCTGACCGGGCAACAAATATTTTTTCTCAGGGCATGGGAATAATATAACATGATATATATATAACGATATTATTGCAGAGTCTATCGCGGTATCGTTTATAATTGGATTTTATAGAAAAAAAAGCAAAAAAACTAATTAATATACATATTACGTGTGTGTATAGATCGAGAAATTGTATTTTCGTACACGAGGAGTGAATTGATACGGACGACGCTAGATGGCGCGCTTCGTCTACCGAATAGTGACGTCACAGGGTGGCGCGAAAGAAAGACCGATTCAAACGTAACAGAACTTCGAATCGACAAATGATGTCTGATTTATTTCTTTTATTAGCTATTCTCGACAAAGTCAGCTGTAATATGTATTTGTATCGCGGGGGGATGTTCAAGAGGTTCGGTGAAGCGTTCAGCTCAGTTTTCAAACTCATTAGCACGCGCACCTGCAGTGGTCTACCACAAAATTCCAAGCTGGCTGGACCGAGAAGTTTTGGTTATGTCGAGGTCGATTAGTTGTGGTTAGTTTTGGTCGTATCGGATCAGGTTAGGATAGGTTAGGCCAGGTAGAACGAGGTGGGATTAGAGAATATATGTAAAATCGCTTTACTCACTTTACACGGGTTTTAACCCTGTAACTACACGGTCTAATGATACCCCCTTGATGCTCTATAACATCTTCATCGAATTTAGATGATCTCGTTACCCTGAGGGTTTTTCATTAAAGCTCGAAATTTAAGTTCTCGGAAGAATCGTCATTTCGAAAAAGTGGCTAAGGTATTCTTACGTCGCCATTTATGAATATTCGACATGAATTCTGAATTGCCCCGTTAAAATAAAGTGGGTACTCAGTTCAACGTGTGGTTGAAACGGTTTTTGGAATTATTTATTTGTCTGGTGGGAGAATACATGCGTGGTGGTTAAAATATGATTGGTGACTATCAGATATAAATTCAACATCCTTAAACATACATCACGTATAGCTGAGGTCGAGTTATCATTAAACACTTTCTACAATTACTGATGTTCAACAAATTAAGACGCTGTGATGCTATTACGAATACCAGCCCTGGTGGAAATAATTCTACGTATTTGTACGTCCATTTCTACGTGGTTCTACATTAATTGGAACATGTGAATAGTTTTTCATAGATTTTTTCGTAGATAATAGTATTTTTTCGTAGATAATTATCTACGAAAAAATACGAATCTCTACGAAATTTCTACGAGTTTCTACAGGAAATTTCGTAGTTTTTTTTTCAGGGATTTTCGTAAATTGTCGTAGAATAAAGTAAGAATGTCAATTTTGGAATTCACCTGGATTTCACACCTGTATATTAATTAAGGTTCATGTTTGTAAGGGGGAAAAAAATAAAATAAAAAAATAAAAAAAAAAACACGACCCCGAAAGAGGTTCGACCCAGCCCATTTGGAACGGGCCACCCATCCAAGTACTGACCGCGACGAATTGTGCTTAACTTTGCTCATCCCTATGTGTTCGGTCTTCGACCCGCTCCAACTCTTCCTTGTGACGTATATCCCATTTATCAACAATCGAACGTCAATGAGATGTATGGAACGCATGAATATGCGAGAGACTGAAATTTCTTATTTTACTGTCGAAAATTGTAGAATTTCGTAATATTTTACGCCGTTTTACGTAATTTAGCTTTTACTAGTCTTGCAGCATTCAAAATTCTCTAAAGATCGAAAAATCGTATAAGATAGTAATTTTCCGAATAGATTTTCAGTATTCTACGAAAAAAATATTCTACGACATTCATTACATTTTATTGGGGATCCGAATTTTCTTAGTTTTTCGTAAAAAGGCGTAGAAGAGCATAGAAACACGTAAAAATTCCTACTATTCTACGAAAATTTACGAAATTTTATGACAATTTTTCAGAAGTTCGTATTCTGGTATTTGTCCATAGAAAATCGTAAAAAATCGTAAAAATTCTTACTATTTTACGAAATGTTATGACGATTTCGTAGGCCTTTTTTTCATTTTCGTATATTTTCATGAAAAATCGTAGAAAATCGTCAAAAATCCTAGAAATTCGTAAAAACTCTAACTATTTTACGAAAGTTTATGAAATTCATTTTACACTTTTCATTACTTGAAAGTTCCTTTTTCGTTCGTAATTTTTCGTGTTAAGTCGTAGAAATTTCATAGAAATTCTTAGTTCTGCGTAAAATCTCGTAATTTTTCGTAGAACTTCGTATCTATCCGAACAAAGTTGTATGATTTTCTACACATTTCTACAATTTTCTACAAATTTTCTACGATTTTCTACGAGAAACTACAAATTTATAAAAATTCATACGATTTTCTACGAATTCTGGTTTCGTAGTTTCTCGTGGAAATTCGTAGTTTTTTCGTAGAAATTATTTTCACCAGGGAGGTGACGAATCGGTTCGGAGCTCGAAATTCGTGATTGAGGATCATTTCCGAAATTGCAATGGCAAAAAACGGCAAAAAAAAATAAAGTATTCGATACCATTTATCAAAGACGTCTGTGATAGTAATCATTTTTCGAAGAGAGTGAAACAATTTCCATTTTTGTGGTTTTCCTTTTTTCTCTAATCTGTGATTCAAGTTTTTGCGAAGGGAAACCGAATTTCTATAAATCGTCGATAATTTTTTCAGCTACTCTCCTTATCTCTCGAATCCAGGAATGTCGAAGTAAATCGTTCGAAGGAGAGACTAAAAAACTGAGAACAAGATAAGATCGTTGAATTAATAGCTTTCCTTTGGTATAGAGCGACGAACGGAGGGATTTGGGGTTTCTAAAATTCCATCTCCTTCGTCCCGAAGTCTTTGTAAATTGGTTGAACTTTGTCGAAAGTTTTGTTGTATACCTATACATACTTCGGCAAGTTTCCCCGTTGAGCTTTCTGCGAATTTCATCCAAGTTTAGCAACGCAATCTGTAAACTATGAAACTAATTAAATTGATTAAAACTTCTTTCGCCATAAGATCATCTCTCTCACATAGACATATTCGAATCCTCACGATCAACAAAAATCCGAGCCTCTTATCGATGGTCTTCGCGGTATTCGTTTTACGTTGCGTTCAGGTTGCGCAGGCCTCCTCGGTATTACGCCGGAAGCATCCCGGCATCGCCATCAGCATCATACCATCCGCATTGAGTAGGCAGATGGACGTGTGGAGCGAAAGAGAGAAGCGGAGGGAGACAAAGTGAAACCGGCAAACGAATCACTGTGGAGCCACGCTGTCTCGCGCGAGTCGTGCAGGGCCGACACGCGAGTCTTTATGTACTATACCTACCTATTGGTCACTGGTCACTGGTCACTGGTCACTTAGAGATTCGAGACGGTTCGAAAAGTTCAAAAGCACGGCAGTAGTGCGTATGCATGTGTGCATGTACTTTCGTCGAGCCACATGATCGATCAGTCTGACGTATGTTCATAGTGCTCCAAAACGCGGGTTGGCTCACTTCTATATCGCCCCGATCTAGATACATATACGTACTTGTACAACCATGTCCACACATTTTTTATTATAGTTCAACCTCTTTAGCTTCTAATGTCAAAACTGTAACGTGATCGTATCAGCACGAAAATCTACTTACGAATTCTAGGAACAAGACTAGGGATTACATTCAAACGATTTAAGAAGCGTGAGGAATTTTGGTTTTCATGTCGATTCTATGTGAAAATATAGGGAATTCATCTAGCAAATTCTAGTGATTTAAAAAAAAGGAAATTCTAGGGAATTTTCTGAACAAAAATCTGGGGATATTTTCAAAGGAAACTGTAGTGATTTTTTAGAGGAAATTCTATCGTTTTAGGAAATTCTAGGAACCTTCGAAGGAAATTTTAATAAATTTTTTTAATAAAAATCTGGGGACTTTGGCAAATTAAATTCTAGGGATTTTCAAGGAAATCCTAGTGATTTTATAAAGCAAATTCTAAGAATTTTGAAGCGAGCTTCGGTTCTCGGGATTTTTTAGAGAGAAAGTCTATCTTCAAAATACTGGGAAAAATCCCGAAGACTCGAATTCTAAGCTCCTATCCTCTATGAAAAGGTCACAAAGAGGCTTTTCTTGCGTAGAATTGAACCATTTGAGGGATTTACATCGTGAATGGCACTTGAGGGACTAATGAGAAATAAATTATTACCCAACCTAACGCTTTCATGTAACATTAGAAACTTAAAATTAATTAGTTTATTTCGATGTTGCATAATTATTTGGTTTCAAAAAATGAATTTGCAATTCAATACAGACATTCCACATTGATAACATCCGCCGAAGATATTAGATATACTGTTCACTTTTATGAGTAATGAGTGGGTACTGTAAAATCAATTTATATAATGACTTAGAATTTCAAACACCTTCTACTCTTGACTCAAAATCACCAAATGAAACAACGTATTTTTTCATTTAATTGTCATTAATGAAAACGGTATTCATTCAAATCTTCTCAATTTTCAGTATATAAACATATCAATAAATTTTCTCTAAAGTGTATGAAAAAAGAAAAAAAAATTGTAGAGTGATAAACCGAAGGATTAATCTTTCATTTGAGTGCATATATACTCGGATGTCTTCACGGAACCCAGTGAAACTCTCGAAGATGTTGGATATAATTTTTCTTGTCCGCCCTGGGACCTGGGTGGATGGTCTACCCGAGCCTGCATTCCTTGGGAGAGCCATTATGTAAAATGTTTGGACTCCTTCCGCGAAACGTTGGCCTTAATTCACTAAAGCCGCTCGTTATATTGACGTGAAACCTTCCGTTTTCGCATTTCGCATTTCGCATTTCGCATTTCGCATGTGTATATATATTCGGCTTTGCAATTCTCCAAATCTCACGTCCACCTTCTCGTTGTATCGAGTTCATCTTATAACTACAAGTCACGAATGTTCCTTTGCGAAGACCACCGACGGGCAAATTTTACCCCTGCATGTGGTCACGACTCGACGTAATTGTCGAATACCTCCTGTGTTTATAATAAAAATATATCATTGAGGACGTAATTCTAGCTATTAGTAATATCTCATTGAAAAACAAATACTGCAATTATATTAAACGATAATCAGATAGGTACGTGTGAGAAACGACCCACATTCACAATGTAGGCACTGAAACAAACCGACGAAGGCCACACCCCGTGTAAAACCTAACACTTACTAATTGATTCCGTACACGTTGAATAACCGCCTCATAAGCATCACTGCAGAGTCGTGAAATCCGAAATCTGGGAGTAAGAATCATATGCACTGTGCTTCAAGTGACTTAAAAAAGAAAGTCACGAAAGAAAAGACTCTTTCCGGTTTTTGTCTTCCATTTTCACACTCACGCTTAAATCCACCAAAATTTAGTATCTCAGGGTCTTTGGGTTCCTTGAAGGATTCTTGACCTCCAAGATTCTTGATATGTCACTTCGAAGCAGATGTATTGATGATCTGGAAGAATCTCTGTCATTCAGAGCTGAAATTTGAATTTAAAGAACGCATCAAATAAAAGTCTGATGATTAAGGTGAAATGAAAGTCACGTGACCTCGATGTGATTTACACTTGGAATTTTCAAACGCTATTTTCTCAGCCAAAACACATTCGATTGATGTGAAATTGATATCAGTGACGTAGAAAAACTGAATGAAGGGCCTGCCAATCGTGGATTTTCGAAAATCGAGACGTAATAACAGTTTTTAACAATATTGTTCTGTAATCCAAGGAAGTGCTGCCTCTCTCCACGAGGGGCAGCACCTCCTTGGGTTATAGAACAATATTGTTACACAAAATTCTGATTATGTCTTTCGATATTCGAAAATCCACGATTGGCAGGCCCTTCATTCAGTTTTTCTACGTCACTGTTATCAATTTCACATCAATCGAATGTGTTTTGGCTGAGAAAATAGCGCTTGAAAATTCCAAGTGTAAATCACATCGAGGTCACGTGACTTTCATTTCACCTTAATGTACTCATCGTCATTGCGAAAACACAAGAAAAAATATTAGAGAATTGACTCGAAAAAGTATTGAATCATTGCCACCGGTTTTTAGGTTTCAATCACCACAATTTTTCATCAGCATTCAAAATTCAATCAACGGTGAAAACATTCTATAGAAATTTCTGCTGTCATTTTCACAATGTGACAAATTCTACAAACTTCTAGTTCCATCAATGGTAATGATATACAGGACGAATTCCTAACAATGACGCAGTCTGAAGTTGGTTATAACATTCAGAAACAAACTTTCAGACACTTCAGAGCTAATCCGCAACTGTCTGAAAGCTCATTTCTCGACTCTAGCCAACTTCAGACTGCATATCATCAAGAATTCACCATCTATTAGATTCCAAAGTGTCCTTCCGCGCTTCTAATCTGATTGTGAACGATTTTTATCTCCTGTTATGAAACTTATGACAACGTGCAAACGATAATTTCCTTCGTTTTTTATCGTCTTCGGTAACCTTTTTCAAGCAGGTAGTACATAGGTATGTCTTGAGCCATGAGGTGGATCCACCGCAGTGCAAACAAGAATAAAACAATAATTGGAAAATGATTATGCGTATAGTTCGTGTATACAATGTGTGGCCACTGTCCATGCATGTATACGGAGTCATGTAACGTACCTATCCATACCTTGAAGAATGTTCAACGATTAAATTTGCATATTAGGCCAGCATACACGATGTCTCCGACATTGCGTCGCGTTGCGTTACGTTTCGTTCCGCGTTGCGGTTGCATCGCGTTCCGCAAAGCTTAGGATTATAATCGATCATCGAGCTTATCAAACCCTATCGAATATTAATAACGATCTTGACCGAGAGGTCAACCAGCGACCTGGAGGGTGTCGATACATCAAACGCCTACAAGCTTCTGGGGTCTCGAGCACATTTTCTCCTTCCGTCTTTTCGACGTTGGAAGCAATTAGTGGAAACAAAAAAACGTAATTAAAATTTTACATTGTATCGAATGATCGATTATGTCGAATTCTGAATATCCTAGAAGAAATTTAGAGAAACGATAGCAAAAAAAAAAGGGAGAATCGCTGTCAAATAATCATCGATTGGTAAGTTTTAGCGTGTAACCAATACGTCCACGTATCCGAATGTGTGATCGTAGCCGATTACGTGCGTGGATAACTAACACTATAACGAGGCGCGTGCGTGGTAACGGTAGACGCCGCTTGAGGCACCGATTTCCTCCAGTTCCCAGACGCAATCACCAACCAGCCACGAGCGACGCAACTGACCCGGGGGCTACGGAGGTATAGAAGTTAAGGCTTTGTCGATGCCGCTTACTCAGAGCCAATCTCAACCCTTTCGTTGTCACACTCGCTCCAATTTATTGACCACCCATGTTCCATTTTGGGGATCGATATCAACGATCGATTTCGGTCCTGAAACCGATCTCAAAACTATCACGCATCAATTTGATGGTTTGCTAATTAATCCGGGTCACTTTGCACCCTAGTGCGAGAATCGTCTCCTCTTCCATCGACGAACCCCGCGAAATCTTTCTTCGTCTGAATAATCGATCGGATTCGAGTACAAATTGGAGCAGAGTCGATGTGAAAATTAGTTTCCAGGGTCTTTGAGGGACGAGATCTCGATTGTCTTCTTAATTCGAGGCGGCAGAGATCGGAATCAATTAAAAATTGCCACTCGATCGAGTTTCGTACAGCGCTAATTGGCCAACGAGGCAGCGTGTCACAAGCTCAAAACCTCCATTTTGTAACCGGTGTACCCAGACTCCGGAATCTGGACCCCCTTATTAATAATTAATCGTGTATCATTCGCGTTCGTCATTTAAATACCCCGAATTTTTTTTTTTTTCTTTTTTTTCAGCGACTCTCATTCCATGTAATTATCGAAAAGTGTGCAGTAGTAGAATTCCTCAGATTCATCATCATAGGAATTATAATATTGAAGGTAAAACTGTTTAAGTATAGACTCGCGCGCGTATGAGACTACAATTAGAGGGGGGTACTTCGGGGTTACACTTATCCAGGTATGCGAGATGCGGGACAATCTTATCGTGCGACATGTGTTAAATATGCAAATTTACATACTCGCGGGATGATCATACTTTCACCGTAATCGACCATCCGGCAAATGCCGCTCCGTCTCGAACCAGAAACCAACCTGCGATCATCTTAGCCTTCACTCTTCCTCTCTCTCTCTCTCTCTCTCTCTCTCTCTGGCTCTTTTTTTTTTTTTTTTTTTTTAATCATACTTTTTTCGGTGTTTCTTTCTCCGTTTCTTATATCGGTCTAATCCCAGCCTCCGCGGGGACCACGCGGTCAGAATTGGACCGTGCGAGACCGGCTTAAGGGGAGACCTGTTGTCGGTCTATTAACACGTGCTGCCTAACCCAGGTTAACGCCCGTTTCGTCCAGATGCTGAATCATAGATTCTCGTGTTTGCAGATCTAACATCGACGGACGGTAGCGGGGACTTTCTCAAATAAATTCCATAGTAGATTAAAAACGAACTGCCGAGAGATTCTTCGGCTTGATTCATTGCGGCGAGGTGGAGTGGAAGCTTAGATTGTAGTTTTGAACGAATAGAATTGGAATTCTTGTAAAATCAGTAGAAGAAGGATTTTGCGGTTAAAATTCTTCATTGCACTTAAAGTCTCGATATCTCACTTCCGGTGGCTCCTACGTGGAAGATTAATAGAACCAATTTTGAAGATGATCAAATTTCCTGTAAGAAAGGTTCCGACAGTTTTTACCGTATAATCGACCGTTGCGAAGATATAAAGGCTAAAGTCAGTCTCTTTAATGACACTAACGGGGTTGACATAAATAAGACTTCTCTTGGGCTTCAATTTCACTGTAATATCTTCTTTCACAGTTTTCTTTCTTTCTAGCAGCTAAAATACGTGACGAAGTCTGGTAAGGAAACAAGAAACTCAGAATCGTTTTTCCATGGACGGAAATAAACTGTTGTTCTAATACGAAGACTGTTCCTTTTTTATATGAAATCTACCAGAATTCGCAGTAATTAGAATCACGAGACGAATAATTCCTCGAATAATTCTTTGAGCCCTTAGTGATATTAGAATCCTGATATATTGTTCTGCGATAATTTATAGACGCACTAAATTTTCAAAATATGACTACGAACTTTTACATGAGAAAAATAAAACAGATTGTAGAAGAGAATGTAGAAACTGCTTTAAATTTTATTCAGAGAGAGACGGAAAGAGAGAGATCAAATTTTTCTCCGAGTTGTTGAAATTGATTTTTATTTTTCATCGATTTCTGCGTTCACTTTGCCGTGGCCACAGACCCTGGAACAGCTATCAGAATTAAACGGTCGAATCCCGTTCACTCGAAAGTTGAACACAGCTTTGAATGAATTCGTTTTAAATTGATGATCGAATATGGTTCAATTTCCTGTTATATATATACTTTGTTTCGTACTGCCGATCGGATTGGATCGTATAGTTTGAAAGAACAAACAATGCAGTTCCGAGTTATAACCATGACGATCGTCATCTTACTCTTATTTCATTCGATGTATTTTTTTTTCAACTCTCTTCTTCCTCCTCTTCTTCTTCTTCTTGTTTCATCTGGTTAAGCGAAAACGAGAATTGGGCCACGACGCAAACCGAAGGTACCAAAACTCTCGGGGTCAAGAATTGTGGTTTCTGTATCTAATGGTCACCTGGGGCGCGGAATAAGAGGCCCCTGGGAGATGAACAATGCCGCAAGATGGACGCGCCCACACGCAGACTACGGAGCGCAGACGCAGACGATGAAAAAGATATTCGCTCG
This sequence comes from Euura lappo, assembly GCA_018257835.1. Classification (NCBI taxonomy): domain Eukaryota; kingdom Metazoa; phylum Arthropoda; class Insecta; order Hymenoptera; family Tenthredinidae; genus Euura; species Euura lappo. Next base: position 27,525 of record JAEUYN010002249.1, read on the forward strand.
AGACAATGCGCGAAACCCACGCGCGCGGGCGGGTGATCGTGGGAACCGGCCGCACCGAGCTCTTCTTCTTCTTCTTCTTCCTCTTCTTCTTCTTCTTCTGCGACCGGGAACTCTCATGCATGGAAGACGCTCCTCGGGGTCCGGTCACGAACCGTTTTCGCAGCCCAACCTCTTTCTCCTTCGGGAATCGGGATGCTGCGAAGAAGAGATTAAATCGCAACGATGCGAAACTCCCACTTGGAACAAGAAAAAAAAATAAAGATTCTCGTTACAGCGAATCATGAGTCTTGAACAGTAGGGAATAATGAAATAGTTTTAGCAGACCTCCGTGAATGATGTAAGGTAACAGGACATGAAAAAACGTTTCGATCCTGATGAGGACCCCCATAATTAGGACGTCCATTCTATTGAAACATCTACTGTCCTTTTCGTTTTCCTACTTTTCCTTCTTTTTATATGTATTTTCCACGTCGATTAAGACAGTAGGGAGTAATTACTAAAAACAAACAAAAAATAAGAAATGATGCTGTAGTGTAATTTTCACAGCTTTGAAAGGCCTCATTACTAGATATCGTCATACTTTTGATTTCTCAGAGTTGACACATTTTTTTGAATGTTTTTGAACATGATATTTGTTCTTTATCCGAGCACACATACATTTCTTACATACTACTGACTCAGTACGTGGATAATTTTACATCTTTGGCTTCGTTACTGTTCAAGTTGTGAATTGCGTGTAACGCTTGTTCAATTCAACGGTTGAAAAATAATAACTCACTATCACATTTTTCAAATTTGACAATTATAACGACGTACTTTTTTCATTGATAAATTACAAGAGTCCTATACCGTTCAACAATTATTTGAAAGGACAATTATGTGAAATTGAACATGGGATTCTTCGTCTAATTGACAATAAATAATAAACAAGGTTCAACCAATAAATGTTCGACGGTATAATGGAATCTGTAATGGAAAGCTTTCGACTCTTTATAGACAGAGGAATGAATGAAAAAAAAGGAGAACAAGAAAAGACAATCCGAATTCCTTGGTCAAGAGAAAGCGAAAATAACACCTGACAAGTGATCGCGTTGTCGTCGTGTCATAAAACAATCCAATATTGCATCAAGAATCGAATCGATATAACTTTTCTCTCATTCAATTTCGATCGTACATTTTTGTTGAATGAATTTTACTCATCTGCAGATCGTCTAGGCTCTAAATGGACATTCGCGAAAGCTGTGGAACGGGTTACCGAATTTATTCGCTATATAATGGGGTCTGTCTGGTTCACCTGCTCCGTTGATTTCATGATTCTTGACCCCGCGAACACCTCCTGGGTCATTTCGCGTGCTGTATAAGAATAAAAAATGTACCGATTATCATCCGGCGGGTTAACCTTATTCGCGATACGTAATTGCACTGTGGATTAATTAACGAAATTAAGGTCCGAATACGCCTCCAGGGCCGGGATGAACTTTTTGAACTACGACCTCTGAAACCTTGCAGAACGTAACACCGAAACTTTCAAAAATATTAGCATCGATTCCCCTAGTATATATTTTATAGAAAAGAAGCTACTTTTATGTACGATGTGAAAAATTTGTCTGAAAAATATGTTCTTTTCACGCAATAATGAAAAAATGGTACAGAAGTTTGTTTTTTTAATTAACTGTAACAAACTAAATTTCCTAGAGTAGTGGAGATAATTCTGAGGAAAGAAGATGAAAGTTATTGATGTATATCTTTTCAAATCTGTTACAGATGATGTTCAAGATACCGGCGGAAATGACTCGATCGTTGTTGTTACTCGCGGCAATACTGGGTTCCGTCAAGTGTCAGATTGAGATGACGGGATCGGTTGAAAACAAAACTGGTAAGGTTACTTTCAACTTTAAAAATCAAACCGATCCAAAAAAGTATAAATACGCAGGGGTCACACGTACGAGGATCTATAGATTTTTAATTGCAGTATAAAACTCCTAGTAATCGAGCGTGTGGTCGTGTGATTCTTACTCTCTACTTTTATTACTTTTGTCTGTCTGCACCAGTCAGAATGTGCAGATGATGATCATCGATTCTTTCGGTGTCCCACTTAAGTAATATTTACAACGACGATTATTAAAAAATTTTCAGACCGATGCCCGAGGCAATTACAATAATTGTTACGGTTCTTTGATTTGATTTTTTTTTTTTTTTAATGATGAATTCTGTTTCTAGTTTCAAAAAATATTCGCCAAAAACGTTTGAACCGTTACTAAATCTCTAGATTCGATAAATTTAGCAAGATATCAGAAGACTGTTTGATTTGAGACAGTGAACCGAGCGTAGAATACAAATTCAATCCGAAAATATTTCGAATTGTAAGAATTAATACCTTCTACAATTTTGATTATCTTGAGTTATAATTTCATGTGCATGCTAGTGAGATAATCGACAACTGTTCGTATCAGATCTATGGACCAAAAGATACAGGAAACAAAAAACTAGGACATTGCCACATTTTCCTTTCATCTTGTCAAATTTCTCGAACGGATGAGTTCACACAGATCACAAAGAAGATGATTGTGATTAGATTCGCGAATAGAAATTTCTCTGGGCGGTATCAAAGGCATTAGAGATCGAATTTCATCATGATCATTGGTAATTATTTCGATCCGCCTATACAGGCACATGATTGTATTGTTGCAACGTATAATTTCAGCGATAGTGTAATAATTCTCAAATTTCTTGTATACATATAATACGCATCATATTCACATATATTTTTCACTTTTTTTTTTGTACAGGTTACAGTTGATTTTTCTTATTACTAATAATAAACTACAAGCGATATTATAGTCTGTAGGGTATGATCGTTAATTATTATTATTTTTTTTTTCTATTCAAGATCATCAAACATACACCAAGATATGTATTTCTTGTTTCTTTTTTCATCGTAGTTTTTTTTTTCTTTTACAAATTATGAACAGACATTGTTCATCATCATAGAAAAACTATTACTCCAATTTCCATGTGTATCCTCATTACTAATATCATCATTATGATGAACATCATCATACAGTAATCAGAGGCAATTTTATTTCTTATCCATCTTTCTCATACCGAGGCGTCGCCGTTGTTTCAATCAACCGAGACAGATCAATCATACACGCGATTTGTACCAGTCGTTAGAGTTGGGTGGTTTGACTAGGTACACATTTATCTAAGAACAATTTTTTATTTAGTTTTTTATTTTTTCACTTGAGAATGACTATGAAGATCGACGGGGGGGCTAAAAACTGCCGGAAGCAGCTGCTCAGAGCGAACGAGCTTTTGAGTGCCCCGATTCGAAGGAACGGAACCACATAATAAGAAGAAAAAAAAGCTTGTTATATGGCAAGAATAATCTAATATCAATAATTGCGTGATTGCCTGATTTATTACAGAGTGTTCGTGATTTTTTACACTGATATTAAAACGCACAGATACACGTACATCGAACATCTAGTACTCGAATACCAGACGCTCTTGGTCATTTTTAGCGTTAGAAATTTTATTAGGTGTATGAAATTTGCATATTACTATAACGATCTTGCCCGCGGTCCATGGCCATGCGTCATTAAGATAATGTTGATCGAACGTGTTAACGTCACTGGTCAGTTGGCCCGGATCAATTGAAGGGAAGGCCGGCTTTATTACCGGCTTAGACACTACTGTAGCAAAATATTCAAACGTAATTTTGTCTAATTATTTCGTTATTCTTCAATATCGAATTTCGCCTTCTTTCCACAATCCTCCAACAGCCACTGGACGTTAGAATAATTTCCGGGTCATGTCACGTTCTTAAGATACAACCAATTTAATCGCACAGTTATATTCTGTAACAAGAAAGACACACGTGGCTGTAATTATGCCACTTGTTATATCTTCGAGTGAATCGAGAATGAAAATAGAATACTCACAATAGCTACTACGAAGAAGCAGTAAAAGACCAATTTACAAGTCTGCATGGTACCGAATTGGTAAAAGTACATTATTTTCATAGACTCAGAATATCTTTCAAAATTTAAACCAATCAATCGACGATCTTGTCACTATGCAAACAGATTAGCATCTTCATCCTTGAAGACAGCATAATCATATGGCATTTTATGAAAAAGTAAAAAGCTTTCTTTAGCGAAGCAGAAGGTACTATTTGAATAAAAAGGATCCACTACGGCAACGGCGTGGTTGTTCGATTAGTGTATCGCGTATAGTGTATCGAACGCTTTACAGTCACCGTTCAATCCACGATGGAAAGGATCACCGTGAGGCCTATAATTAAAATTAAAAAGTTGGCGAGCACAGCTAGAGCAGGAGGTCAATCAGGTTCAGCAGTCCGTACGCTGTTTTATGGTGTGTGTATTTTAAGGCTACCTTTTTTTTCACACTCAACAGCGAGGAATATCTTCCTTATGATCTCTCTCGTGTTTATTATCTGATTATTTGTTGAAATCGATAACTTTTTTAGATCGTGGACTGAATTTTAGTTGGTTTACTTTTTAAGGGACGAAATTTTTGTCACGCTCTGCTAGCAACTTTTTTTTTCGGGTTTTAGAACTCATCTCGCCGTCGAGAACTTTTATAGGTATGTACGTAAGGTGTTCGCGTCTCTTGTACACGTACACATTTATACAGGACCATATATACACGTGAGACGTACGTGACCCACTGACCTGCCATCACCACGCGAGGAACTACGATCCACTCGCGTTCGACGAAATATAATTATAATCGGAAATAATGAAGAATCAAAGTTCGTCTGCATCTTTATAACCCCCCACACGGTTACTTATTTTTTTATCTCTTATCTTCTCGTCTGTGTTTCTCTCTCCATTATTCAGGTATCCAATTATTACCGGTCTCAATTTTAAACTTCAAAAACCAAACTAATACTCGGCAAATTTTAGTATCAAATTTGGAAAAAAAATGTTTTGAAATTGAGTGGAGATTGATTTTTGCAGTCTGAGGAGGCATTTTTTAATCACTCAATAATTTGATCAATGAAAATTCAAATGACTCTCATCGTGAATCTATTACTCACATTTTCATCCGTCTATAGCGTCTGTTTCTCAGTTGCTCAATATGTGGATTTTTTTTTTTTTGCGTAGATTCCAATTCTGAACGAGTTTTTTTAAATTTACATTAATGTATTGAGGAAGTTGGAATTTATGTTTCTATACCTCTAGTCATAAAGTAGGCTATAAAAGGTTTACTATACATTAGAAATCAGTAGTCGATTTCTGACACATCTATTTATACATGAAGAAACTATGCGGACACCCATTATGAGCTCCAATGATTTGTCGACATTGTAAAACCCTTGGGATCAATGATCCATAGATCATAATCTATATCAGATATTTTATGGTGTTCGCTGTTGCTTAAATTTTTGCACGATTAGTTACTAATTCTTTGATAAATCCAATGTAACTTCTGAAATTGATGTGAAAAATGATCAGCCGAGATAGTTTTTTATTATTTTCCTTGAAATTCGTTATCGCGGTCATTAAAGTACATATACGAATGGGATTAATATTCAGTTGAGCGATAATCGTGAATCATGAAAACTTCACACGCTGATATTCATCATTATGACAAATTTCATCATATTTAACGTCCAAAGGTACGATTATAGTTGGATGCACGATGATAAATTGGCCGGTTTTCAAATTATACGACACGGTATGGTGTATCCATGTAGTTTGAAGAGAGAATAACTAAATTCAGGGAATACCTGTGCTGGTCCAGTTGAAATTCCGAGGATGACCCAATTCGTTTTTAGTTCAGTAGTTTTAGTGCCTAATTCAATCCACAGTGTTACATGCAGAATGAAGGGCAAACTTGGGTTCCGTTGGTGATCGGAGTAACTACTACCTACACGCGGTGCTTTTGTAAATATTGAGTCTTCCAATATTGCCGAGTGAAACCTGAATCGTCTTGGTTCCGGTGAAGAGCTTGACTCTTGTTCACTGCGGCACGTTAGGGTCAAAGCTAGTGTTTGAGTAACGTTCGATCGGGAATCGGTTGTGTCTTCTGTGACAAGATCTTGACCCATTTTTTTGAGGAATTAAAACTCTAGTGCATCGCCTATACTCGGAACAAATTTTCCTCTACCTGCAGTGAGTCAAAAATAATTTCGATATCCAGAGGACGAGATTAAAGCAGTTAATTAGGAAATATCAGTCACCAGAGGCGATCAATATCCCCAGAGTAATAAACCCGCCAAAAATACCAGGCTCAGAGATAATTGGACCTTTGATCGAAACGCTAATCAACTCCTTTGTGAACCTTTGTGTAATCGCAAAAATGTCCCATTCAATTACAGCGGTATAAAATTTGCATATCGAAACGCGTGAAGGTACAGAGGTGACATTGCTGAACGTACAAAATCGTTTTCAGCTGTATTCAGATTCCGATGAATGAAAGGAGTAAAAAGGAATGTTGAAAAAGATGTAGAGTGCACTCCTCGTACACCGAGCGAACTCAGGCACGTGGCGTGTTACACCTTAACCCTAATTGCACTCCTAGAGCTGAATAGAGCAGCCCACTAGAAATGTATTAGTAGCAAGTAGTCGAGTACTTACGAGTATGTAAATACTCTGATGTGTACGTACAAGCTAGTCCACTCGTGGTTCCACGATGCATGCATTACGATTATGTAAAGTGAGAAAGTAAAGCAGAGTAGATATCTCACAACAAGTTTCTGAACGCAGACTGCACCCACTGCCTTCAATGGTGGTGCCATAAATATTTATGACAGAGCCTTACAAAGCCAGAAATATGAAGAGTTTAATGAGATCTGAGAGCATTGACTTAACGTCAGTATTTCTCTTTGACGCATCATCATCTGTATCGTATTCCGGAGTACATGGTATATGTATAATAGAAGTTATATTAGCCAGTGTCAGTCATGAGCCATCCGCATCGTTTTTTGTCCATCGCATCATTTCTTCATTAGTTATGACACCGATCATCGATCGCTTGATGGATTTTTTTTTCTCTGTTCGGATACTAAAAGTTGCTGTTTTCTCGTTCCAGGCACAAATGAAAGTCGACCTCGTATTTTTTCACCGAGAATGGATTACGACGAGTGGACACCTCTGGGTCGAGGCGATCCCCTCAAAAACGATCCCACGTTCGACTACGTGCCACCGGTACTCGACAGGGTTCAGTACTGGCTCGACTCCCACACCACCGAGCCATCCGCTAAGAGGGACATCCTGGTCCTCGGCGTGACCGCCAAGAAAACCAGCCCGAAGATCCCTGAACAGTTTCTCAAATTTGTCGACGGGCCAAAGTTCAACAGGAACCAGGAGCAGCAGTACAGGAACGAGCACATGGTACACAGAAACGATTTCACCGGAAGCACGGGGGCGGAACCACCGAAGATAATGAGGAACACGAACTTCAGGAACGGCGTAGTCGACTACAGGAACCACAACAGGATCCAGAACATCCCAGCCAGTTATTATCCCAGTCCGTTTTACAACCAGAAGCCAAAACCGTACACCATGATGCTCCCGCCTCCGGTTGCTCCGAAACCAGACGGTGCTCAGCCGACTTATACACCGCAAAAGGAGAAGCTCACTTACGCCGAACATAACCAACAGTTCAGCACGCAGACCGAAGAAGGGCCGCTTCAGGATGATCGTCAGACCTACAATGCTCCTCTGACTTCGTACTCGCAGCCTCATAATCCACCACGGAGTCATCAGGCTTCGTCGAATCCACCACCAGCCAAGAATCAGGTTTCCCAAATTGAGTCGATAAACAGCGTCTTCACCCCGCCTGCCCAAACGACAAAGCAAAAGTTTCAGACTGTAACTACGCCTTCGGTTTCGTTTGAGAAGTCGAACCTCGTTTATCACTCGACGCAAACCGTGTCCGGAGGTTGGCTCGCGAACGAAGGCCCTTCGTCGGATATCAATCAAGTCACTTGGCAGCCTCCCTCGGTAAGTTCCCAGGAGCATTTTGACTCCGGTGACCATCACGTCGCCGCTTCGTCGAGCCACGAAGTGGTCATTGGACAGAATGCTAACATAATTGTCGACGGCGATATTGCCGATAACGAGGAAGTCGTTGTTGGAAAGAAGGAACCGGACTCGCAGGAAAATGTCGTTGGACCGACGACCGTTCCTCCAACGAACTCAGTCCAGTCCTCTATGTTCTCAAACGACGATGCTGACTCGGGTGACATCGCGGTCGGACAGCCACCGTCGTCCTCCAAAACCCAGATGCAGATCGTCGTCGCCAACACTGGCTTCGAAAACGCGAAATCGAACGAACCAATCGCAGTCATCATGCCGACGGACTACGACGAGAGACGCAACGACACAGTCGAACACGACAAAGACGAACCCGCTAGTGTCACTCCAGAGAATAACCAGAACACCATGACTTCCGTTATCGAACAAACGATACAAATCTCAAACCCGCTTCCTCAGCCAAGTACCGTCACCAATCCACCGACCATTCCGCCACATCGTGTGAACCAAATGAACCACATCAATCAACCGAACGCGATGAACAAGATGCAGCACATGGGTCACATGAATCACATGAACAGAATGAATCAGATGCCACCGCGGCCTATTTTTTCTCAACCGAATGCTCAACCGTTGATGCAAAGTAACCTGAATTCAGGGCATTCGATGATGTCACAGATGTTGAATGCCGGTATGCGGCATCCCCCCGCGGGCATGTCGTCCATACCGCAGCAAATGTTCAATGTTCCACCTGGCCACATGATGCAGCCTCAGCGTCCGAGCGGTATGGAGTATCTCTCGATGAATTCGATGGTTCACAGGGTCCAGAGCACGACCACACCGCGTATCGAGATGGTCCGTGACCATCCTTACCACATGCAGGACATGCCTAATGAGGGTGTTCCGGATGTTCCGTTCAAAACAACGCAGGAGCCTCCGGTTTCGAGACCGGAAATTGTTACTTCGAGCATTGACTTGGTCACGGATTATATAAAGAATCAGTCGCCATTGGCTCATCTGCTGAACAACGAACTGAACAAGGCACCCGCACCGAGTTCATCCACGAGTCCGCCGACCACTACGACTACTTCTACGACCGTTTCGAGTCTTACGACGGATCCGATATTCTCGCACTACAAACAACCCGCCAAACCGATAAGAGGACCGATGTATCTCATCATCCAAGGGCACTCCAAGGTCAAGACGTATAAGCCGTCGGTCACCAAGTACGGGTTTCCGGTTGATAACAACGAGATTCAGGAAGCGAGCACCGAGCGACCTTCGAAACTTGAACAACTGATTATCGAGAACACGAGAAGTCGAAGTTCGGAGAAAACATCGGTTAAGGTCGAGGAAGAAAAACCGAGACAGAAACGCATCGAGCAAGAGGATCTTCTCAGCTTGGTGGACAGTAATTTTAGCGGATTCACAGTCCGGCCTTCATCCGCGGTTGAGGATGAGCGACAGTCCAACTCCGTTACAACTATAGAAATCAATAACTAGAATGGGGTTGTTGTACGAAATCTTAATGGTCAGGAGATGATTGATGATTGAAAGAGATATCCAAAATTAGTTCGATAGAATGAAGAAAATGAGAAGAAAATCTAGGAGAATTTACTCAAAGTTTTATGTTTCAGGAGACAGTTGTTGATTTTTTTCGTTCTTATATTACATGTGCCAGTATCGGGTTTTGAGTGACTTAGATCAAGAATGCAGACATTAGACATCGATATTATATCATTGCTGTTATCGAATATATGAATACACATAGATATAGGTATATTATAGTAATTGTTATTAGAATGAAACTATTCGTAGATATAAACGTTACAACGTAGGTTCTTAGTTGTAGCCTGATTGTTAACGAATCCCAGGATTCTAACGACTTTTGTTTTACAATTAGTAGTGCTATGAAGTAATTAGGTCTCGTTAATTGATAGATATAGTAGAGCCTAAATGTATTAAAGATTGCGATTCACCTATATCGCAGCATTTTTATTCATAAATTATTTAATTACGATTATAATGTGATTCGTTCTTATATATATTTATTTATTATTTAACCGTATAGATTATAAATCCATGTACGAAGGTGTCTCCACTTACGTTATTAACACTAGTCTTATTTATACCAGTTACCAAACATATCGAGTACGGACTAACAATCAAACCTAGTTTATTTCATGAATAATTTTATTTGAATTTATCACAAATACATTTTTTATCGTTAAGTACATTATACATTTATCACAGAAAAAATACTGTTATCATTAATTAGTCGTAATATGACGAAAAAGAAAAAAAAGAAATCCACAATATTTGTTATCTATTATCATACTCGTTGTCGTAATAATTATAAGCTCTATTATTTATATATTTTATATTTATTTTGTACGAAAGAGAAAAAAAAATCTATTTAAAATAATATATAATACATAATATACCATAATCACCTTGTTTAATTCAAAGCTCGTAGGAGTTTCCATTGAGAAATAATAAAGAAGAATTAAAATACGTATAATTCGATTCGGTAGTAATTATTTGGACGTTGGGTTAGAGAGGTCTTCGACGATCGTGTTCCCCTGTAATATTTCCTTGGGTCTGTCAAGACCAGCCCCGAAGTCGATAAGTAAAGGTTCGTGAAAACTATTAGCCTTACCTAATAACACCGGTGGGAAAAGAGAAGCACCTAATTCCTCATGACGTTTTATACTATACCTGAAACCTAGGTGTAAATTTGAAAGGATGAGATATGCGGTATAACTTATACAGAGTATGCATCAGATTGATAACTTTTATTTCGAAACGACCGCGGTGCGTGGGGACGTGGAACTAAACAAACAAGCGGGTTTGGGCTGACTATGAGCCAGCCTTCGAACTTCCCGTTATTTATTTTGTTCTCAGCTATTTTGAAATTTGTAAATCTGACCTCAGATTCTTGATCAGCGGCTCAAAAAACCTTCGAGTACAAATTTCCGTAAGATTTTGAGTGTTTTTAGTATTTTTCCCAGCAAATCGGACTCGCCATTTTGAATTTCGCTAATCTGACTTCAGATTCGTGATCAGTGACCCAAAAAACCTACGAGTACCAAGTTTCATCCAAATCCAAATGTTTTTAGTTTTTTTGCAGCATATCGAATACGCCAAATGAAAATTTTGCAAAACTGACTACAGATTCGTGATCAGCGATCAAAAAAACCATATGGTACCAAATTTCATTGAAATCCGTTGATTCGTTCTCAAGATATCGTCATTTTTGTTGTGGTTTTTAGAATTTTGTTATTTGAATAGTTCAAAAAGTACTAATCCGATCGAAGCCAAAATCTAATCAGTTCTAAGTTAAGAAAAGCCCCGTCGATTGAGCCCAAGTTGATCGAAATCCGACCACGCGTTCTCGAGATATCGCGCGGACAAAAATGTGGTCACGCACATACACACACACACACACCCAGACGTCAAACTGAAAATATTCGGAGGTGATTCTTTGGATCTCGAAACGTGAAGATTTAGTGAAAACTCAACTTTACATTTTCGGGATGATCACAATAACTTCCTTTTTTCTCTGAAAACAGAGAAACGGGAAGTTAAAAAGAATTTCCTCTCTTCAGCCGCACCAGGACCTCACCAAACGCTGGATATACACCACAGGTACGTATTATCGGTATGGAGGTAGGTATTCGACGCCGAGATAGGAGATCCTCGTAATCTATCAGACGTTTAAACGCCGCGCGAGGTTGAGTAAGCTGTATCCAATTAAATTCTCGATTCAATTAAAGCCAGATTCATCACCAGCCAACTGAAATAAACTTCGAATCTCTGAAGTTTACTCTCACGATACTCTTCACTATACACACACGTTGGGGAAATTCATAAAACAGGCTTTGGACTGAGACTAAATCGCAGCCTCAAAATTCAGTCGTCTATCGTCGCAGTTTGATATTTTTTTGGTATCGTTATCGCTTCGTATTTTCAGCATCGTTGAATGAAGTCTTTCGTATGTTTCATCGTTGTAAAAAGTGGACCATTGGAAAATATGAAATCGAAATTTAGCCAGTCCGAGAATGGGATCACGGTTCCAACCGCGATATTGTGATGAAAAACATTGTACTTTTGCGTAGATTTACTTTACCGTGATAAATACTGATTCATATCGACTGGTCAATGATCTGTGACCCAATGAAAACCGTCTTCGATTCCGGATCTGGAGGAGATCGTGACCAGGGATGTGCTGCGAAGATAAAACGAAGCGTAATTTAGATCTGATTGAAAATGATGGTGATTGGTCGATTGTCCACTGTAGATATTTCATAACTTTTGAATATTTACACCGCGTGAATTATGAGTTACGAGTCATCAAACAGCAGACTACAAGCCTTCGAGGCACGACGATACGGCCGATGAAAGTATTCAGTGAAATTTTTCCTCCGTGCTAAAGGCATAAAAATCTGTTCGTTATAATGCGGCGTCAAATCGACGCGTTAGTCATCTTCAGGGCGTGGTGGCCTAGGGGTACAACGGCAACCTGGTTAATCGCCAATTGTGACCCGAGAGACTCGAGGTAGAGGATCTCGACGAATTCCTCTGTTCGAAGTAACTCTAATTTTTACTCCAATTCTCTATATCCATATCGAAATGTGTTTTGGTGTATCAATGTCAGCACGTCGAGAACCCCGTAGTTCTCTCAACCTGATAAATTTATCGATTGTTTTTCGTGGTCGCTGCTTACTATGTATAGATTACCATCAGCGGATGGGAACTGCGGCACGGTGAGACGATTCAATGGTATAAATTCAGTCCCCTGAACCTCGAGGATTATCCTCACAGTCTGGACTCGAGGGTTCCTTAAGCGATGTGGAAGATCCTGACCGGAAGCTCCCCGTGGGATTTCCGACAATGTACCACGAATCCGAATACGAGCTCGGATAATTTCTGTTCTCACCGGTTTCGGGTTCACCATAATGGCGTCTGAGATGCTGGAATGGTTCTCGGTAACGGAATGAGATCGTCTGTGGGATCGCGGAGCTTTGTTTCGTTGCGGTGGAGGTTTTTTTTCTCCTCGTACCATCGGGCATCGGGCAGAGCCGGGGCCTGTCCCACCCGGGAGATTTATGCTACCGACATTGAAACTAAATTACGCCATAAATTAACCTTAAGTTCGCGGTTTCGATGGTCCTTTTGGTAATTAAATGCCAACGAACAATGAAACATTTGTTTGCCTCTCGGTGACAGCGCGTCTCGTTCTTCCCGGTCTTCTGCCCACCGAGTGATCGACCTGATGGACGTTTTCGGAACAACGTCGATTACCAGGTATGCAACAGGGATCCGAACGACCGGCTAAAAGGTTCGCAGTCCTCATCGCGGAGGAAACGTTCGCCGATTCATAACGGGACGGTATCAACTCCGAAGCTTTCTCTAAGAACCGAGCTGATTGGGATTCGCTCGTACAAAGTAACTAAACAGTATTTTATTTTCTAATTTTTTGCCGCAAGTCTCGCTGCTCTTACGTACAGATCGGAAGGAGAGGAGGAAGGAAAAAAGAACGGAGTTTGTAAAAATCGTTAATCTAAGCGCTCCACCGTCCAACGCATTTATTTCTACCTCAGATGTTAGGCAAAAAGCAGTCTAGCCTTGCGGGACAAATCCGAGCACATATGGCAGTTGCATCCTGCTTCCATTCCACGTCCCCTTTCCCGCGGGTAGAGGTTTTGTCAAATTTACCGATTCGATCTTGAGACCGATGCAATTACGGAATATATCGAGATTCTGATTTATCGTCGGATCTAAAACTATCTTGCACGAGGATTTTTGGACCGGTAATTAATTCCTGGTGGATTGGCCAGCATGAATCGATCCAGAAACGGAAGTAGTTAATCATTCCGTATCCGCAGAAAATACAATTAAGGAAATTTATGGACAGGACGTGACGAAATAAAAGGAAAATTAATTATCGACGATTCGGTGGGTCTCATTGGAAAATCTAATCCGAAACCGGACGATATTCGTGAGCATGGAATAAACGGGAGGTTCAATTAAGGCCGATGGTTGATTCTAATCCAGTTCGTCCCGGAAGATGACACCTACGACTATCTGGCTTATAATGTGGAACGTGGTGTACATCTACGGGGCGAAGAGGCCTCATTGAACCAGTGAGGAAACTAGATCCGATAAAAACTAACCCAATATCGTGTCCGATACCTGGAACCCAGGCTAGTTACATTCATCCTTCCTTCTCTATTCCCATTCCTATTCCCATTCCCATTCCATTCTTGACTCTCGACGTTCACGTATGTATACCTCCTGCACCAGCGAACCATCCGATAATCTACAACTTTTCTTCGCAGCCACTGTATGAGACCAGTTGCATCAGAAGTACGATTTCCATTTATCTCAATGATTTTCATATATCTTCAAATTATTGCACGATTATGATTACGAAGAGTGACTTCGAGCTCTAACAGCTATTGATCGAGAAAAGAAACATCGTGTTTAGTTATACTGATGACACCACGGTAATAGACTGTCTATTCTGTACATGGGGCATTTTATATCAACTCGACCAATGATTTTCCCTCACCATTTTTGATTGACTTTACGATTTTTTATATGATTCTCCGATCTTAAGAAAGCACTCCTGAATTTTTTATGATTATTCCTCCCCATCTGAAATTGAAATTGACCTTTTGAAATTGAAATTTTTGGTAATTTTTTTAGAATTATTTCAACGTTGCAGCATACGGCGTTTAGTTTGTTCAAAATGTTTTGAACGCTGAAAAAAAAACGGCCCACCATTGGTCAGGTGTCATTTTGAGATTTAAAAAAAAGATGAATTTCAGATGGGGGAGAATAATGATAAAGAATAATTAACGCTTGGTGGGAAAAATCTGGAAAAATTCAGCAGTGCCTCTTTGAGATCGAAGAATCATATTCCGAGTTTGTAAAGCGAATCAAAAATGGTGAGGGAAAATCATTGGTCGAGTTGACATGGAATACCTCATACATACTGTATGAAAGTGTGAGGATGACTTTATGACGATATTTCGCATAAATTTTATCCACCGATCATCAGATTTATAGCGTTCGCCATCTGTTAGCCATCACGCTAGCGTTGGGCTGCATTCCCGCTTTCACGAAGTTCTCTTTTTAGACCTCGTCAATAATTGTCATTGTCGTACAGATCGTAATTTGCATTTTGAAATGAGTCTCTCGTCTCAAACTACGACAATGAATACATTTGTTCGCAATACCGCGATAACCACGATGACAACCGTGTTACACGTGTAAATTTCTACAGCACACACTTTCGTGGCTCGTGAAAGAAGCATAATATAATTGCGACCTCCTCTGGGAAGTGAATAATTTTCCATCGCCATTGAACCTCCGTCGTTGGTGTATTATTTTTCCTCGGCAAGACAAATACAAATATATTTACCGTTGAAAATATCATCGATAAACGGACAAAAGAACCCCGACGGGGGTTAGAAAAGATGAGTTGTCTTAATGGTACGTGAGTTCCAGAAACATACTGACGACTTCCCGCTTCCACGTATCCGACACTCGACGCTGTCGCTTGTCCGGTATGCTGAACGTTTCCTGTACAGAAAATACCTCGAGACTTTTCTGTTTCCTTTGGAAAACCTGCCACGTCGTGCAATGCGGAGGTATTTCGTTGCGCCGTTTCTAATCAGCTCCCGATCAATTTTCATCCCCATTCATTTCGGATCCGCAACCCATTTGGCAGATCTTCGCCGCGCCGATGCAGACAATATGCAAGCAGACATAGACACGGTCGTGTTAATCTCGCGAGTGACGCGGCACGCGTGAATCGTGATGGCACGCGGTGACCTACTTTCGGTAATTTTCATATTCGCAAGCATTTCTGCACGACGATCGTCGCGGAAACGCGGTGAGTTCAACGACGGATCAACATGAGCGAATGAATTAACTTTTTCTATAGGAGAAAAATGAAAGCTGCGCGGTGATTTTTACATCGACTGCATAAGAATGAACAGAGTCTTATGATACCAATTGGCTGGAATTCAATTTCTCATAGCGTGGATAAAAAATTCTCGCCATGTTTGACCCAGGATACAAAAAAAATAAAACAAGTAGTCAGTGAATCGAATAAATTCCAATAAGACTGACGGAATGCAAAATCGATTGTTTTTTATTCGGTCAGAGTCTATTTACTGTTATTCTGGAATTTATCGAACAACTCGAACGACTCAACGAATTGAAGCAGAGTATGCGATTCTATTGTGGGTCCATTTCTCACATCTATGCAAATCGAGTTATTCGCACATCGCCTCTGTTGTTTCAGAGACTGGCGTTCGATTCTCAAGAGGTTAAACGCTACTTGCAGCGGTCGCGATAAATCTGCAGTCTTTTGCAATCCGGATCTGGCATCTACCAATTGCGCCAATATCACACGTTCCGGCCGCATTCTTTTCATTCATTTTTTCATCAGACCCGGAGATAGTCGCACGACTTTCGGAATGATGGATGAACAAATTGAAAATAACGTGTATCAGTACACCGAGTATGTATCAAACGGGGAAGTCAAGTGTGTCCCCTCGTTGGTAGAATTTTAATGCAGTTTCACAGTCGTTCGAACGATTAGGCGAATGTAGGTACGTTTGAAATGAGATAGTCGCCGAAACGACCGAGGAAAGTGTCGCGGTCGGTGTCCGGGTGTGATGACCTGAGTCTCTTCTAGCCTGTCGGTGGCCTCATCGATACTAATCCCGCCCGAATTAATTAATCGGCTCGGTTCGATGTAAAGTAAATTCGGTACGGAACAGTCTGTGGGAAAGTAATTTTGAAAATTAGCTCGTTCAGCGGTTCTTCGGTCTCGACTTCCGGTTTTGATTTTCGCCGCGAGCCTAGTTTAACAGATATACTTGATGTATCGCTAGCTGATAGTTTCGGAATTGTTCCTACCGGCGTGGAATTGCAATTATCGTAATTGAAAATCCTCGAGGGTCTTCAAAGAACCGATAACGATCTTGAAGTTGGGCCGTGTCCACCCACCCGTTCGGATCTCACGATGCACCGCGATGCCACGCTCGATGATTCGAATAAACAAGACGAGGGCGCGATATACGCAGGCGGCTTTGGGCCTCTCATTACTCGACCCGGGTCCAGCCAGCCGATCTCATATCGGTCGAATCTATCTGGAGCACCCAGTTATAGGTATAAAGTCCCTTACGGGTTGCTCGATGCGTATTGTACGTACTTCTTTTTTTATTCTCTTATTTTCGTTACCTTACCCCGCTCTTCGGGGAATGTCTTTTTTTTTTCATTTACGAGCTATTAAAAAATCCCGTAAATTCGTACCGGTCTAGTCTGTGTACTCAGAATTTACAGCTCAATGGAACTCTTCAGGGTCCAAGGTCCAAGGATCGGAACCCAAAAACACGATTCTCGAGCCGATCACACTTTTATGTAGATGACACGTCTTTTTTACGAGTTAAATCATTTGTAGATCGTGAGGGAGTGAATTTACCCTCGTGAAAGACAAAGTTTGCCCCCGAATTTGAGTCTCAAGGACCCTGCATGGATGATAGAATTGAAAAAAAAGAATAAATCTACGTTTCCTATTTAACATCTTGAGCATTTCGAGCCCTTTGTATCCTTAAAACGGTCAAATGTATGTACGAAAAATTTTTCGTAGAGAATTTCATGAGCTTTCGAGCTTTTTTTGATTATTCAGGTGGGACCGGAAGTACAATACATGCATTGAAAAGGTGGAAACTATTTATTTCGATAATCAAACTTGAAGGGTTCAAATTGTATCAATTTTTCAAATTCAATGTAGAATCGGCTTTAAAATGAATAGGAAACCTTTTGAAAAAAATTGCCAAATTTTCATCAGTTTATAATGATTATTTGAAAAAGTTGCCATTCATATACGGTTTTTTGAAATCCTCACGCAAGCTTTCATCGTTTAACCTACAGTAGATATGAAAAACGTGGGTTTTGTTGCATCCAGCACGTTTTTACCCAGACGGCTTGACAGTGTTCATCGCGCCTTACCGTATGCAACTTGCAGTCCAGGCGTATCATCGGGTGTCTGTTTTACCGACTGTGTGGCACGAAATTCGACTTACCGTTCGAGCTCGTAGGGTAGGAAGTGACAATATCGTTCTGAATTGTCGATTTGAACTGATTTTTAATGTTTTGTTTTTTTGTTATTTATCAAGGCGTTGAGATTTTTAGAACAGTCAATAACTGGGTAGGTGATATAAATTGTTTGAATGATGTAACTACGCACATTTTATTAGCACAATTACATAAAGAAAATTGTGATTTGGCCGTGCTAACAAGAAAAAGAAAAATTATAAGAAATAATGATTATAATTAGTTTTAAAGTCTACAGAATATATAATGTTACAAATATATTTATATCACAGTCGTAGATAAAGAAAAAAGAATACAATTACGAAATTAGCCTCAATACATAATTAGATTAACGATATAACTTATATATAACTATATCATGAAAAGTACCGTAAAATATTCATTTAAAAATAGAAAAAAGAACTTGAGACCGTGTAATATTGAGGCTTGCCAAATTTTCTTCGCTTTAGTCGATTTTTCGACGATAAGATTAAAATGATTTACACGATAACGCAAATGACAATATTAATTGATGAATTTTAGGTTTTCTTTTCGTTTTAAAATCGAGGAGTCGCCTTATCGTTAGCTTGAACGAGATTATATTGTTGGTATATTAGTATTGTGTTTAACATTATATAACTATATCTGAATCTAGATGGTAAAACCAGTCTTGGTCGCTGATAAACATCAAAAAGCAATTTGACTCTTAAAAGGTAATCCCTAAAGTATCTCAGTAATTTTAATAATCATACAATAATAGTTATAAATTTTTATCGCTAAAATAATAATTAAATTTCTTATTATAAATTGCGTAGTAAATCCTACGGATTCGCATGCAGAGTATCGTTGTGCCAGAGGAAAACCGTGATTGACGCTATCAATTATAATGACAGAAGAAAAAAAAATATTTGAATCATGATATGCGTGGAGAATAATAGTATTTTTCATTTTAATTGCACTGTAGTGTTTTTTTACTTGCCACGCAAATTATCTAACCGTCGATTAAAATTCATTTAAATTTCAATCAGAGGTTCACGAATTGCCTCAGCACCACGATAGACATTATTAAATTTCATGCAATGTTTGATTTCAGCTGACGTTAAATCCAAAGAATAATTGGTATATTTATTATACTCCGATAAATTCGCCACTTTAATGTAGAGCGAAATCATTGGGACTCTAATACTCGTTAATTGTATTTAAACAAATAGCTTATATTTATTAACTCTCGATTGAAGTTTCATGTAATTTATAAAATAGAGACAATAGCAAAATTGGTTCACTGACAATGATAATAAAAATCGAAACTAGATCAATTACTGCAAACTGATCCCTTTGCGCTCCGATCCAGGAAAGGATCAAGGTGACAATCATCTCATGAATCATAAAGACTCGTTTTTAGAAAACATCCAATAGTGCGATTTTTTTTTTTTTTAATTTTCTTCTTTAAATTCTGTCTCTCTTATAAGATACCTCTGATTCCACTGCTCATATTTTATCCTATTCTAAGTCCATCTGGCTCCTGCCTTACACGTTCTATCCCATGCAGAAATTCACTTCTAAATGGGGAAAACTGTCTAGGGCCCGACCAGGGCCCTACTAGGAACGCCAACCTTGCCCTGAATAGAAAAAACGAGACGTTTTCAGGTAGGCCCTAGGAAGGCCTAGATCATGGTGCCCTGAAATATCCAGTTTTTGCCCAAATTGGAGCAAATGTGACGTTCCTAGTCGGGCCCTGGTCGGGCCCTAGATAGTTTTCCCCGGTTAAGAGTCAATTTCTTTGCGGGATGATTTAAAAAATGTTAAAATAATATGACAAAAACAAAAATCGAAGACTATTTCCTAATAAAAAAAATGTACTCCGATTATACCCAATCGAGCGTTACTATTCAATCATGTATGTGTAACTCATTGATTCTAGTCATGCCGCAATTAGCAGCGCGGTTATTAGCTTTGATCCACCCCCAAACAGCTAGATAGGCATGTCGATCTATCAATTCGCGGAATTTGAACCAATCTGCGGTTCTGTAATGCCGCAATAACTGATATCTAGACGTCTGTCATACACGAAAGCCACTTCGAATCAATTCAGAGTCTTTTTCGAGTCTCTAAACATGAAATATTCGCGCGATGTAGATTCATTTGAGAAAAATTTGCCGTTAATTAGGCGATGGGCGACGCCTACAAGGACCTTGTTAAAAACGTATCTTAAAAACTTGACTTCTCTCCTCTCAATGAATTAGACTATTTTCATTCCCTCTGAAGTTATTCATTTTTAACGAGCCACTTAAACCCATCAAACGACCAGTTTTAATGCGGCTCCTGTCAGACGATTCTGTACTCAAGATATGCCTTCGCGGTAATTTCAACGCGTAGTGAGAGAATTACTGCAACTCGTACAGATTATGTACCCAGTTCTGATGTCATCGTGCAGTTAAAAAATCAACCGCGTTAATTCATGCAGCGTAACTTCTAATTATTCTGTTTAAATGATCAATAATTGGTGCAAAGTTGAAGCAACTGGAATCGGACACTTTTCAATATCCGTATCAAAGCGACAAAACACTTTACGGATGTGAAGCAGATGAACGCAAAGCCCACATCTGGTTTGATACAAGCCCTTAAGCTCCTGCATCGTGCGTCACTGTCGGAAGGAAAATTTTACACAGTGTGTGTCACAGACCTTTCCGTTACAGTAATTCACACGATTGTCTGAACGTCACTTTGTACGACTTGAGTTTCTTCATTTTTACTTCACAATCAGCCCACTAACCGTTCCGGGTGGGTCTGGTTCCAACAATACAATCTCTGGCTCCACCAGCTGTCGCTTATCACGCTAAACTCTTGTCACAGAAAGTCCAGAAACTGGGTCATCGCTTCCGTTACGGTCTCACGAAGACTTTACACCGATTTGCAAAATATCAGCACCGGTCGGGTCGGAGTTGACTGAAATTCTGTTCGACGGTGTCACAAATGATGAGTTTCTACTTTTTTTTTTTGTTCTCATCTAGCTGAAGCAGGATAAGGAGATCTAAAGTGCCCTTTGTTATCTCTCAGGCTCTCACGCCCTGGAACGCGACGTGATACCGTGATCTGGGAGACTGTGAAAATTTTATAATTGTGATTAGTACGTCGTATCCAGTGAGTTTTCGACCTCTGCGAGAACCGGTACGAGAGTTTGCAGAGAAAAATATCGCGATCTATCGGCAGCATCGACGCTGGTAACGTGCTGAAACTGACAGGGCTGGCTGATGTTGCTCTTCGCGGGAAGAACGACCTTCTTCTGCGGTGACTTTTTCTTCTTCTTACCGGGAACGGAAAGGCTTATATTCTCAGGGCACGAGACGAGCCGTTCGATGTGCTGCCACAGCTCGTTCGCTGCCTTCGAATTGTCGAAACTCAGACCAGCCAGTCGTGTGTGATCGGACGATAAGCACATGGTGTGAAACGCTGCTCCGGACACCTGCGAGGACATTCGATTACCTTGTTGTTCGGGACTTGGAAGAAATTGCAGAAAACAAAGTTTTCGAGCTGTTAATCACCTTGTAGGATGATAAATTGTCGATCGTCTCCCTCCACAGTGTGAAGCAGGTCCCACGTTCGGCGAGCAGGATCTGAATGCGTCTCTTTGATCGGGATCGAGTCTCTCCCAGGTCGAGAACGACGACTGGAATCCCGGTGAATCTCAGCTCCCATGCTCCGACCTGGGAAGCGTTTCCCAGGTAGAGATTGGCGAGTGACTCGCAGACGAATATCTGAAAATGTTTCAGAACGTTCCTAAAATATTTCAAACTTTTCTGTCTCTTTCGTAAGGAGACGAGAAGGAAATTCGTCGACGTATGGGAATTGGATTCGTTTCTATACCGCACCTGTGTCTTAAGACCCCTGAAGAAAGTCTCGAGCTGTTCACGTTCCAATTGGCTGACAGGCTCTAAGCGAGTTTCATCGCTGTGTTCGGAACTGTCGCTTCCCTCGTAACTCGATGTTGCCGAGGTGTCTGCTTCCCCCGTCGACGACAATCGTCTTCTGGTACTTCCGCTGTATTCGCTATAGTACGAAGAGCTGTGAAGAGACAGATTGGACTGAAGTGCCGGGCAGGACGAGGCGTAAACTGGACCGTTCATTTTCATCTGTAATCAAAAACCGAAGAAACGAATCAAAATTAGAAAAAATCCGTCGATCCACGAGCGTCGAATGGCTCTCATACGTTTTCGAACTACGGTCTCGTTCCGTTCTGAATAATTCAGACTAATTTTGACTAATTTGGTTCAAAGCACTCGTGCTGCTCATTATCGCCGGTGATGGTTATGGGCTGCGAAAGTAGTTGAAGAGGAGAAGGGGAGCGACCCCCTATGTGCGTAACGCACTTCTTCACATCCGGTGATGGTTCGGATTACCTACGAGACAATGCGCTTCCTGAACGACACACAGACTACCCGAGACAACCGCAATTTCGAATCCACGGTGACGTTCAGAAGAGTTGAATTATTCCTCATCCACATCCTTTGGTCGTCACCGGACGTTACGTCTTGAATTCCGTCAAGCAAAACAACTGGATGATACACTTGTCTCGTTATTGCTAAATGATTGTGAAAAATAGATATCGAGAGGAAATTCCCCTCCCCTGATGTATCTTTTTTTCCTTCAGAGTGAAAAGCTGCTCAATTTAATAAAAAAAATGCATGATTCTAGTCTGCAGTCCAGATCAATTACGAGCTCGCCTCAATAGAATTAGGTCTGATTTGATTATGCACACATTAGTAAGCGGGTGTAGCACCATGTCTGGAAAAACGGTTCTTTGAAATGTTAGCCCACTTTTGAAACAACGTACGCTTCCGGTTAGAGTTTCACGTGCGTGTCTAGTGCGTACGACCATATTACAGTCTCGGGGTTCGCGTTACGAAAACTGTGTCATTATCGGTTTGCCTTTTGAAGAGAAAAAATCCCCACGAAAAATCAGGGAGCTAGATCAAGGTGGATGCGGGTACATTGTGAAATGTATAATGTAGCCGCGTTGATGTAGACGAGGTGAAATTTAAGTTATTCTAGTTATTTGGAGAATTTCATCAAATATTGCGACAACTTTTTCATGCGGGTGTCCCCAAAAGTAGAACAAGAATTTTGGTGTTGCCTTTTTGTGATCCTAGACCGTCTCGAAGGATCGTCTAAAGGGCGTCTCAGCTATTTATAGTAGGCTCGCATTTCATGAAGTTGGTAAAATCGATTACAGTTTCGTGCCATCACGAACGAACAACATTCTTCGAATAGAGTTATCCTATAGCGGGGTATCATTATCAATAGATTCCAAATATGCCTAGTGGGCTGAGCCTCTTAGACGAGGTTGCATTTGTGCTGGAATAGATAACCATAATGTCACGCCCTGAATCTGATCACGATTGATCATTATAGCCCTGGTAGTCAACGTTATAGATCAGTAGACATTTCCTCTTTTCTACCAACATTATCGCACTTAGCTATTATTCCATTCAGGATGTAGATGATTTCCCGTTTTTGTAAGGAGACCGAATACCACGATGATTAATCGTGTTTACGTTTTACTTCCGAGGAAAAATCGCGAGCTCGACTTTTGAGCGATGAAGTCGTTTTCATTTTTATAACGAGTTTATGTGAGACAGTTTGATTCCACCAGCAAGGACAGCGGTTTTAGTATTTACACTGTTTGCTCTTCGTTTTGTCTACATTGTGGACTGTCGTGGATCGAAAATCCGTTCAGCAGACGACGCAGACGGGCTTCTCGCTCTGTAAACAATCTCATTTATGGTGTAAACAGAGATTTGGCAAATATGTGACGACTGGGTGTGCGATAAATCATCGGAAATGACAACATCGATGTCGACAATGTAGAATCGCGTCGGGAAGCGGTCACTCCGCGTCATCAAGAAATGTCACTCACCAGAGTCCCGGACTCCGCGATTCGACTTTGAGTTATGTTCCTGCTGTGTATTCCAGGATTGATGTACCAAACAGCTATTGAATCGAAGCCAAATGTCGCTAAGGGGCGGAGATAATGAACTAAATCTACAAATGTGTCGGTTTTTCTTTGACCAATGGAGGCTAATCCTGATCCAACATTTTCGATGAGATAAAGCTGCTCGGGACTAATTGGCTCATTCATCATACGACAACAGAAATAATCCCCCCCCAGTCTATAGGAACATTTGGGGCAGACTAAATCCCGATAATGCGAAGCAAACGACCTGCAAAATCGATGGAATTAGCAGAAGGAAGAAAGATTCTTGTTAGAGAGGGAAAACGCTGATTTTTGTGCAGAAGTATGCCACAGAAAACTTTCGCACTGTAATAAAACGCGCGATTTATTTCCGTCACGATTTTAATCTAATAGTAAAAATCGATTGACAAGATGCATGGAGGGTGCAGGGGAGAGCGGAATTGCAGGCATGCAACGTACACAAAGCCCAGCAATATGATCGATGACCAAGTTTTACAGTACACGCTTTGTGCTGTACGTACGGTTGACCGATAACTAATCGGGCGTTGGAGTTGTCCCACATACTCGATGGCGTGATTATACGTTCAGAACTGCTGGCCTACACTATCAGACACCTGGATATCGCAGTTTTCGTCAAACTGACCACATAACGTATCTATGCGAGTAGAAGGTGAAAAGTCGATCAGAATTAAATTTAACACACAGTCAATGTCAATGATGAGGTGGCACCGATGGTGAGATTGCGAAAGAGGCCCATCAGATGTGTTCCTTTGACCACCGTGACCATAGATCGAAGATATCATGCATTGAGTGAGAAGAAAGTGATCATGGGGATCTTGATCGCTGTCCAAGAGGTCAAAAGAATCCACCTCACGTCGGGCGAGGTGACGTCATGACAGTAGTTGGTATAGGAGGTGAGCATGAAACCGGTTTGTTACAAGCCTTCGTGGCTGACTTCTATCCACTTGATCTACTGTCGAATTTAGATGTTACATCGCCTTCAGTACTCATAGAACAAACATGGAGAGATGGTCGCTAATTACACCCTGTCTGCAGCGTGTGCCACATTCTGCGCAGGTTGGGTAGCCCCAGGCATTAATGTCAGTACGATAAGAATTTGTCCAGTTCATCCGAGTAACAAGTTTGAGTTATTCGACAGAAAGAGACGTGACTGGATTGCACATCCTGACATTGGATTCGCTCAAAAGGTTCATAGAGAAATTGCAATGTCGATATAGATGCAGCAGTCACTGCAAGGCAATGCTCAATTGGCACTGATTGACTCCGCCAAGAAAGTGGAATACGTGAAGCGCCAGAAGCAATCTACGAAATTCGCACACATTTGCATTGTTATGTGTACAGTAATGTTACGTGGGTAGCTCAAAGTACGGGTGGATTTCAAACTCGACGACAATCTTGAAGCTTCACTACGCTCAGATTATGATGATGTAACGAATCTTGGACTACTTTCTTTGGGTATGAAGGATCAATTATAAGATTGACGGTGTCAACTTCTGGAATTCTGGATACTCATCAGGCCAATATGAGTGTTTCTCGATGGATTGGGTGAAAAACGGATTGAGACATGACAATTGCTACTGTAAAAATAATAATGACAATGAATGAATGAACTTTTGGGTGTATTTACGGTCATTAGTCATACTTATTTTGTTAAGTTGTTTCGCGGTGCATTACTTGGACAACTATCATCATGCTTTCATCGCCCTTCACGATAAAGATAATATAACGTGAAAGTGATGCAGTAGCCTTTAGTAATCGAATGTCCTGTGGGGCTGACGGTTGAAGGACGATTATCCAAGGGAACGCTGAACTTTAATTGAAGGATAAGATTACTGATAAATTCGTGAAGGAAACTTCACAGATGTGTAATGAATGATACGAAACGATTGAAAGTGACACATCAAAATATATCCCCTAGTAATAGTACATGACATATACTAGTGTAATAGCAATGGAAGATACCAAGTATAAGATGCTCATTTCCAGATACGAATGATGTCCAAAAATTCTGTGCCTTGTCAATTTTACGTTACGTGCACTGAATGAGGATTGAACAGAAGCTGGGAGCTTCTATACGAGAGAATCTATAAGCGTATTGCTTTGGATTGATCAACTCATCTGCGACTCTGGTATTATGCGTAAGTTCAACGATACGACATAGATTGGCGTTGCTGGGGGTGAGTTTGATTTGGTGAAGGACTTTGGAGTCGACGGTGTGACTGATGACTCCTGTGCAGTTTCAGAATTCTCCGTATTTCCACGTGGCTACATACCATGAAATCTGGGCTTCTACTTTCACCTTATTTTTTTCTACTGTATGACGACGGTCAAAGGTTGCAGAAAACAGAAGGATCGCTGCAATTCGCATTCAGTATTCATCTGACACACGACAAGGGTTCTTCACAGTCTTTCCTGACAATGGGGACATCCTCGTAGTTGCTATTCATCCTCCAAGTTCTCCGACGATCAAAGATCCTTCGGGTTACTAAGGTCGTTTCCGAAGCCGTAAGCCGTGACCTTTAATCCTAGTGTACATCCGTTGCGCTCAGAACCGGAAAGTAGAACGGAGAGACGAATGTCCTGCGTATATCCAGTGGAAAGCATTCGCTTTTATTATACTGTCATGTCGAGAGTCGCCTTCTCTTTGTAGTTTTGATGCTCCAACAACAAGCCATTCAGAATCGAAGTTGGGAAGAAAATACGAATCAGCGTATATTTTTATACTCCTAATGCGAAAAGGTGAGGAAAACCCTTGCAATTATTACGGCTGAAATTAAATCTCGAAATTGCGAGCTCGGGTAGATTTTGTAAGTCCAAGTGAGACGGGACGAAGAGGACGTAGAGGAAGCCAGAGATTACGTTTATCATTATCCTCTCGTCGGTCGTAAATGTTCGAGGATTGCAATTTGGCGTCAAGGGTGAGCTGAAAATCGTTGCAAACGACTCCCCGGAATAATTTCACAGGATACGACATATTCCGTGCGCGATTTGCGCACCAGGATATCACAAGACCATTTTCTATCCACGGTCGAGACGCTCGTGACCCCGGGACACATCAAAAGTTCACGCTCGTTCGAGAGGGAATGCATCACCTCGAACAAAGGAGGCCTTGCGATGCAAATGCGATTACAGTCGACTCCGAAGTCCAGCCAGGATGCATTGAAACAGAACAATCACCAAAAACTACATTCTGATACTTTTTGCTCCTAAAACTGAATTTCGGTGGTTAAAAAAGTGAATTTTGTTGCATTTTTTTGCTGTCCTTCAGCCTCGCGATCGCCCCTGTATATGAATAAATTTGCTAACCTAGGCGTTGCGTTGGTACGTTTATTACATGCGGTTATCCGAGGCGTGAGATATTTATTTGCTGATAAGGCATTACGACTCGGGTTCCAGTTTGTGGCGCATCGGTTTCATTTTTATTTTCATTTTCATTTTCCTTTTCATTTATTTTCAACATTACCACGGTTAAACCTGATATGTAGCTGCCGTTGTACGCAATACCTGCGTTTGAACACTGGAACCGATCGATTCCGCACAACCTTCTGCCAACGATAAGTATATTTATTACCTTCACAAATCCTTTCGTTTCCAGAGGGAGTCGGATGCTATGGTTGCCCTTTGAATACTCAAATGCAGCTGCTATACCGTAGAAAACCCATAATTCGCACTGCAGCCAATTGACTTCTACGTTTATGCAACGTCCCAAAGTTGGCGTGCATCTAACGAGCCAAAATACCGCGCCACAGTGACCCAAATCTGAGAAACAGGTGGAACCATCATCTTCGTCAATTCAGCCCATGAATTGCAAGACTCAAGCCGACCGCGAAGTTTTTTTATTCGATCATGAGATGCGAAAAGCAGTACCTGAACACATCTGATTGATGTGTGCATAAAATAACCTGAATACCGTAGATATTTACTCTGAGACTGGGAATAGGAAGTGCGGAATAGGTACTGCTTCAAACTGTATTTCACGTAGGTAAACACATCCGTTCTCAAAAGTGTCTGTTCACAGTTCACATAGTTCCACACCTGTTTAATGACGAGTAAGCACGCGAGCATACTTGGTAATCTGCAAATTGTGTCTCGGTGTCGGGACAATGATCAAAGCGTAACAGCAGCGGTATATACCTATTTTTATATCATTCTTATTTTAGTATAGTCGGTCATTCCGCAATTAGGAAGACGCCTGAGAGACCAGACGTGGAATAGTGTACTAATTATTACGGTCATGAAAGCACAAAGTGGGTCTAGGTGGGCGGATCAGAGATACGAAGATGTCGTCATCAGCGTCAACAACGCAATTGTTATACTCGACTACGACTGCCATGAGCAAGACGTTAATGGTACCCAATAAAACTGAACTGCAATCACCGAGCAATCAGAATTCCGAAGTATGATTGCACTGTGCTAATAAAACGATAAGAATTCACGACCATTGGCAATCTTCATAAATTCCACGCGCATTTTCATCAAGAGTCTCAAGTTTCTTCCGTTAAACTTGATGATTGAACTTGATATCGTGAATAGCGGCGTGAAAATAGCTAATTTACTGCAGACCATATGCGGTCCAGTATAAAAAGGCAGTAATAAATTGTCGCAATGAATCATTTGATATGAGGTACGATACGCATGGGAGTAAGTAAGCACGTTGAATTGTGATGCTGGATACGTGAGCTCGCGATATCACGTGTGGGAGTCGCAGTTCGGGTGCGACACACACTCGAGTACCAGGACTAAACTTTTCAAGAGAAACGCTCCAAAGTCTCAAAATACACAAAATCTTTGGATCAATACTTGAACTTGGAAGTTTGGAGGAAAGAAAATGACCATGTGACGCATGAAATTGTAGCACTCGCCTTCAGCTCGTGCTGAAACCCTAATACTCATATTCTTCGGAAATCGTTTACTTTCCGCACTTGCCTCACATTCTGCTATGATTGCCAGGCAAGAGACAAAGTATTTTACCTCTTGCATTTCCTGTGGAAAGTTCTTCATTATAATACAACTCTTGACATTATATAGTGAAGAGAATGAACTCGCTGACGGCGTTCTTCGAGAAAGAATTATACCCCAGGTGCGGAAATTACTTTGTTAGGTCGGAAAATTGAAAGTTATTATTCCGTCGCCTTATCGTGGGAGGAAAAATGAACGATCTCGCCGTGAGATTAGCGCCATTGGGTTTCTTTCACGTACGTATTCTGACTTGAATGACTCTCTATCCCTCTGGCAAGTGCCTCTTTATAATAGACCGAAGAGACGACTGAAGCCTTCCCGATCTTCGTGGGACTTTTGAATAGATTATTGCATACTGGGTCGTCACGTATCACGTCGACGTCTCGGGATGCGGAAATCAACAAAGGAAATAAGAATTTCTCTTTTATTATCCACCATGAATGAGGCTGCCTCTACCTTCCGGGTATGTAGGAGTAAATTTTCCCCAATAAATTTGTATACCAAGGAAAATAAACTACTCCCTCCAACATGTATTTGCGTGATTATATATCAAATAGTCTCGCATAATGAATCAAAAAAGTCTTCGAGTGGCAAACAAACTGTTTTTGCGGGCGAAAAATAATTCCTCCTCTGGAGCGAAACTGAATTAGCATTTGTTTGAGAATGCGAAAGTAAAGTAGACACTTTCGTTCTCAGTTTTTCTTAAAAAAAAAAACGTGCTTCCATCATCAACGATAAAAATATACATAATCTTACAAATTTATGGACAGTTTTAAAGCGTTGTTTTCGAGCATTGGATCACAAGGTTACTCTTTCATATACCCATTTCTGGAAATATGAACGTCTATACTCGACAGTCGCCATGTAAAATAGGCGAAAAATTAGCATTTCAAATTCCATTGAAAACCGTAGTCCTTCGGGGAACCCCGAAAACTCATAACTCTTACGGGACACGAACTAATTTAAGAATTTCAAGACATCATGACGACTGATCTTTGCCGACTGAATGGTATAAGGTCAATTATATACGCTTTAAAAATGCCGCAGATTCGGTCACAGCCTTAAATTAACCTCGAGCTAGTTTTTTTTTTTTTTTTCGGCGCCATGCAAAAGTCTGCAAAATCTACTTTTAGCAGCAATGGTCTCTCATCGATTCTAAACCGATTATCTTCTTACTAACGATAAGTCCGAAGCGTGACTTATGTCAGAATAACGTCTTCGTCACGGAGCCGTAATCGCAGACTCTGAGTCTACCGCCAAATGACTATAATTCACGTTGCGAAATTCTAACGGTGAATAGACCAGCATCAATCTGTCGCGCAGCGCGTGTCTCCATCGCGAATGTCACCTAGCGCCGGCGATGTCGTGGGTAGCCAAGATACGGTTAGAAATTTGCAAGTAAAAAGGCTCCATTGTGAGCCTGACATACTCACACAGTCACGTATGATCGGCTCTTTCAAACTCCTACAATTAATTAGCACCGTCGAAAATTTCGCGCCTTCGTGATTAACGATTCACTGATTACTTTCACTGTGCGATTTCAACCGCACCCACGAGGTGTGGGAAAATAATCTGAGGTCAAAACAGACACCAAACGAGTTACAAAGCAAGGCTAAAGCAATCATCATGGATCATAATTATGGTCTCAGGTGACGCGCGGGATGGTGGAAAATTTATTAATATACATACTAGAATGCGAGTCTGTTCAGGGAGCTGACTCATTGCCGGTCAATTAGGCTCAATTGGGTTTCCAAATCTTAGGACTATTTTGAGTCACTAATTTCCGTCTATTACATTCGGTGAACCGGGGCAAACATCGTTGCCGTGACCCTGATGGAGATAAGTTGAAAGAATTATCGTGTTTTTCAAGTAAGTAGCTTTTTAGACTGTAGTATATCACATTTTCATGAATTTCTCGATGTCACGTTGAATACCGAAAGTTGTACCACGTTCGTTACTCATACAGTCTTTAGTACTACGACTGACGAACCGGTACATGACGTAAACGCGCCGACAATCAGTAGCGCAATCAACGCTTGGAATTTAGTTTTCATCCTGGACTTGCAGTCAGACCCGAAAGTGACTGACGAAGATCGATGAACTTCAATTACTTCCGAGAACTTGAAATTCTATCAAATTTCGAATAACTATTCATCAAACACATGTTTAATTCTAGTGGATTGAATGAATGACTTTTTTTCTGACAGAATTTTCCGATCATCAGAGAAAAACAACCACAAATGGATCCGTAGCCTCGGGGATCGACGATCAATGAGTCAGTGAAAAAACAGGACCAAAACAAGACCCGATGTGTGTTGAATGAATTAAATCTGTGAATCAGTTGACTCAACGTGACTCGATTTTTCTCGGTAATCCGACGCTGCCTTTTCCGGTGTATTCTTAAGTCATTGGAATTCGACTATTAACCTTGAATAACAATATTATGCTCAGTGGGAATGACGTGTCAGTAAAGTCTCGAAATTATCAATCCTTCCTTCGACTCATGTAGAATCAAAAGTCTCCGCGTCTTTGATGTACATGCGACGATTATAGGAGAGACTTCTGACTTTGGAGAAATCTTGAATTCAACAATCGTCTCGTCAGCACGTGATCAGCGCGTCAATTAACACGACAATGAGACCCAGGGCTTATGATTGAACTTCGTTGGGGATTCAAACTTGTCAAAAGTGACTATCAACTAATGACAGAGCTCGCTTATTGATGCTTACCACTTACCAGAGTATTTGACACCCCCTCGAGCGATTATACATTGCTACTACCGATTGTTCAAGTGATCGAATTATAATCCCGTTAGTTTATCATCATTCAATAGACTATATTAATAAACAATAAGAATCCGCATTCCACAATTTTCCAGAATAGACTCTAATCGATAACGTGGATGAAACTTTCCACAAAAAACTCTTATTTCTAACGTTAAAATGAATGAATCATAGGAAAATTAACGAGAAGCGTAGGTCGACTGAATTTAATCCTCGGTTAGTCGTCACTTTCATTGATGGTTTTCTCACCACTACGTGACGCACTTCGCGAGACAAAAGTAAGAATCAGTCTTGGCTCGTTGCACAGACGATTATTCAATCAATTATTACGACCAACGTAGCAAAAAATTGGTCTGTTAATCTTTCAGTCTACTTAGAAAATGGGAGCGATGAGTTATTGGCCAATCGCTGGGTCTTATTCAAGAAGTTTGCTCAACCAGGTGTGAGAGCGATAAGTTATCTCTACTTCGGTGCAGCTTTGTTTGCAGTTTACTGGCTAAGGCGCGGTGTAAACACCACTCGGTAGTAATTGTCTAACTAAGCAAGTGTGAATTATTTCTCAGGTGGGGCAGAGAAAAAGAAACACTGTCTTCATCCTCTACAACAATTGAACTCGTTACGTCATTTGCGCGGCGCAATCGAGTGAACCCGATTCCTCTTCGTTACATGAATGACATCATCATAATCACGATTTCTGCCATATTGCGACTGGATATTTTTCAAGTCATATGTTATTGAAGTTTCGTATTCAGTCCACAGTATATAAACACTCGTTTGACTTTGCAAATGACTCGTTATAGTCCGAGCACTCCTCGATGCAACCCGATGCAATTTGCTGGCTAAGACATTTTTATGCGGTGATGATTTCATCGGTTGTTCTGCGGTCGCGTATCGTTCCATCATCACATATATTTTGTGGTCTCTTGTATTTTTTACAGATACCCAGAATTTAGTCTCATTGTCATGACCGAAGTCGTACGTGAACTAAGACAAAACAGTTAAAGCCCACAAGGTGAACCGTGACATTAATTCTCTCACCTTGAACTCGCGACCTTCTGACTTGAACTGAAACTCACTCAAATTTGCTACAAAGGCTGTATGATTATACTCGACGTTTCTAGAATCTAGCAACGAATGTTGTGATCGAAACTGTGCTTCGCACAACTTTGATTATCGATAAAAGGATGATGCAGTATACAGGATGACCCATTTCATGGGTCGAGAATGGGAGGGGCTTAAGTCGCATAACTTTGAAACGGTCAGCCGTAGATTTGATGTCGATAACACAATTCGAAGCTTGACATCAAAATCCACGTCTGACCGTTTCAAAGTTATGCCCCTCACATTCTCGACACATGAAATGGGCCATCCTGTACATATCGTATAGATTTATGGGTATATACATATGGAGCGAAGTATCAAACCGCAGATTGTGAGAACTGTGAACTAAAACTTGGTACAGTGAAATGTTTCAGAGGTCAGAAGCTTTCAGAGGTACAACCCGATACAAGGTGCCCAGTTTCTCGTGGGTTTGAAGTTCTGTGTGTTACGTAAAAAGTTTATCACCGTAAAACTCTAATCCCATGAAACCCCAAAGTGCCAAAGAGAGAAGTAGAAAATTTCTGCCCGTTGTTTCCCTATCGGGTTTTCAGTCTGAACTAAAGAAAAGAAGTAAAAAAAAAAATTGAAGCATGTAGACGAGAAGAGATAGGCTCCTTTTTTTCTTGTTCAGCCGAATGAAAAAGCAACGAAAGTGCATAGAAGTTGAGTATGGGGAGAATTCATCCTCAGAGGCCGTTGAGCCGGGTGTTCGCTAACGTTGCGTTTATCTTGATGACGCAAACTCGACCGGATATGGAACAGACCCCCAAGGGTTAAGGGGCATTAATGAATTAATAGGGAAGCTAATGATTAATTAACTTCGTGAGAGAAATGAAACGGTCTACGATCACCCGGTGCAGACTTGCAGTATCAAACAAATTTCGTGTACCATAAAAGGGGTGAAAAGTTTGTAGGATCGATGGACGGATGACCGGACGGAAAGAGACGTCAAAACTGTTGTCCAGTGAAAATGAATAACTGAGATTAATGCTTTCGTATACAGTTTTAATTTTACGCACTTTTTAGTGGTCTGATTTTAATTTGAACTGATGAAGACTGTGAATGAAACTATTCAATGAAAAAAATTTGAAAAGTGTGTCTGGAGGTGAGAGAAATTGTTACGAGTTTTCTAATTTTCTAATATTTCAATCTCATGGAACGAAATGGGCGCTTTAAACGAAAATACTGAGCTTTCAGATCCCGACGGGATTAGCCCGATGATTGAATCATGCCTCGATGAGTAAATTCTGTACATTCTGAAAAAACAGTAACCATTTAGTCCGCGTAAATCACTGATTAATGTATTAACTCGACGATAGTACACAGAAATTACTATCCTCGTTTTACGCTCATATTCGCACAAAGTCGGACATATAATAATACCTTCTGGTTCACATAATTCGCTGAGCACCGTACGGGATGACCATTATTACCCAGTAATTTGCGCAATATGATAAATAATATATAAACAATACAAAAATATTAAAAATAGTATCAGTGGAAAAGGAAGTATATAAGAGTCGGGAAAATTTCAATCACTTTGGAACTAGTTACTAGTTAGAAAATGATTATCCATTTGTCATAGACTCATTTACTGATGAAGATTCACGAAAGTGTTGCAAAATCATTATTTTGACACATTAAAGTCAACTTTATCATACTTTCATGGAAGAATCATAAAATTTCGACCGAATTGTTTATAGTAAATTTACCCATGTTACAGATTACTGAATAAATTAGTGAAGTAATTTGTAACTGACTTTTCTCTAATTACAAATAACAGCTGTGATTTGTAATGGAAATGTGATTAATTACCCCCACTACGATTCTGATGGCTAATGGATTTAATTTCAATCACAAATTATATCAAACATCATAGGTGTACAAAAAGTGTTTGGTATATCGGACTAACGCGATGAGAGGAGAGAGAGAGAGAGAGAAGACGAAAAAACAAGACTAGAACGACTTGTGAAAAAATTCCATTAGGGAATATATATATATCGCTGAAGGGCCTTTTGGCGTGGACCGCCCGTACGGTCTGTCTCAAAAATCTACTTTAGACGTGCTCAAGTATTGACACAAGGGATTTCGTTCTCCTCCGTCGCTTTGGAGCCCATTTGAGATGGAAAAAATAAAAAAAAAGCGGATTAAACGGTCTATACAATCACTACTTGCGTATAAACCGATGATATTAGGTATATCTTCGATCGCTTCGGTACGGGTTCTTCGTTTGCAAATGGCGCAATACTCAAGTGGACGGTAAGTAGATCGCGTCCCAATTACCTTGCGAATGTTACTTGTTCTTTTTTTTTTCATTATTATTATTATTTCTCAAGCGAAATCGCTGACCCGGTCAAAAAAGAAAAAAACCACCCGAGTTAAAGCAGGCAGTTTCTTTTTTGAACCGGACCCTTTCTTCTTTAAAGGGTTGTAGGAATAGTACAACGAGTGCCATAAAAACCCCGCATCAAAGTAGACTCCGTTGGTGTGGAAAATTATGAAGACCACTTTGGCCCCAGCGGTTTCATTTTCAGACCCCGAAAAGCGTCACAAAGTTCCATCTTCTTCTCCCGAATGATTCTCGACTGACTCATGAGCAAGACCCGAGACCCAATCCTCTCTGAGTAAATACCTTTTCATTATTTTCCATGGTCAAGGTTCATACACACTAAGTCTTCAAGAATTTATGAGTCACCGTGGCCCTTTTTTTTCACCCTGAGCGACTCTTCCAGGTAGAATTCTTCCATTTTATAGTACGTGAGAAGTTTTGACTGGCGTTCATTCGGTGTCACGTCACGTTTAATTCTCTCACGTGTTACTTCAAACAATAGATTTGGTCCCTTGAATGGCCCGGGGTTCGAGTCGTTGTAGGAATCTGTCAAACTTTAGATCGCAGCGAAGAGATTATGATCCGCGGTTAATAGATAAAAAGAATTTCAGAATAAAACTGCATCGACAGCATCAAAGCGAATCTAATGATCTCTGGCGCAATTACCGGTGCGGCATCGACGATCACAAAAATTATTCGCGCTGGAGGTAGGTATCATTTTACGAGCCAGAGAAGGAGTGTTTCAGGATTAGCTTATACTACCCTCAGAGAAATGCGCTCTGTGTTCTTCGACGAGGCTATATTTCATTTTATCCCATTTTTTTTATTGTTTTTTTCTTTAAAACTATTTATGAGCTTCCCTCCAGACTCCTGAGGTTCATGGTCTGCAGTCTGAAAGTAATTGTCCAGGTACATAATTCAAAATGGCCGTTAAAGCCGGTTCCCTCGTACGTTTTCTCTTGCGCTTGCAGTTTTATCTCCGGGCTATGTAAACGTTGATAAACCATCGCTGTAGTATTTCTTATCGGTGTCCATACAGGTGGACGAAAAAAGGGTATTATCGTCCAATTGATTGAATGAAGTAGCGCCCATGTGGCGAGACGATCCTTTAAAAATTCTTGATTCTATGAAGCTTAGAAAATTCCCACTTTCAAAAAAGTCAATCAATCATGACCCTCCAAACTTTATGCCTCCGGCTCCGGTAGAGAGTTTTGAAAAAAAAGGTGGAAGAAATTTTCACCTAAAAATATACCCGCAGGTCAAGCGTCAGCGTTTGGTCCTTTGAATTTGGGTTACGAACGGACAATTCTTTGCCGTCTTATAACCGGTCGTCGAACCTCTTCGCCCGAGGCTCGAAGAGAAGAGAATCCGCGAGTCCATCGGCGAGAAAGTTTTGCACCGTTGTTGCATCCTTCGGATCGGCGAGACCCGGGTTCTCGAAATTTGGATGCCTTTTTTGTGTTTGTTTGTTCCGTTGAAACAGGAACGTCTCGAACCGCCATGGTATTACAGGTTTTACAGATGCTCAAACGTCTTACGATTGCGGGAACTGGTTCGGATTACTTTGTAGTTCACGAGCCAACCATCAACTAATTTGTGAGAATGTTCAATGACCAAAAAATGACGATAAATCGACGGGGTGAAATTATACCAGAACAAATCGACCATACGATTTAATTTCAGTGAGGAATGTGGATGTTCGAATTTCTCGTTGAAAAACCAACTGGAGTATTCGGACGATTTTATTCTGTGTGAAAAATTCGTGGGAATAATTGAAAGAAACTAGTTTTTTTTTAATTAACAGTTTCATGAGTCAGCAATCGTAGATCCAATGCTTTGATAGTTTTGGTAAATTGTAAAAGAGGAGTAATTACCAGTAGGTATGGTAAAAAGTGTTGAACGAATTCGATAATTGATTACGTGCAGCTGAAATTCGTTAGAAATTCCTCTCATCCTTTCTCTGAAACTTTTTGCTCGAAATTAATTATTGTGACTAAGACGAGCTTCGCTACTCCTGAAGTAGCGGTCGATAAAATCTGAAGCTGAGATCCAACGACGATTTATTCATTATTCCACGAGACTCGCGACACCGATTTTAAAACCAGACGAGATGCTAATGCTACCATCTTACTTACTTCTACCTGAGAATGAATGATTCATTATATACAAAAAAAAGGTCACACTTCTTTCGGTTTTTCCAATTTGAAAATGAAATAGGCTCTTTTCTGGATACGAGTATCCTAAGACGATGCATAGTTTCATCGGGTCGGTACTTAATCAGTTTTAACAAGCCGCCAACTACGAGTTTCTAGAACCTCGGTGTCACCCGTCGACGTTGCCCCAACACGCGTAGATATTTCCTCGTTGAGGACGTGACGGACCAGGAGGAGTTCACAGGTCGTATGACGCGCCACTAATATATCCTGGATCCCAGTGCCTATACACGCCTTAATCCCACACCAAAGCATGGAAAGCCACTCGGGTTCAAGTTCGTACAGAGTATAATTACAGTCCCGGGTGTTTCGAAACTAGGCACGTGCTGTTGCATTCGTTTTCCTCTCCGCTTTGAAGTTACAATTTTCGGAATCAATTTTCGAAATTCTGGCTCCTCGCGGTGGGCCAGCGATTGAAATCAGATTTTTTCCTGCAAGCAGCGCAATTTTGACGAACATGTCGGCGAAATCGAGTCGTAATTCAAATTATATCGAAACCGGTACGGAATGAGGTTTCGGTCAGCGATCTCTGACCAAGAGGAATAAGGACGTTCGAATATATCACCGATAGGGAAAACTAAGAAACTCTGTCCACGAAACGACTTGTACCAAAAAAACGTTATACATGGTCGTCTCCCTCGGCTGGTACAGAGATTTCATTTTCTACCTGATAACAAGCCTTTTTTCTCATAAACGACCGGCTCGCGGTTATCTCGAATATCAACCGACTCGCCTGACGAAATGTTTGCTCAACTCGATAAATTTGCTTTTTGATAGCGTCTTTCTGGGGTCTGACTGAGATTGTGGGACAGAAACACAGTTTTCCCATTACGATCGTGTTCCTATGTTACCGCGATAGATCCTAGAACCGGGCAGGTTTTCCCCGATGATTCTTCTCTACGGTGTACGAGAATTGATAGCGCATGAAATTCCGTTACGGAAAGCGCAGAGTTCCTGTTTCCTCAATCAGTCGCTTCAGACGTATGTAAGTTTCCAATTCCGAACGTAGTACGACATACACGACGACGTTTCTTGATTCACGTCGATTACCTCCGTTGACATGGAGTAATATGATTATGGGCGCGGCCAGATCGCATTACGTAAGTAAGGGGTTCGACAAACCGCAGGATCGGGACGTAATGCCCTCGTAACTCACGCACCGAATTGCATACACCGTCCGTCTTCCCCTCGCGAGTTTCATTAACGAATCATAGGCTCACATCGTGTTGGAGTAACACATTGATTTTGTGTCAAACTTTCGCATCGTATCCGTTATGCGCTATTCCCTGTGATTCAGATAAGCAGAACTCGTTCCTATCGCATCCATCATTCTGATGAATAAGCTTAATTGGTTTGTTGGTCACACCGCGCCTAAAAGGGTCCCAAATAATTGAAAGCTTTTTGGCTCGTCGATTCGATGGCGCCTGAGTCATTTTAGAAATTCAAGAACCATTCGATCAATTCTGAACTCTCCGACATTTATAGTGTCTTCACAGTTTGTCGAGTTTGTTCTCGTTCTTCCGCCATCATAATTCGAGTGTGCGATATCCTATGATTAAATGGACCAACTCTGAGCACACAAAGGCTTGGTGATCTTGTCTTCTGTTAGGCGTAGGTACGCGTGTAGGTTTCACGAAACGGATATCCGATTACGCGTTACTCCAGGCCAACATTGTGGTGGATTATTATATCGCAATAATTATGTGTACAGACCGTCAGACTGGTCTCAAGGTCTGTTTGTCCGCGTGAAAAATGAGACGTAATCATGTCCAACATAGTATGATCCTCGATCCC
The DNA here is from genome assembly GCA_018257835.1 of Euura lappo. Classification (NCBI taxonomy): domain Eukaryota; kingdom Metazoa; phylum Arthropoda; class Insecta; order Hymenoptera; family Tenthredinidae; genus Euura; species Euura lappo. Next base: position 66,821 of record JAEUYN010002249.1, read on the forward strand.
TTAGACACTGGTTTCTCACACGAAACATTAATCTTCCGTTCAATATGTGCTGTTCTTATCGAAGATGATCAGGAACAGGTTTTTTTTTCTACGAAAATATTGCAACATAGAATTTTTCAGACTACTCTTCGCGTTATGGCAAATGGTTTGAGTCTGTATCGCGATGGTCCGTAAGAATAGTGGAAATCGGATCAGTGTGTCAAAGAAGAATACAACATCGCGTGTGGATAAATCGTGCTGTAAATGATGTTGAAAAAGGTGATTTACACCAAGTATCGTATAATTCATGACTACGAACACGTTTCAATGAATGACTTTGACGCTATTGTAAAAGGTTATATGTAAATTAGTGCACTAGTCATCTCATCAAAAATTCATACGTTATATTGTAACCAGATGTGGATGGTATTGATGGGAGAAATCGATAATGGTATCACGTGTAGTGTGTTGAAAACAAAACAAAAAATCATCCGAATTCAGACGAGACTTGTTTTTTAATCGCAAGAATTTATGCTTGAACAAATTTCGTCTTGTACAGAATAATGATGAATCATCCAAGTAGAAGATTTGTGGTGATTCTAAATCACAGTGGGCGCTGAAGTCTTCTTAAAAATCAGCATAATTCAGATGTTAACACAGCTACTATAACCGACTACACAAGACGGTAAAGTCAGCTCTATTATCTTTGTGCAAATATAAGACTATTCAAAATGTCTGATTCTGTCATCGTGCATTCTGCATGCTTAAATAATTATCGTGTCATATTGGTTTACGAAGAACACTAGAATTGTAATTTCAATGGTTTATAGGTATGTAGCTACAATAATGACGAGGCTGGCATCACTTTATGAAAATTGTTACTTCCTTGCTAAACACACAACTTCTAATCTTTATGACGTAATGCGTGATTAAAAATCGCATTTTTAAAGTCTGATAAGACTACAAATTCCTTTTTACTGCCTGATGCACCATTTGAAGTTATTCGGTTTAGGCAGAGACATTGGAGTTCATCGCCGGCTTTTATTTCGATGACAAGATAGTGGCACCACGTTTATCGAACCGGTTGAGGGTCTAGTTACGGTAGAATTAGTGAATAAATTTCTAACCTCATATAAACGATCAATCTATACTTGCGCAACACGAATCACATATATACGCTTTCACTGGTTGCTACGCTTTTCTCGTCTTGATTCTTTGCCGGATCGTTGATTGATCCTAATTGATTTAATTATCAATCAGCATTCATGCGACGTGAAACCTTCCGTACGATCTGATCGATTGAGACTTAATTCCTCATCCTCTGTTCTAATGAAAATAGGAGAAGGATGAAACGAAAAAAAAAGGTTCAAGCGAAGAAGAGGGCTCTGTGAGCTCAAGCTTTCAGAGACCATCGAAGCGTTACTTTCCACCACATTACTGTGTTTTAATATGTGCGTTATAGCCGGCCATTCATTCACATTATTATGCCATAAATATCAATAACTCCATACGTGTATGCACTGGGTGCACATCCGTAGCTAATCGTAAGTTGCAGAAACGGCCACAGACTCCGTGCCCGAATCTGTAGTAATACCGAATAGCTGACGTTGAAGTTATTAGCTTTCCTTTGCTCTCGAGTTTTCCCTGATCAGACCAGAATCCGGTTAAATCTTCAAAGTATGTTCACGAATGTAAAGACCGTGTATCGTGAGCGTGTAGGAGATAAGATCTGCGGTCGCTACCTCGCAGGACCACGGACCCTGGATCATTTCAGTGCTATTAATCAATCGGGAGAAAAGGACCAAACTTGACATTGTGCAATCCATCCACACCAGACGTACGAAGAATATTCGATGTCCACGAATAATTGGTAATCAAGGCGAAAATAACGCTCGACTAATTAATTCAGTCATGGTGATAACTGTCTGGTGTTATCGCAGGGTCACCCGTATCAAGACTATCAAGTTTCACGGAGTGCGATAATTTGAAGGTGACTGCATCAGTGGTCTGCGCTCCAAAATGATCGATTTATTGCATTCCCATGTAGAAATTGACTTCCAAATGGGGAAAACTATGCAGGGCCCCACTAGGGCCCTCCCAGGAACGTCACATTTTATCCGATTCGGAAAGAGCTTGACGTTTCTGGCAGGGTCCCGGATAGTTTTCCTGATTAGAAGACAAATTTCACCTTTTATCCGACTCGGAGCGAACCTGGCGTTCCTGGCAGGGCCCAAGTAGGGCCCCGGATAGTTTTCCCGATTAACAGACAAATTCCACGTTTAATCCATTTCGGGGCAAGTATAACGTTTGTGGGAAGGCTCTAGTAGGGCCCCGGATATTTTTCCCGATTAACAGACAATTTCCACGTTTTACCCGATTCGAGGGAAGTGTGACGTTCTTGGCAGGGCCCCAGCAGGGCCCCGGACAGTTTTCCCGATTAACAGACAAATTCCACGGTTTATCCGTTTTGGGGCAAGTATAACGTTTGTGGGAAGGCTCTAGTAGGGCCCCGGATAGTTTTCCCGATTAACAGACAATTTCCACGTTTTACCCGATTCGAGGGAAGTGTGACGTTCTTGGCAGGGCCCCAGCAGGGCCCCGGATAGTTTTCCCGATTAACAGACAATTTCCACGTTTTACCCGATTCGAGGCAAGTGTGACGTTCTTGGCAGGGCCCCAGCAGGGCCCCGGACAGTTTTCCCGATTAACAGACAAATTCCACGGTTTATCCGTTTTGGGGCAAGTATAACGTTTCTGGGAAGGCTCTAGTAGGGCCTCGGATAGTTTTCCTCGATTCAATAAATATTTCAGAGAATAATACACATGGATACATTTTCGCATGATACATTTTCAGAATGTAGCGCTTTTTGATACTGCAGCACTTACATGTTTTGTGTTAATCTGAAGGCGATTTTGAACGTCTGATGGGCTTTTTGAAAATTTCGTTGAGTCTCGATCCTTGATTACATGAGTTTCTGAGTGCACTGTTCTTGAGTAATAGTAACCATGTTAACGTTGGTCATCACATGAGTAAAACCAATAACATAACGACACAGAATACACTCTCGGATATTTCCTCACCTGCACTTTTCGCTAAACACAAAATAATTGTGTTGTTATTAGCGTCACGCGATTTTCAAACGCGCGTAGATTCCCGCTAATTGTTATTGCTGAAACACCCGTGTCTCTATCCTCTAGCTCTACGACAATTTGCGAAATAAATTGCGAGAGGAAGTGGATCCAACGTGTAAATTAAAATCACAGTTTTTTTTTCCTATTCTTGTTTCTCAAGTTTCTTACACTTGTTGTAGGAATCAAAGAAAAAAAACTTATCTCAACACTAGAATCTCGATGTATAGTGAACACCGACTTAACGTCCGTGCGTCGCGACGAGTGACGGTGAACTGCGTCCCGCCAAGAACTGCGGCAAGCCGCCGAGCCAGGAACCCGGGCCGAGCCGGGCCGAAGCTGTGGCCGGGGATGAGCCAGAGGAAAAAAAACTTTGTTGTAGTCTGATCAAACAAAAAAAAAAAAACTGTATCGTAATTGATAACAGGCAATTTCGAACTCTGCTGAAGCTGATTTTCCAATGGACTGGCCCAAAAAATGAATTCAATCATTCCTCTATCGCATCGGGAAAAATATAGAGAACAGACACGGTTTTGATATCATCTGGTTGATCCACACGCAGCGCAACCTGTTCCACCACCCATTCATCATTTATAATTAGGCTTTCATCCTAATCGAAGACAAGAGCATGAGATTAATTTAAATCGATAATCGCATCATCAGTTCATCTGCGAATTAGTGATGGGAAGGGAATTTATAGCTTCGTTAATATTCTGATAAATGAATTTTAATTCTCGATCATTTGGATTATATGATGATTTTTTTTTATTTCTTCTTTGACAGATTAAAGTGTGAAAAACGTGTCTTCTTATCTCGATCAGTAATTTACCGTCGTAATAAACAATTAGTAATTCTGATTCCATGTTGCATTACGTAATTGTTTGTTCTTTTTTTTCCTCATATTTGCATATGGTTAATACAATGCATACAAGCTTCTCGTAGTAGGTGGGAATATTTTCAAGGTTAATATACTGCAGGTGCGTCGTTACTGTGCGATTATATTGCACAACTCCGTTTCAAGTTTTAACGACCAGATAATGCGATGGTCGATTTGTGCCAATTTATATGCGTTATTCTCGCGTTTCATTCCACCGCATCTGACCCCTGAACTTTTACGGTGGCAGTACTTTTTTTGTAACACTTGCCTCGAAAGTTCGATCTTTGACGTCTCGTCAGCGTGCGTAAAAGACTTGATTTGATAACAGTGTGAAAAAGAGAAATTGACACATGTGCACGTCGCAAATTATCCGTTTTCTGCACTTGACATCCATCGAATATCGCCTACTTTTCGCACGCTACTTGCAATCCTTCCGTTTGTTTCAATTGCCACGCTTCATCTATTCGAGGTCATTTTCGACTGACATATATGAATGATTCAATCTTCCAATGTTTTTTTTTCTTTTAATTCTAATTTCGTGATTATTTTCACCTAGTGTGGGTTCAATAGCGTGTAAGCGATGTAGGGTAGAGTGGGCAGGTCGGCTAGCTGCTTTGTTGATTAAACTCAGCTGAACGCGCTCCGTAAATTCGTTCAAATTAGGGCAGCCCTTTTAAACACGGGTGAGCCTCAGACGTGTTTTACAGCTGATAAGTGCGCGTTGAATAACCAACGAGTTTGCAACGAGAATCGCGGTAGGTACCTACGGGAAAGTGCGATAGAATACAGAGCGGAAAACGCGAAATTAGATCAATTCCTGAGCCCGCAGGGCCTTGGATTAGACATATATTCGATTATACCATTAGACGTACTATCTAATGATATTAGATCAACGGACTGTAAGAGGATTAACGAATATTTAGAACACCGGAATAGAACATTCTCAATTTACATCTGTACACTATTTTCAATGCAAAACGTTTGTACGTCCCTCTTTTCATTTATGGAACCCTGATTTCACTATCATCAAAAGTTCTGCTACATTTCTATCGTTCTTTATAGGATCATTCACTCAAACTTCAGTTGAAAAGTCGACGATTCATAAAATCCTTTGAAAATGAATGAGCAGAGGGTGAAGTCAGTCGAAGTAAGTTGATGTGAATTGAAGTAAGTTGAAGTCAATTGAAATCAGTTGAATCGTGAAGTAAGTCGAAGTCACTTTAAGTTAGCTGAAGTCACCTGAATTCTGCAGTCAGCAGAAGCCACTTGAAGTCTTGAAATTTCGAAGTCGGCTATAGGGTCAATCGAGGAATGGTTAAACCCTCGAAATAAGCTGACTGTGATATGATTCAGTCGACGAATAAATGTCGGGGTTTTAATTGCGTGACAAGGAAAGCTGAATGATCAGCAAAACGGTGTTCATTATTTTTCGGTTTTCAATCTATAAATCGTACACGGCAGTCATGAAAATAGAAAAATTAGACAGGTCACAAAATTACCACGATTCGTAAATCGACAAAGTATGCACATAGGACAGGGTCCAGGTATGTATGAGTCTCGATCGTGGCCTGGATTATGCGGCCACACTATTTCACTGACCCACGTGTTGACTGAAGCGTTTCACCACTCTCATTATTCGGATGATTTATCACTATTTTTCTACCTGATTCAATAAGATGTCCACGAGAATGAGTAAATCACGTTTTCGCACCTTCCACAGAATCGCTATTTTCGCAAGCTGCACTTCCTGCAATAATTTTTTATCTCCGTATCAGCAGAGCTTGCGTGAGACATAAATGCTCGAGTCTGGGCTGCACTGCTGCGGCCAATCACCATTCGCGTTTTTTCGCATCAGAGGCACCGTGACTTGGCACTTTGCTGAACGTCAGTCGATAGAATGAACAGACAATTACGATATTTTACGCTGCAGCAACGCCGGACCACGGAATGCTGCTGTTGTGTATTAAATTTTTCACGAGAGAGCTTAACCCTCAGGCTCAAGCCCACTCTGCTGTACAAGAACATAAGTATGGGTCTTCTTCTTAGAATCTAACATAATTGCGTGAAACATGCTCGCGAATTTATTTCCGTTCCGTTCATCGAGAACTGTTCCAAATTAATAAATATTGCTAATTTGACAGTATCAACAATTATTACTAAACACGAAAATAATTAATTAGGTTTTATCGTAGTGTATCGCAATTTTTCTCATATTAGGGTATTGAGACGTTGACCTTTTTTGATATCGGAAAAACGCCAAGTTTTTCGCGATCGGATCTTGAAGTTTCAGTTGTGCAAAAAAAGCTTTCACGGTTATCGAATACGTTTTATGTCTACGGGTCTTGAATTTTCCTCGGTGGGCTATAATAACTTTGGGCTCAACTAATTTTATTTCCAATGAGGGTTGCCGAGTCGAGGAAACTTTCAGATCGCACTAATACCGTAGGAGTTTGGACCTGGTTTAGCTTTTTTTCCCTTTTTTTCACGGTTACCTTCATGCCCGAGTCGCTCGGACTAGCCAAGCGCTGTCTGATGGTGGAGGCGGAAATTTTCCTCACTTGTGAGTCGGTGTAGTGTGTAGATACCTTGACCGAGATCGCGAATTCCGGTACAGCAAAATAAGAAACTTGAGGAAACGTAATACCAGAAGTAAATTGAGCCCCGGAAACTCAGCCGTCCGTAATATTGGAATTTTACAACGTTACGAATTACCGTAATCGAATTTTTTCTCGTGATACGACATGGAGACGGTCGTCAAAACGAAAGTCATGGACTTTGGGCGCGACGTTTATCGCGAGATCCTCTTTGTCGGATTCGCACGTGATTGAAATCACCGAGAACTTCGATATACACCGTTAACTTTTGATTGTATTTTGATGATTAACCGCGGCTCGTCACGATGTGGAGATTTTAATTATCTCTTCTGGCGACGCCATTTTGATTGTTCGACATACAAGAATAGAGATCCTTCTTCTTCTTGAGAACAATTAAAAGTCGATCGAGTGTCCGTGGCTCGTTTAATTACGAGTGCGCAGGCAGTAGGTAAATTGCTATCCTTTGACGCAGTCTTTCACCCGATGAACCTGGGATCTTTATGCGGTGGGCACCTTTCTTCATTGAGCCTTGTTACTTTTTTCCACTGGTATAGCTACAAGACGTCCGCGTGCACGCATCCATCTCTCCGCCGTAATAGCTGGCACACGGTAGAAAAACATTATGCGGCGTGAGATAATTGCCAATTACGATTTTTTCTTCATTATCACATTTGTGAATAATGCCGGCGCGTAGGTAAAGGTTCCGTTATCCAAAGTGTAAATATGCGGTTCGAATCGTTACGGAGTTTGCTAAAAAATTATGACACCGGTTCTGCAATCGGACAAATTTAAATCGTCGATAAGACTGTACTTACAATCTCGAGAAGTAGGCTCCTGCGTATAATTATTCAATTAAACGAGGAATAAAATAGCACAACGATGGGAAGATTAAATAGCATTAACCTAGCTGCTCTGGATTTTAATTTGACCCAAGCTAGAGAACCAGTTTTATCGCTAGGCTACTGATTACACGATTTTTAATTGATAATTCTCCGCGAGGGGTAAGTAACTCGTTGAATTGACGTGTCAATGGTCCGCGAATTGATACAAATTAATCGAAACCAAGGCGAATTTACATTAATTGAATGAATTATTTTATGAACTAAGGAATTGAACGAATTGAATCGAATTGAGAAGAATGGAAAAAATTGAATAAAACTAACGAAATTAGATTGAATTGATTTAGTTTCGGCGAAATTATGGAAAGTTATTCGAAATTGATCGGAATCAACTTGGATTCGGGTTTGGAATAATCTCGAAAATATCACAAATTAATTTTAACTGACGTGTATTATCAGGAATTTATTGAGGATTGAAGAATCACAATGGAATAACGCGAATAATTAAAATTTTGTCAAGCCCGGATCGAGTTATTTCCCCCTTGATTTTCTGCGTGGTAAAATTGGTAATTAGTTCAGGCGCGTTATTGACCACAGTTATCGATTATCGGCTAGAAGAATACCTCGGGCCGTGGAGAGCTTTTAAAAATCTTCTTCTCTTTTTTATCCATGAAATTAATATCAGGAAAATTTCATAACTGAGGAGAAATTAATCAAAGGCGTCGGAGAGAAGCCGTTGAAGCGTCGAAGACTGAACGAGTTCCACTTACTTTCATTAATTCGTGCAATTATATGCAGTGACTGAGGGAAAATTAGCTACCAACAAGCGCGAGGATTTGTGGACTGGCTTTGTGCATATGCAATTAATTAATTCGCGATTGTGTATTCAGATTGAAAACCTCGTTGCCCAGAATTTTAACGGCTGAACAAAGACTGCTGAGAGTTAAAATGTGAACATTTTCCCACTTTGTGTACATAAATTGGAGAAAATTAGGTTACCAACAGGGGGGCGAGGGAGAACACAATTAGCTGCAATTTTTATTCGCGTAAATTACCGCCCGTGCTATCTCATTATTATTCAAACATTAATTAGAAGCCTCCTGTTTACGGGGTGGCGATCACCCCACCAACCCTTTACCATCACAACAGTCAACGTAATTGTTACATTTTAACGCGAAATTATTCATCCCGGAGGTTCACAACATGGAATTTTAGTCGATCTCGCGCAAATTACAAGTCTGTCGACTTTTTTTTCTACCTTCTTCTGCCAACCTGAACAATTACCCCAATAACGTCAAGCGCCAGACCCTAAGCAACCAATTAGTTACTTTTAATTTGATCATTAAAGTCTCTAATGAAATATCTTATCTATAGAAGAAGAAAAAAAAACTAACTGGGTTCTTCATCAGGACAAAGATTGAAAAAAGAAAACTCAAGGTCAAAATATCTTCCGGGACATTTTGAGAGTTGAAATAACATTCTTATTAGCGAAGAATTTTACAAATGACTTTCGCCTTTAAATTATTGCTAATAGTTTCCATTGTTCTAAAAAACAATCTTAGAGGATTTTGAAGAATTCTAAAGAATTCCTCGAAATCACAGAGGAATCTAAGAAATTTTCAAAGGTATCGAAGGCTGCCACGAAAATACAAAGAATACTTAGAAATTATACAGAAATAAAAAGCCCTCCGAATTTCGAAGACAGTTTTTCGATAAATTTTTCGAGTAGTCTAGAATCAAAATTTCAATTTTGATCTATTGATCAATCGGGATAGATTATTTCCCCAAGGAAATTTCTGAGTTTCGTTTTCACCCTCGGAAATTCTAATCTTTATCACGCCCTGAAGATCGTGGATGGTATTTCTGTACCATGTACAACAAATTGTCTACTCTTGAGTAATTTGGATAAAAGGTATAGAATTACTGTCTGTCACGTTTCGGTATTTCCCTGCAAGGCGGACTATCAAAATTCTACGAGCCACACTATAAGCGACTCGTTGGTTACGAGGGGTGCTATTATTCACGGTAGAGTAGCCAAGGGAATCTGCCTCTTCGGAAGGATACAGTTACTCGTTTCGCTGTGTATACGACCAAGCTATTCCACACATACAGGTTCGAAAACACGTTTATACACGGTGGAATGTATTTTCGACTGCACATAATACCGCACACCGTCAGGCATGATGTTATGCCCACATGCCCACGTTCTTCGAGGGCTTCGTCCCTCAGCTCGTGGTGTTTTTCGTCAGACATCAGCCTCATGGCTTACATAATACCTTGTCATAGACTCCGAATTCCGTCATGACTACGAAATAATGTCAGTGTTATGCAAAACTGGGTTGAATACCGAGGCTGAGTCACCTTCGAGGCTCTAGCCTCGCCTGAAGTAACCGGAGTTATGCGGTGCGGGTGGTTAAACAAATATTCATGAAAAAATCTGGGGAGGAAGGTGAATAACGTGAATCAGAAATGATAAAAATTGCTGTATTTTATACCGTTACATCCTAACGGCTTCACCGTTGGAATAACGCATTTTGTGTAACTTGTTCCTTTTTTTATTTCCAGTTTTTGGTTTTTTTGGTTCGATACTCTCCGGCACACGGCCAAAGCACAACGCTGCACCAACCATGGAACACAACACCGCTCGTTCTTGACTCAAATGGTAATGCAAGTATGTACGTATACCTGCACAACGTCACTCCGATTCAGCCATACCTATACGTATATTATATTCCAAGGTGCAACGACCGGCTTGCGAGGAACCTCTGGCTGGACTCTGCACAACTGCAACGTGTTGAGTCTATCCTGCAAACGGTGCGATGCGGTGGCTGGATGTCGACCCTTTCAAGCTGGAGAACTGAAAATTGTCCAATTGATCTTCAATCCTAATTATATGACAGGGTTTGACCTCATAGACCTTTGAATTTCATCAAGATTACGATGACAAATATTTTAACTACATTTGTTGGTTCAGGTAGATTTTTATTTCGTTGGATTTCGACCCTTTCGAACTGGAGAACAGAAGTTGTTCAATTAGTCTTCAATCCTAATTATATCGCGTGCCTAATGGCAAAAGGTCGTAAGCGCCATTATTCGACCTTTTGCCGTTTCTAATGGCAAAAGGGCGAACAATTTTTTTTTTTTCCGGATTTCGACTGAGTACGTTCGATGCCGTTCGAATCAAATCAATTTCTTCATGTATTGTGACTACTTTCACCCATTTCCAAAGAAAACCGAAGTCAAGGAACATGAATTGCAGAAAAAAAATAATCATTCGCCCTTATGCCATTAGCCAACCCAGCGAAACGACAAAAAGTCGAACAAAATTTTTTTTTCTCAAATCGCTCCGAAAACAATCGAAACGCGAAGATCTATTGAAATTTTCAACTTCTGAACATGCATCCAAAAAGTCGAATCTCAGGAGAAAAAAAATCTTTGATCGTGAAATTTATTTCCTATAAGTGTGGCACTTACGACTTTTTGCATGAATGTTTCAGAACTTGGAAATTTCAACAGATCTTCGCGATTCGAGTGTTTTCGGAGCGATTTGAGAAAAAAAAATTTTTTGTTCGACTTTTTGTCGTTTCGCTGGGTCGACTAATGGCATAAGGGCGAATAATTTTTTTTTTTTTCTCCTCAGATTCGACTTTTCGGATGGATGTTCAGAAGTCGAAAATTTTAATAGATCTTCGCGTTTCGAGTGTTTTCGGAGCGATTTGAGAAAAAAAATTTTTTGTTCGACTTTTTGTCGTTTCGCTGGGTCGACTAATGGCATAAGGGCCAATATTTTTTTTTTTTTTTAATTTAGTGTCAAAATGGTAAAAAAATTCGTTTTTCTGTTGTTTTCGGTCCGTTTTGTGCAAAAGTTCTGAAAATGCATCAATGAATTGAAATTCAGGTTTTTTAAACATCACCGGAAAATATCGTAATTTTTGGCGGATAGGACCTTTTGCGCTTAAGTTTTTTATTTCCTAATTTCAATGGATCTATGCGTGTTTCACGTTTCTACAGCGATTGCAACGAAAAAAATTTTTTGTTCGCCCTTTTGCCACCAAAATCGCATTTTTGGCGCTTACGACCTTTTGCCATTAGACACGCGATATGACAGGGTTTGATTTCGCATATACTTTAAAATTGCCCGAAGATTATGAAGAAAAGTATTTTTAACTCCATTCGTTGGTTCAGGTAGATTTTTACTTCGTTATCCTCATTAGTCTACTCGAGTGGATTCTCTGGAGATTTTCACCAGCGATTGTGAAAACGGGAATTGGAATCTGCAGCCGGATGCACACTAAGCCCGTTATTCTTTTTCTTTCTTTCTTTCTCCAGAATACGTGTCTTGTTAGATTTTATCACCGGGCCCATTGCATGTTCTCCATTTGCAGAATCGATCCGGCGCTGATTAAAACCTTGAACTTCTGCAGGCATCAGAAGGAGGAAAAAAATATAGAATGCAAAAATAACAATCACACTATAATCCTTGGGATCAAGAAGTCGAAGAGGAAAAATCACAGACCTTGAATCATCAATTACCACGAATTAGATTACCTGGGGTTTTCCGCGACATTCATGCGGACTGCAAACACTGAAAATCCAGTTGCAGAGAAGAATCTTGATCTCAGCACTCGATAATTGACACTCGCTGACACATATCGAGTGAATCGATTACAGACATGTTATTCGAACTCTGTTTTATGCGAATACCTATGATTGCAAAGACGGTTAGCAGCAATCAGAGTGTGCTCTTTCGAGTGTAGATTTATTTGAATTTCTCCTCGTACCTCCGCGGCATCCCCGACAGGAGCTGTGAATCTGGGCCGATTTCGCGTAGCCGTGACAAAACTGGAATCGTAAATCGAAATTACGAGCATGGTACAGTGCGTACTGATTGTGAGCATTTCTTACGCAATTACTCGAGGATCGTACGTGACTAAAAATCAAAATTTTTTGTGTCCGATTCGACCCGCATGACGGGAAAAAATCCTTCAATTTGAATAAACTAGGAAAAGGCTGAGAAGGATTTACGCTGCGATTGTGGCAGCCTTTGAACTTCCCGATTTTTTGTGTTCGAAAGTATTTGGTTTGAATTTTTGTAAATTCGACGACATATTCGACATCAGCCACTCGAAACACCTTCGAGCACCAATTTCAATCTAAATATGAAGATTTGAAGAATTTTTTAGAACATTTTGGAATTCCTGATCAGAGACCCCAAAAAACCAAATGTTTCTGATCTCTGAAATGTTACAAATCTGACTTCAGATTCATGATAAGGAACCCAAAAAATCCTGTGGTACCAAATTTCATTCAAATCTGTTGCTCCTTTCTCAAGAGATTGTCATTTTTATTGTATTTCTCAGAGTTCTGTCATTCAAATGATTCGAAAAGTACGGAGCCGATCGAATCCAAAATCTAATCAGTTCTAATTTGGTGAAAATACCCAGAATCCGGTAGAAGATCAAATGTTGATTTTCGGAGTAATTAAAACAACCTCATTTTGTTCTCTGAAAAAAGAGAAATGGGAAGTTGAAAAATGCGCAGGAAAACCTCGTTATTTCAATATATATATTTTGATTCCATCACAGTTGCAGTGCAATCAGATCGATCGCTTGGATATCAGTATTCACGTGTCCATCACGGACATGGAATATTGGGGTTTTGAAACTGCAGTCAGCCAGACATTAAACCGATGGAAAATAGAATGATCGTTGCTGATCATGGCACAGGCATATATTTTAATAAAGTATAGTTACCTACTGATGCGATGGACCGATGAACACACAGTCGCGCACGTGGATTGTGGATACGGGGTGTAACGGTCTGTTACGCAAGAGCTAATATCGTAATGGGCATACGGTAAGCTATTTGATCCATCTATCGTTGTTTCATAAACGAGATTGCTTCCCGCTGTGTTGGTCGCATGACAAGCCTGATTGCGGATGGCCACTTCGCTTTTCATACCTAGGTATACGACCGATATCTTCGAGGATAAAAAAAACATGAAGCCATAAAATGTGGAGCACGAACGACCCACAAGGGCCGAATGAGACGATTTATTAACTTATTATTGTTCGCTACAGGACAATAAATCGCCATCATCATGGTGTGGTTCGACAGGCAGATTGATTCGTATCGACGGTTGGATTTTTCTTACCGATCAAATACTGATTGTGAGTTACAACTCTCGGTGTGATCTTCCATGCCAACTTTCAATCACATCTTTAATTCCGATGGCTTCTCTTATAGAATATAGAGACTAAGAAGTGGTTTGGGAAACTCAGAAACTTGAGAATCAGTTTTTGGAAGGACACCTTTATTCCGAAGATTACATCAGGAGAATCGTGAAGATATCTTACAAGACAGAAATATGAGTGACACGTTTCTGTTCAGATGATTGTCATAGTGTCAGAAGGCGGTCAAGAATTCTGTTTTAATTTTGTGTGGAGCCCCTTATGTATAAATATAATTTGGCTTACAATCTACCTTTAGCTTCAGCTTCTATAAATCCCAAGATTTGTTCATCTGGTGAGAATAAACATGATGAACGGAAAAAGTACTGACGGTATTCCCGACGTATTAATCGGCGATGAATTGCATCCGTCCTCCGTGCAGGTCGTGCAAGTTGATAAATTTTCACTTGGGTAATTTTCCTCGTTCAGTGTTTCGCACATCCAATCACTCTGGACCACGCAGCCTCGGTCAGTCACGGTTTCACCATCCCCTGTAAATCGTCGGATCAAATCGGTTAAATTTTGAGTAAAATTTCTTGCACCTCAAACTTCACTGAATCTCGACAAATCCAACGACTACTACGAGAGTAGAAGTCAGACTGGCTGATTTATGGAGTAATATGGAGCGCGTAGGAAACTAGAAAAACGTATTACTTAACCGAGAAAAGGGGGGTTAAGTGAGAAAAGGAGGAGAAAACAGGAATTGTTCACTGCAGTAGCTGCATGGCGTTGCTTTTCACCGTGCAAGAAGCTCAACTTCGTGGATACGGAACTATTATACATACTATATCTGCAGAACCAGCAGCGGAGCCTGCAAAACGTCTTTCGTAATTAAACCCCACCAGCAGCGATAATTCTCCCTAGAAAATTTTCTCAGATTCATGTAGCAAAATTTTCAGAGCAAGTTTTCCTCGGTTCTATTCATTAAACGAAATGAACTATTTTGTCGAAACTTTCTTCTGTGCACTTACTAATTAAAGTCAGTATGTAGCATGCGAAATGAACGTCTGTGGCTCTGACGGATCGTACCAAAGGCGCGCTGTTATTAGAATCCAATGATCTTGCAGATAACGCATCTTCAGAAACCACCGTCGTTAAAGCACTCTCTGAAAATCATTGAAATGGCATATTGATCAATTCTATAACGTACTTAGTCCAGTCAAATCAGATAAAAATACAACGAATAGAAAAATTGATTGGTAAAGATTGACAAATTGGTAGAGACCTTCATCTTGACCTACTATTGAACTACTACTGTTCAGTTTCTTCATCATATCTCGACAACTATCGATCCTATCGTCACGGAGTATATTATCAAAAATGAAGCTTATTAAATTTTCTATAAAAAATGTTCAATACATTTTTCTCTCATCTTCGATAGTTTTTCTCTGATACATCAGTGAATACGTCCATAATTCTCACAAGATTCTATACCAAGAAAGTGATTTTCAGCCCTGTATTACACGAAAACTATCAAAGATATGACAAAAATTTATTGAATATTTATTGTAGAGAATTTAATGAACTTCATTTTTTATAATGACCTCCATGACGATAGGATCAATAGTTGTCGAGATATGATGAAATAACTGAATTAGAGCGCCTACGATCGATGATGGTGGACCTATCCGTCCAGTTAGAGGTCAGGACTTTCAGTCCGTTCAACAATAGGCCCAGATGAAGGTCTCCACCGATTTATAGATCTTTACCAATCAATCGTTCTACTTTTGCTAATTTTACTGGACTACATCAGATTTTGAATCTGTGTTAGAAAAAACTCATCGAGATTGATGTTTGAAAGATTCTCCACTTCTCATTCCGCAAGTTACTTACAACTTAGCGTTAATCAAAAGTCCATCTAGTACAGAAGATGAAATAATGAACGGGACTACATGTGTCGTATATCTCGTCTATATGGATCGAGCCATTAGTGATCGAAACCCATTTGGAAAGTGGTGAATCTGATAGTCCACATGATGACTCATCCATATATCGATTGACTGGATAAGCGTTATGATTAACGGGATGTTTTAATCCTACCAGTACCAACGGTTGTCGTTCCTTCCGTCGTTGTGGCAGCCGATGACGTCACACTCTGTGTAGTAATCGCAGCCTGCGTAGTACTCTGAACGTCGGTGGTCCTCTCAATTATATTAGTGGACGTAATCCCGGAGGAGGTCGTAGAATCAGATGTCGAATTTTCAGCCGTCGACGTCGCTTCGACAGGAGTTGAAGTCGTTGAAGAGGTCGAAGAGTCGGCTATGGTCGTTGCTGTAGTAACAGCATCCGAGGACGTGGTTGATTCAGTCGAAATTGTCGTCGTTTCCGATTCTGTAACCGTCGTTGTACTCGAATTTGAACTTTCGTCCCAGGTACAGGTGGACAGTTCTATACCCGACAAAGAGGAAGTGCATGCCGCGTCGTTCACTGACGTACATACGTAGCATTCCAACGATGTACCTGTCGAAACAGTCGTTCAGAATATACTTGGAGAAAAATTGACAGGGGGAGTAAATCGATCAAATTAACTGAAGGAAGTACTGGTCACGAGTGGTTGTCGATTTTTTCGAAGTCAAAACCATTCTGGGTCAATATCTTGATTGATCTTTGTGAAAAATATTGAACATAGTAGCGAGGCTCTTTCGTAAAGAAAAAAATCGTAAAAAAAGCAAAAGAGTATATATTCGATACGTGAATCCAATATAAAGAGTAATGATTGTGTACGTTTAATTTGATAAATGAATGTAATCAGGATGGAATTTCAACCACGGAGTCTGTGTGATGTGATGATATGTGCGAATTTAGGGATTCATTGATCTTTGGAACATCATTTCTGAAAAATCAGTAATTTTATTCTTCTTCTTCCCAATTTTGGTTTTAATATACTCACCGTTTTGGGGCCAGGTGAATGCGAGAATGATCAACAAAAGTCGAGTAACTCCATTTTCGGACATGGTGACGTGCGTCTGGTAGCCTTGCTATGGGGTATCTGGATTTCGAGGATGTAGGAGCACGAAAATTTATCGCGAATAGATAGTGGCTCGTTGAGATAACCTTTCGCGGTACAGAGATATCAGTTTTCGATCAATACCATTGCCTAGGTGAACACGATTAGCGCCTAAACAATCATCATTTTCTCAGGTAAGTTCAAACATCGCGCCCTTGTTTGCTCGATGTTCGACGTTAGATAACGTATTGGGCATGAGCGTCATTCGAACGTGACATTCCTCATATTCGCATGTATTATGAATTCCTTTCCGTGTAGAACACATCCACGGTGATTAAACGTCATTACGTTTCAGACAAAGCACTTGAGAATGTGAGAAACGGCCTTGTTTCATTCCTTTATCGCGTTTATCTGAAACGTAAACTGTGTCTAACGAGTCAACCCAATTTTCTCAACAATACGCTGCAAAGTGATAAATACTGTAATTTCCGTCTCCGGATTTCAAACCACCGGTCCATTCTTGATATGTATGACTTTGTTTCCAGCTTCTAGCTGCTCTTCCTTGAGACGTTGATTCATTCCTTCTGAATATTGCAGAAACGATATTCGAGCGCTTTGATGTATTTTTGTTAAAAGAACCGGATGATCGATCATTGAACGGTATTTAATTGGCCAAACGAACCGCTAATCGATTCTGAAAAATTCGCGAGAGATTTTTAGCTGCTTGTCACGTTTCGTACGATACTGATAACGGCAGAATGAGAATATACACTCATTTTTCGAAGCTAGAATTTTCAGGCACACCTTTCTCGTGGATATGAAGTTACGTCTTATCCAATATACACTGGTATGAGGTAATGAGAAAAAGTGTGTATTCGTTGTTTTGTGGAAAGGAATTTCACTTTCCTGTGATCCGATTTCAAGAGGGACGAGAAAAACCAGAAACTTTGAAGGATCAAAATGGAAGAATAGAGCTTCAATATTGCTTGAAACTTGAAAGAAACAATTCAGATTCCCAATGTTTATGATCTCGTGTTCCAACCCACGCTGGCTCACCACGGCATCTCGACATTGAGGAATAGCTGCACCTAGTAATTTGCGAGGAGGTCAAGTTCAAGACGTGCCTACTTTTTCCACTGCTGGGTAATGGCTGTAATATTTATACGATTCAAAGAGTTCTTCGTGCCAATTTTTTTAGTCGTCATTCCGATACCCAAATACGTAATTTTTTTGTGATTCAGTTCAACAACGAGGATAATTAACATCCCATTGGAAGAAGTAGAAATACAGACGTGAGAAAAAAATCAGCTCTAATCTCTGCAGTGAGAATGCTTGCAGTACGATTTCAAGTCACGATTCTGTAGCCCTGGCACGAAGTGAGATCGAGTAGAAGGTACGCATATAAGTTTCCTCCAATGTCTCCTGAATGCGCTTAAGCTTGTTCTTATTTATATCGGTATTGAGGATAAATGTGGTAATAAAATGGCGATGTATCTGTTGCAATCGGAGTTCAGTTTAGAATGTTTTTATTTTCCTCATAATTCGAGCTCTCAAATTTTCCCACAGTGTTTGTAATTCGACCTGACGTTTATTTGACCATAAATTTAATCCCTGCGGCTTTGAGGTACTGTAATTCTTTTTCCTCTGTCATAACTCCATATAAGTGTTATAGTTGCGTTACCTGATATCAAGTATCATCTAGACGTCAAGCCCCACGGAGTTATTCATACTCATTTGAGACTTCCGTTCATTCTAAATTCATCAGGGACTATGCTATATCATTTGCAGAGAATTCCATCTCATCAATAAAACAAACTCGGTTATAGGTATCAAGTGATGACGAAATTTCTGAGAACTTGAGAGAGTTTCGAGACTGACGATATTAATTGAATTGCGTAATTGAATAATCAATCAGTCTGCAAACCCTCAAATCTAACCCATATCCCAGGATTCAGGACAGACAATTGAAAACCAAACCTCGTTCCCTATTTTCTGGATGAAAAGTAGTTCAAAGATCAGGAATTTTCAGACGTCGCTCCAAACTTCCGTTCAATTTATTTTCAACGTTCATCATGGTTCAGTAAACCGTTGCGGTATCAGTTGTTGTAATCAGAAACGAACTCTGATATGGTAGCTACTATGCAGAGTGAAGGGATGGAAAAAAACGCGGCAGATCTTTTATTCTGTCTTGTTTCGTGTCACCATAAAATTCTTCGACTTTTCCCTCACCCGTGGCCACCATGTCTCAAAGTGGTTCAGTAATTTATCAGAAATTTCATTCGCAAGCTCCGATCGCGTGTTCCACGCGTGACGAATCTCGAAGCTTTCCTGAATTGAATTTTTTGAATTTTTTTTCAAAGTTATTAACGAGCTTACTTGTTGATGAAGTTTACGTTAAGTTCACCTCGTTCTGCTGTGTAAAACTGGATTCAAACTTCCAGAAGTTTAATGGGTATTACGTGAAAGTGGGAGCTGAAAAATCCAACTGACGAAGTTACACGCAGAGATTTTCTATGCTAGGATTCTTTTTCTGTTTTCCAACAGCTTTTCTTTCGTCGAAAGTAGTTTGGTTGAAAAAAATAATGCAATGCATACAAACGAGTAGAAGTTTACCATTTTCTATTCTCGACCGCAGGAAACTCTTACCGGAAAGATTCTTTATTGTTTCATCCGAACTTTCCTCACGCTTCGCTTCTCTTCAGTCTCGGTTTCAATTTGACACCGTTTCAATTACTCAGGAAATTTTTGTCCGCGGGCTCTTCGTAGATATGCAAATTTTGTTCTTTATTCCCTTCTTTTTTCTCCCCCGCAGCAGACTAGCTTCAGACGATTTTCATCACCAGACGTAATGTCCGCTGCTCCTTCTTCCTCCGTCCCTATGGATTCTACCTTTCAGCCAATACTTTATAACCCCGCGAATTCCAACCCTCTTCGCAACCTCGACGCCCACGAATACACGTCAAAAATAATCCAGTCGACGTTTTTCTTTTATCCAAGTTTTTTCGAATCCACCCTCCGCCGGATATATCGTCCATGGACCCTGCGACGGACGGTCAGGCCTTTGACAGCTGCTGCGGTATTCTTCGTCCGCTACGTTCCTCCCACGGCGGAATTTGAACCAGTAAAACCGTAAACTTTGCGCGAATGAAACCGTTGGGTATAAACACCGTGCGATAAAGGCAGGAAGAATACATATTTCGCAAGAACCCGGACAGATCTTTCCGCAGCTCGGAAACGGAAGGTGATAAATATTTAGATACACTTACTCCCTTGGGTCTACATAATACACCCACAGCTACGTCATGATTTAATAACGCGGGAGCTTGATGGTTCCTAGAGCATATCTGAACGACATTGAGTCACCCTGAGGTTCTAAGCTTCTTTTTCTGCCAACTTTTTGCTTAGATAGCGAGCGAACGAGGTATTATCGAATGGCTTATGTCGAAACGCCCACGGCTGTGTAGAATTGCGGTGAATTACGTGTCAATTATCGTTGAGAATACTATATTATAGTTTAGTTTACTATGAAGAATAGTTAATGGCATATTTGACCCATATGAATGGCAACTGTGACTAGACATTTTTCTGAATGTGTGCGGATTGTCGAACGATTCTACACCCGGTCACACGTCCTGCCACTCGCAATTTCAAAACCACATACATCCGCCAGGATACTATATGTATATCGCACCTTGTATATCATCAATTCGAATTCTTCGCGAGTAGGAGTATTCCTCGATGTATCTCATCCGTATTTTGCATGACTCACAAATTTTGTATTCTGAAGCAGACTCTTATTCTGCATGGGAATCCCTAATTCACAGGATTCGCAGTGTTGCTCAATTTTTTCGACGAATCAGAATGGGGCTTTCGATTCCAAGTCGACCTGTCGCTGACCCTCGATCGCCGTGTTCGATTTCGCTCTAAAATCAGGATAATGTTTATGGGATCGGAAAACGAGCACCTGAATATTGTCAGATCTTCTGTACCATCATCGGTGTGGAAGTTGTCTCATTTTCGTACTAATTTATATCTCAGCATGTGTGAGTTTTACACAAAGATCAATTAGAGAAATAATCTTTGCTATAACTTGAAATTGACCGGAACATTTTTGCCTATTTTTTCACTCAGGTGGAGGATTTCAGGATTTCGATCAAATTTTGACCATAAATTTCTTGTAAAATTACGAAGATTTCGACTCCTTGACGAATGTGGGCAGACGTCTAGTGTATACACGGAGAAAAATGAGTGGTTGTGACAGCCAGATTTCTGGTTCTCGTAGCTATCAATCGGGTCTTTGGTCATAACAGTGTATTGTCCAGCTACAGGAGCGGAGCGTCCCGTGCAGAAATTTGAACTGGAAGGCCTGGCTACTGTCTAGCGCCTGGTAGTGATTTACTGGCTAGCGCAATCTGTACAGGCCCTGCCCTGGCACTGGCGAGTTCAGCCCAATTCCGCGTTCTCTAGCCAACACTGCACAAAATCTGGCCAGTGATCACTAAGGATAGTGATGTTCAAAATAAAAATCGATAATAAAATAATCGGTGTTTGAAAAGCCTCGACCAAATCGATACATCGCTTCTGGATTAAGGATGTATTGGCCGTACAATATATCTCAACCAAAAATGATTCTCGTCGACAATATTGAGTACTTTATGATAAGATAAAAATCGGAAAAAAATCAACCACAATCAAAACGACAAAGGTATCAATTTTGAATAATAATAATGCCTGAAAGTTATCACAAATTGTTTGAACAAAACATTGTTTAACTAATTTTCTGGTGACATTATTTTTTTTTTCATCTCAAATGAATGCCCTAACTTTTCTGAATACACATGAATTTTTAAAAACTTTTGTCACTATTTTGAAATTTCCGTTTTCGAAAATTACCGAATTTTGGAAGATGTAAAAAAAAAATTGGAATTTTGGATATGGTTTCGTGAAAACGATGTTGATTACAATCCCGAAGTTTCCGGAGCGTGGAACAAATAATTTCGTAAACACAGCTCCTTTACAAATTTTCGAAAACGGAAATTTCAAAATAGTGACAACATTTTTCAAAAATTCATGTGTATTCAGAAAAACTAGAGCATTCATTTGAGATGAAAAAAATAATGTCACCAGAAAATTTGTTAAACAATGTTTTGTTCAAACAATTTGTGATAACTTTCAGGCATTATTATTACTCAAAATTAATACTTTTATCGTCTTGATTGTGGTTGATTTTTTTTCCAATTTTTATCTTATCTCAAAGTACTCAAAATTGACGACGAGAATCACTTTTGATTGAGAATGGACAGCCAATACATCCTTAACATATTATGCCGAGCGTTGATTTCATTTCTCATATCAATTTTTTTTCTTTCTCAATATCACTATTTTACACTCAGATCACTCGGAATGCACTCAACAAACTTATCAATGGTTCATTTCGTCTTCGTAATTCAAATATCGCAATTGTATCATATATAATATTATATCCGACTCTATCGTTTGCAGTTATACACATGGGACATTCTATTTCAACTCGACCAATGATTTTCCCTCACCATTTTTGATTCGCTTCACGTTTTCCAATATGATTCTTTGATCTCAAATAAGCACTCCTGAGATTTTCAGATTTTTCCCACCAACCTTAAATTTTATATACTTATTCCACCCCATCTAAAATCATCGGTCGAGTTGACATGGAATGCCCCATATATTATATTTGAATCTAGTGGATTATGCGAAGCGAATTAATTCATTTATTGTCTACATCTGAGGTGAGATTCTACCTCGATTTAAGCATGAAAACCGCAGGCAAACCGAAAAAAAACTCAATAAGGGCTATAGTATACATATTGTTAACTGGGTAAAAATCTCTAACAAGACATTTTTTCTGGCTAATTGGAGGGTTGGCCAAAATCTGAAAAATCGTGATGTTTGAGGAGGGTTTTACCCTCATTATTCATATTTTACGTCATATATTATTTTCAGTCATATGAGAGTTACGCTAAATATAAAAAAATACAGATTCTCTCGGTCCTGGTAAGAAATGAAGAGCATCTGTGGACCGATTCTGGCTGTCTTGGTCTCAGATTGTCCGGAAGAGATGCCATTATGGATCAAGAGAAGGAATTATAAAAAATATAAATAATTTCTCCGTGGAGGCATCGATTATCAACGATTGAAGACCAAGATGGCTTCAATCGGTCCAACGGTACTCCTGCATCCGTACCCCGTGTAGAATATGATTCATAATTGGAATAATCCAAATGACAAATCACAAATTTAAAAATGTTTGAAAAAAAAAGTTGGTTCTTTCAATTACTACTAAATATAAATTACATTTGTACTTACAAACATGGCATTTTATTACGAAAATGGTCTTTCTCATTGTAGACATAATTTACCATTATGATATTTCTGATGACCGAATTACGGTTGTACCTCGGAATTTTAATGTCGATAATTACACTAAATATTCGGTGGTTTCTAACACTTGCAAATAATCGGCATGAACCCGAAAGCAATGATTATCATTAATTTTTCAAAGATTTTATTATCACAATTCAAATTCGCGCGCCGATATTCCACGTGATCGTTTGGAGGTTATGTTAGGGACATGCTGCCGGTAGTGGAAAACAACATTGTGATTTGTGACTATTACGAACGAACGAGGGGACCGGAGAACGTCGATTTTCGTGAAAGTAAGTAGATTTCAATGATATTGCCAGTAACTTAGCTCAAAAAAACAAGCTGCAAGTATTCGATTACAATTTAGTTTCGGAAAACCTGAAATCTTACGCATTCTGGATATTCGTGTATAACCTAACCTAAAAATAAGTTCAGTTATTAAGCTATTGTTCAGTTGTTACATTTTTTATGAATTATTGTCGCAGATGTCGGAACATAAACAAAAAATCCGAGAATACTAATCATTAAAATTCATTAATATTTAAAAAAAAAATGTTGCCGCTCTCTTGTCCATTTATTGTGTCCCAATGTTATAATTTTGACAGGGAGTCACAGTGCAGCTTGAATTCTCTTAGGACCTATTCTGATAATTATTCCCTCTGATCAATGATACATATTTTTTATGGATATTTTAAGCATCAAAATCCGCAAAGTCAACAGCGTCAGAAGTATCGGGAGAACCTGCGTCGCTACTCGCGACAACTTCTACAACCACCTTTGACTCTTCACGTCAGATATCGTTGTACAAGATACAGTACCTATCGGTATAAATTTGGAAACTGCCTCCATCACACAAGGTACTCGAGCAGTTTTCATTAGTGTTTCGTTACATTCCTGCAAATTTCTTCATCTTAAGGGAAGGCTTCGGTGATATTTTGAGCAGTTTTTCAATAATGGTACTATCGGCTGTGGGATAAAATTTCAGCCTCCTGCGATGAAAATATAACCGCAAGGAATTTTTGGCAGCGGTGGGCGACATCTTCTCCGCAAGGTTCCTTGCGTCTGAACTGTCATCGCAGGAGGCTGAAATTTTGTTTCAAAGATACTAATATTGAAAATTGAAATACAAAATACCATTATTGAAAAACAGCTGGAAGGATTTTTTATACACCTCTTTTTAATATTGTAAGAATTGAAAAACCTATTATTGGCAAAAATTTCACCGAAGTCTCCCCTTAACTTGTTTAAATAATTTTGTCAAATTTTTTTTCAGAATCCGGAGTACTTGAAGTTGAATCACTACTGGACGAACAGCGAAGCTCATCGAACAATGATCTAAATTTACTTCATGCTACGCAGAGTATGTAAATGTACCTTGAATGAGAAAATGATAAACCAATGGGATTTCAAATCTTGATAAGGAACAGGGTTCCAAGATTGTTTTTCAGTAATCGATGAAATTATCCATATATTTTGTAGAGCTCCTTCAGAACTGAATTGAAAGAGTGGTAGTCTATTGCTTACTGAAATCAGTGGGCTTTGATCAATGTCTTTCATCAATGTATATACATTTTTTTATCATGATCAGAGCTTCGAAAACTAAATATTCACTTTTTATTATTAACAAAGGTGTTGTGTCCGCAATAACTATTATTATAGCGATAAAGCATTGTGAAGTACCGAAGTACCTTATTACTTTGTTACTTTAAAAAAAATTCAGAAATGAAAGTCGCATTATTGTACGCAGTGATGACAAAAAAAAAAGATACTAGCATATTAAATTAACAGTCATTATTTTATCCGTGCTTTATTCTTTTCACTAACATAACAAAAAAAAGAGACTAGTATATTTAATTAACAGTCATTATTTTATCCGTGCTTTATTCTTTTCACTAGCATAACAAAAAAAAGAGACTAGTATATTAAATTAACAGTCATTATTTCATACGCAATTTATTCTACACAGTAATACAAAAAAAAATAAATAAATAAAATAAAAGGACTAGTATTAAATAAGTCAATGTTTTATACATACTATTATTGGTACTCACTAATAACAAAAAAAAGAAGGAACCGAGTATTGAATAACAAAAATAATTACTATTACGTACTTTATACTTAACAAAAAAAATGAATATAAAATAAAAACAGCAGAGATTGAAAAAAAAAACTATTTTTGAATTTATCTTTCACCCGCCTTCTTCCCGAAAACTATTTCTATATAGCTACTTGCACGGATTCTGGCTAGACACTGTTGACTTCACTGGCCAGACCCTAGTCAGATCTCCTGGCTAGGCACTGTGGAGAAATGTGTTACACGCCAGGCCTGGCTCAGCCCAGCTGAACTGGCCATTGCCAGGCTAGATTCATGGAAAACTGGCCAGGTACTAGGCCGCGCCAGAGTTAAATTTCTGCACGGGGTATAGCTGTGGGAGCCAGAAGTATAGTTGTGGGAGCTATACGGTAGGTTGCTGCAACTGACAGTATGGCTCCCATAGCTGTATAGGTTATGTTCCTGGAAATATCTATTCATTCAGCTACAGGAACCGCTCCTTTTTCTCCGTGTAGGAGCTACAATAAACGTGATGGCAAACTAACAATAAACTCTGGTGTAAAAACACAATTTTTTGGCTGGGAAACTTAATCAGTGCGTATTTCGGCATCAATGTACTTAAAGCTTGAAGTTTTTAGTCCACTACGCGGCGCTGGGAGTAACGTGCCTCGTCACGTGATCAGAAAGTAACCTCAAAGCAGTCTGAGTCTTCGAATTCTCCGCATAATTTGATATAATTCGCCAGTTTGATATAATTCCGTAAACGACTGAACAGTCTGAAGTTGGCTAGAATCGAGGAAAGAGCTTTCAGACAGTTGGATTGGTTCAGAACTGTCTGAAAACTTGTTTCTCTTGATTCTAGCAAACTTCAGACGGTCAGTTGTTAGGAATTCACCCTATATATACATTAACACGATATTTTGACGACCGTTTTTTATCTCAGGGTAGAAATGTATTCCTGCGGCTCAAATTGCATTTAAATTATTAATCATAAAAGTCGGTTTTTTTATGTATAACTAAAGCAAATGTTTACATTGAATAATTCCTATCTGCGTTCGACTGATAGCAGGGTCACTCTAAACCACGCATTTTCAGAGTCTCGTGAAAAAACGACAATTTCGTATAAAGCCAAAAAAATGGACGATCAATCTACAAAAGTAATCGAAGTAGTCAAAGAGATCAAGTCACTGAATAATTTTTTTGTCACGCTTCTACTCCTCGGATTTTCATTCCTCCATGGCCATAGCCAATATCGTTTTATCGACGTTCTGACCATGGAAAAATGTCGTTGACGTCTTCAGCCCCGCATTGGCCCGAGGAGGTCGTCGTATTCATTGTTATTCCCAGAGGTTATCGAGGGGGTATGGATCGTGGAGGAACGATCTTGCCCAGTGGCCGTGCGGCAAGACGACGCGTTCATTTTCTCTCGGGAGTAAAAGCAATTGAATATGTGTCCTGCGTTTGGGTATCCAGTCGCATGTGTCTTGACAATTTTTTACCTCCGGTTACTTTTAACGGCCGAATCGTGCGTCGAAAGAGAGAGATTATCTCATAGAAAATTAATCCGTGAAGGTATTCAAAATTCCGTCCCAATGCACCGAGAATTTATGAGCCTATGAATAAAATAAGACACCTGACTCATGTGCCGTGTACCTTCCCATTTTTTCTTCTATTCCAAAGAAGATTGCGTATTCACAGGAAAAGATGGTAATTACGTACGATATTATCGCGGTACCATTACCGTTCCGCGTCTCTATGACTCTATGCATGCAGGCATGGAGTACGAAACGTGGGTATAATATGAGCATACCTCCACAGATACGTTATGTTTGTTCTGTGCACGTGAACGTCGGTGTAGTACCACTCACGCAAGTTCAGGAGGAGGATCCCTGCGTCTACCGAGATATTCAGGTCTTCGCCCGTTGCCCCGGTGCATGGATGCACGTGTATATTTTAATATATGTGCAGAAACCGGCAAGGGCATGGGAATTGCTAACCAACAAGAATTCACGGCTGCATGAGTTCCCAACAAGCCAGGAAATAGCTGAAAACGGTGCTGAACATCCTTCCTGAGCTAAGCTACCCGCTTACCTTATTCTGTACTTTTTCTCCGTTGTATGGTGCAAAGGAATACCTGTCTCGTGATCAGGTGGAACTCGTAATTACGAAAAGACGAGATCGAAATCGTAGGTCATTGAAGGTGTCGCTTGGTCGACTTCTTTGCGTCATGGTTAAAAAAAAAAACTGTTTTATGACCTCATAATAGCCGAATTCTCGCCGCTGTGCGGATATTTATTGATGTACCTTCCGAACCACTGATCGGTCCACTATGAAATTTACAGACAACTTTTGGCATTGAAAAAGACATGCTGTGTAAAAATTTCAGCCAATTCGATAAAGGGACTTTTTTGTTATTGAAGATTTTTGAAGATTTTTGACCAAAACTGCAGTTTAGTGAGGCACAAAAATCGCATAAAATTATTTTCAGAAATTTCAACTAAAAACGTGAAACTTTTGTACAAGAACTCTCTTCATATGTCATCTGGATTTCGTTCTATGTTGACTTGAAAAATATTAAAAAAATTAAACGCTGTTTATTTGACCACTTGTGAGAAAAATCTGAAAAAATTCACAGTTGATCCTTCTAACGTGTATTTCGACTGTAAAAGGGCAAACAGATCGAAAGGGGTCAGAGAAATCGATCGTTCGATTTTACGTGGAATCCCCCATACAGTTTATGTATTCTTCTCAACAGAATATAAATTGACAATTTTTTTGTAGATGTCTGATCTCCGATGTCTGATACCTTGAATGCGATGTAGGATTGAGAATCACCAGTGTGATCTGCCTCCAAGATAATCAGACTTTTTGCCTCTAATTACCGGCTGATAATCTTGCGGTAGAAGCGTGAGAAGCGTGCGGTGCTGAATCGCGGCATCATCAACACCAGCGGTAATACAAAAAAAACTTTGAGGAAAGGATTGGTATATTCTGATAGGCGTTAAATTAGTAGGTAAAATTGAGAACCGTATTCGTACGATCATCAGCATGCGACTTTGACACAGATATTCTCTTATCTCAAATCTCGGTACCTGCCGCGTGCCCGTTAACTGAATCAGTTCATCTCCGCCTTCCGCGCGTATTTGATGCCTGTCTTGCTGAGGATGATACAGCAGCTGTAATGGGTATGGTTAGCGACCTGCCAACGCTGTAATAGGAAATTCTGTCCGTTTGATCCACGTGCGGCAGAACTCTGCACGATGGGACGTCCGCGTACCGATAGGATAGAACCCGGCTTCTAAACAATCGTCTATTGAACGCTTATCGATGTCCTAGATCTTCGCGAATCGACTACCAGTCGCGAAACGTCTTCGCGATGCTGAAGAGGTGTAAAAATGCCTTCGACCATCAGCCACCTCGTCAGAGGTCGGAATACTTCTTCCTTAAAAGATTTCTGCGCAGTATCCATTATCTGTGTAACCGATTTTTGAATTATGCTCATTTATGTGCGATACGCGCGACGTGACCCGAGTGGAAATTCACGTCTGTATAACGTCGACCTTGGCCATCCACATATGGCAGTGATAAATTGTAATACGCAGCGTTATCAGACTGTCCGCTGGTCAGGTGCTCAGCGCGCTTGTCGGTGAACGGATTTTACACAGGGTTTAACGTTGCGTGAAGTATTCTTGAAACTACAGGCTCGTTGTTCCCATCCGTGAGCGTGATGAATTCTTTAGTTCTCAACAATTTCCTCGAGACCGAGAGTGGAATTTATGTACAAAGCGAAGCTCGTTCTTTTACAAACTTACAAATTAAACAGTATATTTCTTTTCCTTCGGCGCTCTACGATAGCAGAAAACGAAAAAATAACCAATTTACCTCAGTTCACCTGATTTTATCGTGCATGTAAAATCGGTCATTGTAATAGCAACTCGGATGAAGTTCATTATTCAAATTTATGGAGGAAAAACCCTTGCACAAAAAGTGTTAGAACAATTTTTTGTTCCTTCATGAAAAGAAACGTTTCAGATGAGTTCTATAATTTAATCTGTTCACTTTTCATTGTTATCGACTTAAAAAAATTCGCACACTTCTGAAAAAAAGGGATGAGTCCCTCAGCACCGGGAAATCGATCCATTTGAAAAAAGGGCAAATAAGTAGCCTGGATTTTATGGTCTTAGGTATAATTTGTCCCGTTTCAGGGTTATAAATGTTGAAAGGCAGTTTGCGACAAGGATCTCGCATTTCTCTTGATCGTAGGCTCCGGACTGAACCGCTAAATCTAAATGGAAGGTTAACGAGAACGAAAAGACCGGGTCCGATAACATCTGAGTTTCTCGTATCATGGTGTTTAATTACTTACTGAGAGATTGCTGGACGTGGATCCTGGCGGTATTCTTTCGTAGAGGTGATTCCACCGTCGCGATATCTTCATTTCCTGGTCAGATTACATTTTTACACGTCCTTTTTTTCTTTATCCGGTCTCGAAGTTTGAGATCCTACCGATTCTCACGCCCGCGTAGGAATTTTCGCTAGTATGTATAATCAATTTTGGGTCATTTTGGGTCATTTGCGTGTTACACATACGTGCGTGAATGTAATCAAGATCAACTTACGTGTACGTTGCGTGGCCATCACCGCAATAATTTATACCGCGGGAAACTGAAGGACCCAGTTTCCACGACACGAAGGAAAGTCCCTACATTATTCTTCTCTTCGTAAACCCCGCAAGAGGCTATATTCTGGACGTTAAATCCATTACGTCAAGGAAACAAATTATCAGACTGGACATTAAGGGCCACGACGCACCCAAATGTGCCATAAAAAAACGTCCACCTAGACGGTCATTCGGAATTCTTCTTCACTACAAAATTATTTCATCAAAGTTGAATGAATTCAGAAGAAGATTAATCAAGCCAGTAATTCAGGGTAAGCTAATTTCCCGTGAGGAGGATTTTGGGGAAATGTGGGGCTAGCTGGTATTCGCGAAATTCTGCACATTAGACCCTGAAGATTTCTCTTTCTAGGGTGTAATTTCGGAGAACAATAGAACTTTTGGGAGACTGTGGCAAGTGTAAAGATACACAGCTAGGTTCGAGGTATGTGATTAATGTGAAAACTTTATCACATGTGTACATTCCTTACACACATGTGGAGTGATAAATATTCACCATAGATATACCTATGATGTATGTACTAAGGGTGAAGTTATTCGAGCCTGTGGGAAAAAATTGGTCTCTCAACTCGCGTACGACATGGGATCAATGCGATCGATCTAATTCCCGAATGGATATTGACTCGGGCACCTCAAAGTCTAGGAACTATCATTGAGTGGGTTTCGGAACTGTACGTATCGAACTTTGATAGCTATGTGAAGACTCGATGAAATTTGACTTTCAACCGGTTATGTAATCAAGCCGAGGAACTACGGTCCCTTAGGGCAGGGGCAAAAATAGAGTGTAAATCACTAGTGGATGAACCGAGACTATTTTACTGATGTCTTGGGAACTTTAAATACTTTTTTAAGTACAGTTTCATGAGGTTGGAGCTTTTAACGTCAAAACAAGCATTTAATTAATTGTTTTTTTTCAATTACAATTTTATTGGACTAGAACGATTCAAGATAAGTCCACAATTTCACTAATCAATTAATTATTAATTATCAATATTCATCCATATTATTAATATTCATAATTAATTATAACAAGATTTCAGGTTACACACAAATGTCACAAATTCAAATCTTCGATCATTTTGTGATATTCAGTCTGTACTCAATTTCGAATTATATCTCCTCTTTCATTTGACGGTGTGTGATAAGGAGGGTATATAAGGCTACAAGAATCGTGTTGGAATTCAGTTTTTATCACTAGAGGTCCCGGTTTTATTAAAATTGATTTGACTTAAATTTCAGAATTATCGAAGCTGTTAGTTTTCCTCTCAATTTGCAATCATTTGAGGGGTCATCTCATGTTCATTATCAATCGATATTTCGCATACGAAGCGGCTTTTAACGTCGCAGGAATTATTCACCAGTCCATTTCCCTCACCGTTGATCATGACACAGTCCTGTTCTCCCCAAGGCTCATTCGGTGCCCAAGGCAATGAAGGCACATCTTTTCCTGAAATACCGAAGGTTCCATCAGTCAGGGTATCGACTTCAGCCGAAAAACTTTGGTGGGATAAAAAATTCTCTTATCCACAGATCAATATTCTGGAAAATTTGGTCCATCTGTTCAGAACCCTCAAACTATAATCTGGTCGAAATATCAGTTCGAGCAGTCAATTAATTTTCAAGTTGAGAATATTTTTCAAAATTTTTTTTGAAGCATTTCTTGTCCAGGAAGTTTCATTGTAAAAGGTGAACGTTTTTCTCACCACACTTACTGCCAGAGACTAAAGATTGGTGGGAAGAATTTTCTATCAGAATAATTTTGTAAGTTAGACCGTTAATTTTTTTTTTTTTTTTTCAATTTGGGAAGAAAATTTTACCCAAGTCTTGGGTCACTTCTGATACAAACTCACCCGTGGCGAGTCCCATCCATATTGTATCATCGAGCATACGGACTAGCCCGACCCAAGCAGAGCCTGGAGATTGTCTCTGTTTCGTCACATATCTAATTTTCTCGAAGGAGTCGATCGTTGCCAACTGAGCATATTCTTTTTCGCATAAGTCCACAGCTTCTATCCACGTGGCATATTGCTCGTGGATTTTGTAGGCGACCCTGATTTCAGGGTGTACAGTGTAGCCGTTGGGTAGACGCAATTGTTGGTCTTCCAGTGGCGACTCGAGGTTCACTGCGGCTGGAACAAAATTGTGAAGCTCCATTGAACGCCTGTGATAAGTCAACTCATCTTTGTCTGTTTAGCAGTATTCTTACCTGAGTTGGTCACATCGATGCCTAGGATCACTAAAATGCACATTAGGTGCATCACACCCAGGTTTTTAACGATAGCTAGAGCCATGCTGGTCGTCAACGATGGTTCTTCGAGTACTGACAGCGAGAGAATATTCTCAGACGCTATCAATTCAAGCCTGCGATAACCTCGTGGAACTCTGGTATCTCATTTATGATATGTATATATATATAAATTCGTTTGCGTGATTATTCAACCCAAGTTTCATTCAACCCAAGAAGAACGTGACATCTCAAATTAGTATTTCAAGAAACAATGAACAAAGTAATTCATTGGAATTTCGATCACATTACAATCCGAAGGACTTCAGTTTGTGGTTATTAACCACAGGTAGACTTAGAAGCTTTACATCAGTATAAAATGAGTTCATTTCTGCTGATCCCGATGGCTGAAAATTGATTGATGTTCCATGCTATCAGCGCACCACATTGGATCATAAATATGGTTCTTACGTAAAGCCGAGTTCCAACAGCTCAGTCTGAGAAGTGCAATTCCATGACATTTGACTATAACAATGAATCAATTCTAACGAGGGAATGTGAGAAAATAAGGCTCTTCAACGATCTTCGGATCCAAGAAGGATCACAATTCCTTATTCCTTTTCTTTGAAGAGGTGAAACATATTTGAGAACGATTCACGAGCCATTTGTCTATCAAGAATAAGATTCAAGATCAAGACTAATTCTATAACACAAAAAGAAAACTAGAAATGGTGCGACTATACTTCAATCCTTCTTTCTTGACTTTCGATTTCTCATGCCGACTGCCAGATTTCTTGATTAGAAATATAATCACACGCCTCTCTGAAGTGAGTGTTTCTATTTTTCTCACACTCTCCTGAATCCCAAAGAGTCAAAAAAAAAAAAATAAATCGTTCATAGGCAGACTGAAGATCACATGAAAATTGTGAGACGTCTGAACTTGGGACGTTTGGAGCACGAAGTTGGAATACAATTATGGAAAATTTCTATTAGCTTCGTGGTTCGATCGAAGGCACGAATGAAATTCAACACATGGAGAATATCTGTCTGGAAAGCAAGATAACCGGTGATGCAGTCTGGGTAAGACGTAAAATTTGCATTACTTATCCTACCCTCGCCATTTCACCGTATATATTGAACTCGGCCGCGTCTTCGTTCTCGACAACGTAATAAGGTGTTGAAAAATAAAAGTTACAAGAGTTATACCCCAGGGATCTGCAAAACCATTTTACGAGACCAGATGGACCTCGGAATACTGTCCATCACGACTCCCCATGTGCCGCTGAGAATCAAAAGATACTAGCTTCAAATTCACTTAGTAAAAAACACTACCCAGGCAGCACGAAACTGAAAATGACTAGAAATGTTGTATACTATACGTCGAAAGGTGTTGCATATGTCATCTTTACAACGGCTATCAGACAACATTTAGGAAGCATCCCTTCACCCAGGCCATGGAAACCCATAAGGAGAAATTAGGGCTAAGATGGGTTGAGAAGCATTCTCGAAAGCCAATAGAATATTTGAAATTCTTCTTTCTACTAAAACTATGGAAATATTCATTATTACAGTATGCATAGGGCGAATTTATCTTCTTTGACTAATAACTCGTCAATTTTCCTGTCTCACTTCCACGTTGAAAAATTATACCTCGATGCGTGAGGCAAGATTGGTATAACGAACTACAATAATTTGCATCAATTTATTGTACGTAAACCTGTACAGGCAAGAGATCAGAGCGTTCCTCGACACCCATAATATACACTGTGCAAAAGTGGACGATCAATCTTTCATAGATCGAATCTCTTCCCAAGGACCAAATTTATTTTTCTGATAGATAAAGAAGTCACTAATGATAATCGTATGTGAACAGTCTGAAGACGGCCGGAATCCTTCATTTTATACACTCGATTGATTGGTATTCACTGTGACTCGGAGGAATCGAAGAAAAATTCCTGGTCAGATCCCGATGCCGTTGGTTACAGGAAGACGCAATCGATGCGGAACATCCTTGACTTTAGTTGTTGTTTCTTTTTGTCCGTTTCGAAGGAGACACTCGGCTGCATCGTGACCTGAAGCGTGTACAGGAAATTTTTTACGTCCTGTGCAGGTTGTACGAAACCACCGAAAGTCATTACACAACGTCATGCTCAAAGATATCGACCATGCCTCGCTCTTGATGGAACAAAAGGGAATGTATGGTATGGAAGACGTGACGGGGGTTAGAGAATGACATAGCGTCTAACACCAATTATAGAAGATGTATTCCGTCCTTTCCACGCTTTCACGACTTCCGGTTAGATGCTCACGTCCTGTTATAGGGACGGTTTAACGACGTACCAACCGGTGGTCGCCAATTGGGCGGTATTCCGTCCCTTCCTTCGTCAAGCATGAATTGACGGCGGAAACCCATTAGTCTATAAGGGCCGACGGTAGATTTTAACCGGAAGAAACCTCGTTATCAGGTGCTGTCGAGATCCTCCGGCTTTCGGCACGTTTTCGAACGATTATCACGCCGTGACTGCAGGGCGGAACTCCGATGCTTAATGGCAATTGATTTTTTCAATTCGAGGAAAACTCGATCAGAGGAGGATAAAATCGAAAGTTCGAGAGTAAAAGTGTAGTGGTTCATTTCCTGTTGTTTATTAACTATATCACATTAACCGTTCGATCGAGGCTCTCATGCGTTAATAGGCGCATCGACTGTAGTGCCTGTGTATAACGAGGTCCGTAATAGATATTGCATCTTGGCTCACCATCAACTCATTCATTAGGCGTTATAGCGTAATTGGAGAATCGATGGTGTGTGTACCGCAGAAACTCTCTTACCATGCTGCGGGAACCTATCGCAACACCGATTGTAAGAGAAATGACTTCACCTTCACCTTTCCATTTCGCGCGTTTCTAACATACAAGAAGCGTCTGATCTGACGTATGTGCACCCATTTCCAACTTTTTTAACTTCCCGTTTCACTCTTTTCATAGAAAAGAGGAAGTTAATTTAATCACACTGAAAATAAAAACTCATAGAACAGATAATTAGTGCTGTTTTACATAAGTTTTCAGTATTTATTGTCGGATTGATAACACGGAGTTATCAATAGGAGGAAACTTTGCTACTACAACACAATACTTTTGTACTAGTGTCAATATCGATTGGGGATTCCCGAACGAGTTCATTGTAGCAAAAATATACGCCGTTCATGACATCGGAGTCTGATAAGCAGCAATTTCAGACTGATATTCAACCACCATGTACAGTACGATCACAGGTCATGATGATCATAATTGTAAACCAATTTCATTCTTGTCAACGTTTATGAAACATACGTGAAACATTATCAATGTTTGTGATCCTAGACAATGTCGCGTAAATCTTTGACCCTTTTATTTGCTTATGATTCTTATTGATGTTCGATTAATAACTTGAGTGTACTACTGACCACCCGTCAATATCTTCCTAAATTTCATGATCAAAGTTTGACATGTCTAGTGATTATTGAAGTTCTGTTTCCTGGTCAGAGATTTCGAGTATCATGAAGAAAGTCAGGATGATAAAAAAAGAGGTATAAATTGCACCGAGTGAGAATCGCAATCACAGGCAACGAGCAATTGGTAATTGGTAACACTCGAGAATTGCGCTGTCACGTGCATTCAACGAAGCGCATAAATCGAGTCCTTAAGTCCACACGCGTATCCGCACGTGTGTGATCGCGATAACGTCTCCGGCGACCATAGGGCTGCGGCTGGTACTCGAGTTCTGCGATATCCTCGAGTATCTCCTTCGCAGAAACGCCAACACTCTTGCCAAGACCATGAACCAAGGGCCTCGCGAGTATCGTGCAACGAGTTTATAAATAGCGCACCTGGTAATCATTCTGGTTTATTTGCCTCCGTACTCAATCTGCCCTTCTGCTATAGGTCCAGCGCTGAGAGTCTGGTCTGACCATCGATTATGTACTCTGTACACGACGAGCTCGGCTGCTGATCCGCGATCCAAGGGTCACAGTCTCCGCGTTCGTTGATCCTGAAAACTTTCACGGTAGTAAATCTCATAGGAAGATAATAGCCTCGGAGTTTTGTCTCTGCGGAGACCGGCTGCCGCAATGGTAGAAAGTAACATGTTTTTAGATATAGTTATTCATTAGTCAGCCACGTATGAAGAAATCACGTCGAGCGAATTACCGATGCCGTGGTGTGCGGAACCACCGGGCTACCAGTGAGTAAAAGTGACCCAGACCTCTCGAAGGAGGATCGGGCGTTGGCCCCACAGCCGCTGTCACTTCTTTGCACGATCTCGTCGAGCCTGAAACTCGAGAGGGGACGCTCCGCTGACCCCTTTTTATCAACTGGAATTTCAATCGAGCCTCGTTAATGGGATTCGAGAACAATCAGGAAAATCCAACAGGAATTTTCGTCAAACCTGAATGAATCCAGATCCGATTATGAATGTCAGATTTACTGATGAATCGCGGTTCAAGGTCCCAAAGTTTTGGGATCGAATACATTTCGAGCTTAACTAGGTTCCGAACATCCAGCAGGAACCGGCTCTGAGGTATTCCCACGCGTACCGAGACTCGACGTCGAGTGTGTAACACATGGTCCATGGGGGCAGATTCATGATCACAAGTGAAAGCACTTGGCCGTCAATGCTGAGTAGAACTCAGAGAAAGCTATTCTCTGCTGAGATGTGAGGAACTCGTTGACTTTAGGCTATGATATTTGAATTTTTTATTCCTTACGACTCATTCGTCTCTCTCTTGTCTTCTCTTGTAATATTTTCTTTATACTTTCTTTTACGCCCTGCAGCACACTTTTCGTGCGTCATGTGTGTCAGCCGGTCACACAGCCGGTGGACCGGCGAAATCATATGTGCACGCGCAAGTTTTAAGGGAGTTCAGTGAAATCCAGGGCGAGTTCGTGATTGATATGTACGATGTCAAAGAGGCTTCGCATTGGATGAATTCTGGAGTCGAATGCACCGATGCAGATGGTCCGCATCCGGTTACAGTCCGAAGAGCACCTGAATGCTGGTGGTACGTAAAAAGGAATCGGATCCCCGTTTTGCGGGTATCTGGATCAATTATGGGCTGTCAGAACGTGATAAGTGCTTTGTGAAAGTCGATGGATAAATCAGGACGTGGATTAGAAATGAAATAACGACACTCCTTATTTCCTGTTCGCTGTTACTCATAACCGAGGGTAATCAAGCGTTGATAAAATAACTTCCTCTAATTAATTTGCAAGGATAAAAAGTCGGTTCTACCGCTACAAGGATCTGCAAGATTGTTGCTTCTGGGTGCAGCGTGGGAATTAGCTTGATGGAAAATTATCCTTTACCCAGATCTCAGGGAAAATAATCCGTGCGACTTTTACTATGCATGGAACTGGAGTCGTTCATCGTACCTTGACAACAATACCGTTAAATTGGCGGTTATCATCTTGTCTGATGTGTTCTATGAACGACGCGACGAGTGGAAAAAGGAGCTCAGAATAATTGAGAGCTGTAAAGTTTTGTTGATCGGTTTTTTTTTTATAACGTCAATTACTGCAGGACTGACAAGAATGTTTTTGTTTCTTTTCATTATTCATTAATTAAATCGCTCGGCTATTATAACAGCGCACAAACTTTTATCTCGATCCAATTAAAGTCTTGTCGTTTTATGTAGGACAGCTGCGGTTGAATCAGTGTGATATATGTCGCCCCGCAAAACTACCTGTACGAGTGCAAAAACTTAACAAGATTTATACTTTCTCCTCTTTGGCTGTATACACTGGAAGATAAAATCTTGAATATAACAAAAACAAAAAGTTGAATCAGCGATTTTTGACACTTTAAATCACAGAGTCCTGCAGGCTGTAGGATCGGTGTTCATTTTGTGAAACTCTTCAGGCAGAGATCGAGGGTCAAAATCCCTGCGGTAAGATTCTCAATTTTATTACCATGTAATCGGTGAAAGTGTACAAAAAAATATATATTGACAGTTAAAAAATATGTGAATAAACATAATTTTTTCGGTAAAAACCTGAATCGCCAACTTGAGGTGTAAATACCGTGACTATTGTTCTTGCGCTCGTATTTCATCGTCCAAAAACTGATTTAAAAAACTGACCAAAAATCGCTCCGACCCTAATAAACGTAGGTGATGCATAGAGTAGATTCAATTAATACATTCTCATTCGTTCATCAAGATTCATTAGCCGTTGCCACAGCTGCTGTGTATTCACTAATGTGCCTGAGCATAATGCGTCAACCTTAATTATCGCAGGATGTAAGACGTAATTTACAGGCAACGTATTAGTCTGATGAATTGGGATTTCGCACATACGTAGTTGTCTACAGTATATTGCGAACATAATCTGTCAAGCTGACTGCCCGGAATCCCATCCCTGTGCGGTACCACATGAGATATGGAAGCCCAACGTAATGGTGATAGTGGTAATCCTGCATCTTCGGAGATTTGGCGGAAGGTATCCATACATCATATGATCGAGTCTCCGCCAACATGTGGCCAGTGCGAAGATCGTTTCTGATCCTTGACATATTCCAGTTCCATGACGGAGTCAATGAGTGATAATTGAGGATCCTCTTCCGTGAGCGCCTCATGGCTTCTATATCCAAGTCGAAATTTCATCGCGAACCTTGTATGTGAGTTAGATGTCTGGGTATGCAACGTATTTACAGGCATCTGATGCTCATTGTCAGCTGGAACTGACATGAATTGTACAGTTTGATCGAATGACCGTGAAGACTTGTTCCAGAACCACAAATTCATCTTCACGATTGATGACATCGATGGAAGACATTCAATTGATGAGACATTTCAGGAAGCGTCTGATTACACAGAAGGAAAAGGTTATCAAGCCACGCTACAAAACTTGTAACTTGCGATAAACTCATCAAACTCGGGTGTCTTCTGAATGCTTTACCGATTACCGACACCGGATGAAAGGATTTTATCTCGATCTTCTTCCATAGCATCATTTGATACGCAATATATTTGGTGAAAGTTTGTTCCGATATTTCTTCGCGATAATTCAGATAATATTTCTGCAGAGATGGAGAAAGGGGAAACGCGAAGGAGGCATAAGTTTCCTCGCAAAAAATCAGATAAGATAAAAGGCCTGTCGAGGTTTATGGCAGTCTGGCTGCAGGCTTCGGTATAGGACAAGAGGAATGAAGGGTGCATGAGAAACTGGTCGAATCTCGTTAGCCATGAACTTGGCCGCGCCAAAGGCGCATGTATGCACAATTCGTTACGTGTGAGTATGAGGATTCTGCTCCAATGCCACAGGATCTTTCCCAACTCTGCAGGAACGAAGGATAAAAAAATCGAAGGAGTGGAGTCACTATCAACATTTCCTCGTGGTAAAGCATCCATGACTATATTCAACAACCTATCCTATCGTTTCCTGTGATACAAGCCTCAACTTGCTAACGGAAGTTCGTCTTTGCCCCTGGTTGTCCATCGTGGATCATAGGACGCGGATGATTTCCGATAACGATCGGAGCTCGCCTTTGATCTTACGCTTGTGTGATTAAGCCGGACTTTGATTATGACGTAGGTAGAAATTTCGCGTGAATGGTAACTCGCACGTTAGTCAAAGTGCCTGGATTACGTTCCATGAATATAATATGAGCCCGAGGGGCAGAACCATGCAGCATTTCTCCACACCACGTTATCAAGCTTCGGTGCAATCATGCTACGACTTTTCAATAGATAACCCTATAATCACAGACACGTCAATTCACGTGCTCCGAATCCATATGGAAGTAGTATAACTCTAAACGTTGAGCAATTGCGGGTAGATTATTCCTCGTCACGATTATCGCGGTCCGTAAAGTCTCGCCAATTTACACCAAGCGTGTGTTGGACCGGGTACCGTAAACTACTCGAACGATAAATGTACACACAACTCCACTAAACTATAATAACGCTAGTTTCGGATTCTGTGTACTCGCTCGGGGATACGATCCAGCTTATCGTTATATTTCAGCTTATGTACACCCCAGAGGTCAGATTCTATCCGACTTAGTTGTAGGTCACCGAACACTCGGACCACCACGAGATTATGAACGGGGTTACAGAAGAAGCTACCCTTTTCCGATTTACAGTGTATGGAATAGGAAAATGGAACCAGAGCTCATACACGTGCGGAGAAAATTTGGAAACTGTGTAATCAGGGCTCTGATACAATCTCGATGATATAATTCACTTCTTGTGGAGTCAGATGATGAATTAGACACGGAATAGGAGAAAGTCGTGTGTGGGAAGGTTGAGTAATTTGAGTAATGTGACCGCACTGATATATTTCATTATATCGTTCAACATCTGAAGCCGTTGCAGCACATGTTACATGCTTTTCTATGACTGTAAATCTCAGTTTGCGGTATCAAGCCCAAACAAACTTTATGACTAGGATCTAACTCTACATACGTACCACCTTCGTCAGTTTCTGACTTTACTTCACTCTGCTTTTACTCAACTTCACCTCGTTTTTATCCAAGGCTTTTTTACTTCAACAGCCGATTTTCTGTCTTGTTATACTTTCTGTAATTTCTTTGGAATTTGTTTTCTAACGAATTACTCCAGGCAGCAGTTTGCATGAGTCAGCACCGCACATCTTACAAGCAAAAGATAAAGTTTAGCGAAGTCTGGTCTAGATACGCGCAAAACGCGCGTGGCAGCGATGTAATTTCATACATTTTATACATATGAATGAAACCAAGTCTTCACACTGCGGCGATAAATATGACACCTTTTGCTTCGCTTAGTCGTTCCGAAGCAGATATTTTATTGCTTGAATAACTTGGCGGTTCGATGGAGTCAGAAAGTGTAATTAAGTTGCAACTTTTGCTAGAATGAATGCTTTTTTTATCTCTGACTATTGCGAATTTGAAATAATCACACAGCCAGGAATCTATACATAGTTCAGTTCACTTTTATAAATACATCGTGTACGGTTATATATGAGACAAAATGAGCCACTTTGACACAGGTAGCTGCCCTGTAATCCACCCCCACCGGCAGCTCGTCAGACCGTAAATTTCCGATCGATGTCGGATTACAAGGCAGGTGTTTTAATTCCTTTACCCTACTAAATAAAGGTGAGGCAAAATTGGCGGCGGATTAACTCTGGTAATCGCGAGTCAACAACTTAGAGAACTGAACAATCACATAAATCGTAGGATATAGAACGAAATGTCCCACATCCTCATCCACGATTTAAAATCAAATGACTAAATAAAGAAATGATGTCAAATTGACAATGAAGATGCTCTTCGAATTGATCCTACACCTCATAAAAGGCTTCGAATCTGTCTCAAGCTTCACAGCGATGGATGTACTTCATAACAATCTCATTTTTTTCGTGTATGAAACGATGTTTGGTCTTTATCGAACCTCTCCAGCAGCGTGTACAGTTTACTCAAGAAATGTAGATAGGGCGAGCCTGATGGTCAGCCACTTCGTTGAATCACTATTCAGTATTTACTGAAGAAATTGATTTCTTGTACCCCCAACAGATGTTATCGAAATAATATGCTCTCCGTCGGTTGAACATGAGTTTGTAATTAAAGACGTGATTTGAACTGTTTCCAGTTTCGTCTCGACCATCCAGAAGGTTAAAAAAATAACTGTAATCTCGTTTATATAGCAGAATGAAGGAGTACCTGAAGCCAGAAGAATCTAGTTCATTGACCAGGTTTTAGTGCTGATGTGCAGCTGCATAAGAAATTGCAGAAGCGGAATTAACCCCCTTTGTAAGTCGGCCTTAATTCGGTAATTTGTCAATAATTTCAATCAAATTGTAGGGTTCACCCGATACATATAGTATGGAGAGATTTTGCGTGATGATAATTTTAGATAATCTCCACAGCCAAAGGTGTTCGCAATGCGATGGAAAGTCTTGCGAATATTTGAAAAGCTAATACGCCAATTCATACGTCAGTCTCATTGTAGCTCGCGGCTCTCTAAACGTTTCTCTCTTTCACTCCACACACGTATATTTTTTCAGTTGTTGGTCAACGATGCATGAGACAAGCATGATCGCTCTTAGGGGATCAGCTAATCACATGGTACCAATAAGACATCTTCCAACTTCTCTCTCTCTCTCTCTCTCTATATATATATATATATATATATATATGTGGTTCTCTTCAAAATAGGTTCCCTTACCCCTGGCACCCAATGGACGTCTACGTCTGGCTCGCCGGGTCGTGGAATGCAGTTGTTCCACTCGCCAACCATTAGGGATAATGCGTTGCTCATCGAGGTATAGCAGCGTTTTGTCCTCGACGCAATGGCATCGCATTACGTAAGGACAATACTTTTGTTACCATGAACGAATTAATGAATTAGTGGGTCGTCTGGAACGGAATATGGAAGTAGTACTCTTACATATTACCGTCAACATACCATCGGCACATTTAGGCTTAGGACAAATCTGTACCATTCCCGGAGTATAATTACAATTCCGTTGAACATCTGTGAACATGAGGAGTTTTTATCATTTATATCGAATCAATGGGATTTCGAGATTTTTTATGGTAAATTTTCCAACCCGGAGTCCATGACCGACTGGATTTCTGAGACGCCACACCCAGAAGTATGGGTGCAATTTTATAGAAAGTACCGAGAGTATCGAGCTTTGGAGAAATAGATGATTTTTAGGCGATTATAGGGGAATTTCAAAATTTGGAAACATGTATTTTTTACCGGGGCTACAGAGGGAAATGAATTTATAGACCGTTACCGAAGTATAATTTGACTGACAAACGGATGTATTTTGGATAGAGTACATGAACCACTTTTTTTCACCATATACCTAATGAAAAAAGTGGATTGAAACGAGGATTTATATGAATCTATCGGCTTTTCCGAATTACAGTGCCTTCGAAAATATCTGTGAATCGAATACTGTGTCCCAAATACGGAGCCCCTATTACGGGCGCAAGTGCTGCGATAAAGTATGTAGGTCAACCTCACTAGTTACGTGTTGTAACCTACGATTTTGCGTATTTATGTACGATTCATTATTCATATAGAAATGAGTTTGTAACTGGGTCTAGGAGCCAAAATGGTGTACCAACAACAGCATTCCGTAATAGGGACAATTAGCGTGTTCCAATTGCGGGCGCCACTATTATGACCAGACAAAGGAAATGGTTGAATTGTGTATTTATTTGTTCATTTGTCGAATATTATCGTCAAGATAGCATGTCAGGAAAGTTTTATTGGGTTTTAAATGAAAATATTGCATTTATCGTAATTTCGAAGAAGATGATTTCTATTAGCTCTTTGAATAATGATTAAGACAATTAAGGCAATTAAGGCAACGAAGCTTGTTGTTTAATCATGCTCGCGAATCAAAGGTTATCATTACATCTGGTACTGGTTTTTGTTTAATTAGAGATAACACGGGAGGGGCACCGTAATTGAGACATCTACCCTACCCTACATATAAAAATGTACACTTATGAACTATAGAGGTGATTGCATATAATCAGTGCACATTTTCATTTCATTAACATACAAAATTCGATTCCCGTACGTATTCCCTGATTTGAAAACCATACTGCTATAAATGCTGTTCCATTATACCCACATATTGAAAGGTAAATCTGATACAGATTTATCATACGTCCGAGGCTGCGATGCGATTATTGCATCTGAGCATAAATGGACGCAATTCCTGTGGCAGATGCTCTGACATTTCGACTCATCGTTTTTATTACACTTCTGGATTCTGTTTGTATTTTGGAGTTATCGAAGTTGTTGTTCTGAAAAATAAAGCAACACCACACGATCGGTATCGGATTTCAATACGAAAATAAAATGGGCTGTATATAGAAGAAGAAATATAACGAGGTAGGAATGATGATTGGAGGTAATGACGATATTTTAATTGGCAAGTCAGAATCTCATGCTCTCCCCTAATATTATGAAGATTGAGATGATAAAAATACTCACATGTCTCCGCAGAGGCGAACAAAGTTTCCAGGAATGTGGTAACGCGCGTGTGGTGAAACTACCCGAAGTGGATCGTCGTCACGTCCATCCTCAACTTCGAATCCCTTCACTCTGTTGACAGTTGTTCAAAGATTGATAAATCCATGTTTGAATTTAATATCATGTGTATATGGGCTACAATCTCATTCAGAAAAATGTCTATTCGTTCCGGATACTTACCGCACGACGAAATGACAGCGATATTGAGTAGTTGGATTTTGAAATAAGCCCGTCGCCAATTTGATAGCAAATGGTATCGCAGCATCTCGACAGTCAGTCGAAGCATTTTGCTTCTCTTTGTCGTTGAAGTAAGAACGTAGCTGGGGTGTGTCCACCCAAACTACTTTACTACCGTCAATCAGCAGCCTCGTGACCCACTCATGTGGACCAAGTTTTGCAATAGTGGAAAAGTCCTCTGCCGAAAACACGTCATGAACCTAGAATGAAATCAATGAAGAGGCACCCATATAATATTCTGAAGAAGTTGATACTCACGGATATCTTACCCTGCAGTTACATTCCTTCCCCAAACGGTATCGGAAGTTGCGCATTTCTGTCATGAACTGCAGAGGGGAACCCCTCGCATATATGAGCAGAATCTGCTTCAATTCTTCTGCATCAAATACTTGAGCATAAGGT
The DNA here is from genome assembly GCA_018257835.1 of Euura lappo. Classification (NCBI taxonomy): domain Eukaryota; kingdom Metazoa; phylum Arthropoda; class Insecta; order Hymenoptera; family Tenthredinidae; genus Euura; species Euura lappo. The sequence continues at coordinate 111,423 of JAEUYN010002249.1, forward strand.
GAAAATTGTTCGATGTTTTCCTTCTCTCTCAATGCTTTTTGAACCCTGTAGTACTTGTTCATAAAATAGGCAAACACTGAAGCCAGTGCTATGCCCAGTATGACCACAAGACCAAGCGAAACTTCACTCATGTAACTGACACTGCTGCCTGCCTCAACGCTCTCGTTTTTGACACCTGAAATCAGAATGGTCAATTTCATTGACTGTTCGACTCATTGGTATCATGTATAGCAGAACCCTCCACATTGCAACAAGTCTAGCCCAACGAGCCTGGGCCAGTTGTGGCTTTGGATCGTCCACAGTGCACTGTGTGTAACACGATATGCAGTGGGGGTAGTGTTACTGTGAGCTAATTTATTCAATTTACCAAGGGGTACGAAAATATCCCTGATAAGAGGAACCCAGGTTAGATAGTCACTGTAATTGCTATGGTCATCGCCGTAGCATTTCCGCATATCGGTTCCAAGCCGTAAATAATACACTCCACCGCCACGTGTCAGACTCGACCATTTGAGAAGTACTTCTCCACCGCTTCCCTGCTTAATCTTTATTTTCATAAAACTAGTGAAGAAAATTACTTACATAATTCAGATCACAGTATTTCGGATACTTGGGAAAATGTTACACTACTTACATTGAACGCCAAGTTTTTCGTAATGTCCGATCTGAAACACGGCCTCTCGGTACCATTCTGCAAACGTGATATCAACTTATCATCAATCAATGTTACATGAAAGTCCAATATTTAGCATGTATTGAATACACTTGTTGGTACATTTCTAGAGTAAAATTAGCGTTATTACTCGAGAAAAAATGCATTCCTCCGATGGCCTTATCGTTTGTCGAAATATACCCTGGTGGATGATCTCACTGTCATTCTTAACCGATGTTTTGTTCAATTCGAAAATCTTTGCGGTTACTACGAGACATGGCAATGGTATGCTGACTGTCGTCTCCAGCTGCATTTTCCTGAAATGAAAGCAGCATGTGTTCAAATGTGTTTAGAACTTTTCTGCCCTCTCTCTGTGTTCACTAGACTTGCAATTTTTATAAGGTGGGATCCAAACTACCAGGAATCACGGTATAAATACTTCAATAAAAGCCAGAGGTATCGGTCGGATTCGAAGTCCTCCGCCTATGGTTCTGCTGAATTATCATGACATCAATTTCAACCTTTTCAATTCTAATCAGGGATTTATTATCAAAATTTAAAATCATCAACGGTTTTTGATTCACGTGCATGACATTAATCATCGAATAGTAGGATATTCTATATAAGTGTGTATTTCTGCGAGGACAGAATTCCTCATGTTTGCTGTTCAAATATGCGTGCAAGAAGACATAACTTCATGGCGGAAAAAAGTATCAAACTTTTCCCTCTGGCTTTCTTCGAACAATGTTTCAAAACATGTACGAGTAAATATGACCGCAAAACGAACCGATAATTATAAGGATTATGAAATGAAAATGAAAACCTGTTCCTCATCAAATTCACTCAATATTCTGGTATATGTATTAATTCCATTTCATGAAACAGACATGAATATTCCTGAATTAATTATGGTCACGACTTAGTCATGATTATACATATATAAAGAAATAGCAGGAAGCATTACAGCATTGTGAGGCTTACCCATTATCATTTGTAGGTGAGATTCTGGGCACATCATGCTCAATCTTTGTATTCCGGTAATAATATGTCGTACTGTGAAACTTGGGCTCCGATTGCCAACTTTCTTGTTTACTATTCGTCATCAGAATGTAGTAGCAGCCAGAGAATATGAAGTCAAAGGTCTTTACTTGCTTCTCATTCCCCTTATCCTGGAAAAGGAAACAACACACAGCAAAAATATGTAAAGATCGTGTGCTACTTTCGGTATCGCAAAGTTCATCAGTAATGAACAAAAGACGCTCACGGTGGTCATAACGCAAGTATCCATGTACTGATGAACGTCCATCGTTTCGTTTATCCGTCGAGGACAGTCGGCCGTTTTATTCATCGGAAAACCTCGGATCGTTGGGACACTCTTGACCTGTGGAATGGCCAACAGTGTCAGGTTAAAAGCCTGTCTAACTCCTGTCACGGTCACGTTCAATCCTGAAATCCGAACACAGACAGACAGGTATGAACCAGTCAACACACCTGTCTAAAAGAGTTCTTGTAAGAGCTCTTGCTCAAGACAGGAAAAAGAGTCTCATGATAGTGTTCCTTTCGAAGTCTTTTAGAAGTCAATATTCCGAAGTCGAAGTATAGATCTCTATATGAGGTCATTTATCAGAGCTCTTTCAACCAGATTCGTTATGAGGTCTAAAAGAAGTGCTGACTACACATGAACCTAACCTAACCATGTTCAACCTAACAAGTAACTTGACATACGTTTATGACGAATATTGAACTCACTCGGACACAAGTAATGGTCGCTCAGGTTTTTGGTAGATCAAATAGCGGTAAGTGTTGAATACCACTAATCATTTATATCGAATATCGAGTTGCGTTTACGGAGCGCCATCATTTATCCTCATTTGAATATATTGATCATACATACAATGAAATATCCTCAATCCTTGAAACTATCATGAATCTAACCTCACTTTTTTCTAGCACATACACAGGTGCGTATGCTGCAGTCTGTACCCCGACTAAACTCTAAATCGTTGCACCACGTGAATATTTATTCATTCGTAAATTTCAGTAACCGAGTATTCGAAGACCACCTTGTGCGAGTTGAGAACAGTTCCATGACTGTGGCAAGCGGGCATTCGGCTGGGATATCATAAGCATAATAGAAGCATCCAACTGATCTGCACCCGTAATAGAAATTATAAGTCATCTGCACTCTCTAAATTTGGATCAGTGAATATTCACTGATTCGCAGGGAGTTTCACTGATTCAGATTGAGAGAGCACTGAATACTTTTATATAAATAAGTTGGCTTAAGAATCATAATTCTACGACGATAATGAAGAAAGACATCGCTGATAGATAATTTCGCATCGTATACCTGTGTATTATGTATCATATATGAATTCGTATACAATAACCATGTTTTTAACAAATTCACAAAATCCCTCTCATGATACTTCATTTATACTATTTTACCTGACTTATAAGAATTTCTTGAATACATGCATTCAGCATTCAGAATGCGCCGAGTTTTAATATTCCGCAAATTTCGTGCATTTTAAATGCTGAATGCATGTATTCAAGAAATTCTTATAAGTCAGGTAAAATAGTATAATTGAGTTCCAAAAGCATTCTTCTAACAGACTTCTAAAAAATTTCGTACTTCTGAGCTCTTCGCTCAAGTTCTAAAAGAGCTCATTTCGAGATGATCAAGAGCCTCAGATTGGAGTCGGAAAAGATTGCATAAGAAGTCTTTCGGACTTCTTTTAGGACACTTATCGATGCTCGATTAAGAACTCTAACTAATTTTCACGAGCTCCATCAGAGGTCTTTGAGGCACATATTGTTCATTGGGAAGGCATGGATGAAATACTGAATAAGGGCTTAAATCGAGTCAGACCCTTTTCTGGAGATGGCCTCAACTTTGTTCACGCGGAAGGAAATGAGGTCTATATATGAAGAGGTAATTTCTGAATCAATTAACCCCAGATTTCAAATTCTCAATGAACTTCCTTCCGAATGCACCCCATCAGAAAGCATCTAAATATGACGCGTAAGTTTATTCGATGCATTGGTCCTCTGTTATGTAACTTTATTGAACATGAAAAATGGTTGAATTTCAAATTTCGCGCGCCTTTCCACTTACATACTGCGGTTTTTCTATCAGATGATTACCATCAGCCGTTTTTTAAATGATTATTAGCGGTTGTCTCTAGCTGCTTTGCGGTTCAATGTGAAGGAAATCCTATTGAATGGGAGTAAAGAGTATTTTCGTCCATTCCACGCTTTTTTCAGTTTAATACAGTGTCCAATTACAGTCAATCGTGACAGTCTTCTAATTCAAATAGAGGCAATGAACGAGGTTCAAACAATTTTTTCCTGTCTTTAGTGTCCATTTTTTGAAGAAAAAAAAGATACATAATTCTTGTACTTCATGTATTCTCCCTTCGTATGGTTTTATCCAGGTCCTGCGTGATCACAGCAGGCGGGGGTTGATAGCATGGTTGGTTGAAGGTGAAATAATGTGGATACGACTGTGTCGAGAAGATATATTGAAAAATTGAGTTTATTATCCTGAGGTCAGTGGACCGATTACATTATAGAATTTGACGTAGGTGATCGTCTGGAGGTGAATGACGTAATGATTTCTCGTAATACGTACATAGCTCTTCTTGCAAGCCAAGGATGAATCGACGATGAAAAAAATTAGGATTGAAATAGTGATAAAACTCCGCTGATCCCACATAGTACAAGGATTGCTAATTATACACGAGCGTGACTGAAAGTTTTGTGCAAATCAGAGGCTACTTTGCAAAACAGGTTTATTCTGCATGTATTTCAATCTTTATGTACGTATATATCCAGTATTGGCAACGCGAAGTATGATATCACGTGACATACCATGAAATCGCGTAAAGGGATGGATTATTGATACAAATTATTGACCATGAGGATCTCGCACGTCTGAATTTTATCCCATTGATCAACATTGATTCATATTCTGTACGATGGTCGAAAAAGCACGTAAACAAAGCACCATGTAATCTCACGTCCCATGCTCGATCTCGCTGATCTGCGCTACACTGCTATCTAACTCCTTCGCGCGAATACCAATGAATTAAATTTCTACTTACCGTTCTCTCCGTTGACTTTGTCAGCGCCGTTATCGGCAGGAGAGTCCTGCGTTATCGACCTTTGAACCCCGTGCGACGAATGTGGCGGATGATGATATCTAATCAATTCAAGAGGAAATTTGTTTGTCGGGTAAAAACTGATGGTTTTATTACGAATATATGAATGTATGAAGAATAGTTAGTAAATAGTTACGTTAGTACGAAAATTTAGATCACGTCTCTGACTAGATTTTCGATTATTTTTTATTATCTACTGCTAAAAGTATTTTCATTCTTATACGTATACATCATACTGTCAAAATATAACTGCTTGACATCTTAAGTTAGGCTTCAGTATTTCAGATCATTGCTGAAGATTATTACTGAAAAATCGATTTGTTCGAATCGATCAAGATCTATCAAGGTAAGTCAATTTTTTATAGCCTCCTTGTGAATAACATACCTACAATGCTTATCAATTGGGGGCTGAGTATAAAACCGAATGCTATTATCACATTCGATCACAGTGAAAATTAATTATTCCCATACATTTTTCTTGCCTTGAAAACTAAATACTATTCTCTTATATGTGTAGGATTAAATTGCCAAATAGAATGGGAACGAATCAGATACAGATTTATCATACGTATGAGGCTGCATAAACTTGATTATTGCACCTACGCAATTCCTGTGGCAGATGCTTTGAGATTTCGACTTATCGTTTTTATTACACTTCTGGATTCTGTTTGTATTTTGGAGTTATCGAAGTTGTTGTTCTGAAAAATAAAGCAACACCACACGATCGGTATCGGATTTCAATACGAAAATAAAATGGGCTGTATATAGAAGAAGAAATATAACGAGGTAGGAATGATGATTGGAGGTAATGACGATATTTTAATTGGCAAGTCAGAATCTCATGCTCTCCCCTAATATTATGAAGATTGAGATGATAAAAATACTCACATGTCTCCGCAGAGGCGAACAAAGTTTCCAGGAATGTGGTAACGCGCGTGTGGTGAAACTACCCGAAGTGGATCGTCGTCACGTCCATCCTCAACTTCGAATCCCTTTACTCTGTTGACAGTTGTTCAAAGATTGATAAATCCATGTTTGAATTTAATATCATGTGTATATGGGCTACAATCTCATTCAGAAAAATGTCTATTCGTTCCGGATACTTACCGCACGACGAAATGACAGCGATATTGAGTAGTTGGATTTTGAAATAAGCCCGTCGCCAATTTGATAGCAAATGGTATCGCAGCATCTCGACAGTCAGTCGAAGCATTTTGCATCTGTTCGTCGTTGAAGTAAGAACGTAGCCGGGGTGTGTCCACCCAAACTACTTTACTACCGTCAATCAGCAGCCTCGTGACCCACTCATGTGGACCAAGTTCTGCAATAGTGGAAAAGTCCTCTTCCGAAAACACGTCATGAACCTAGAATCAAGTGATAAACAGGCATTTTTACATAAGTTTCCCAGAAGTGTTACTAAGTGCTCTGATCGGCACACAACATTCGGTCTTCGGTGCAACGTTAGTAACTCAGAGATGTATGATGCACATGGATAATCTACCTCGCATTCGCACTCCTGCTTCAAACGATACCGGAGCTTGTGCATCTCCGTCATGAACTCGGAGTCACCCCCAGCATATACAAGCAAAATGTGCTTCAATTCTCCTCCATCAATCTCTTGAGTAAGCGGTTGTATTCCATCGACTCTCAGCTTATCTTTCAGTTCTTTCTTATTCCTGTAGAACTTCTTCATGAAACAGATGAGTACTGCAAGTAACGCTATACTCAGTACGACAACCGCAAGACCAAGCAAAATGTTAACCGGGTTATCGCCATCGCTGCCTTCAGGATTGGTTGCGTTTCGACGGCCTGAAATCGAAATGGTTAATTTTATTGATTGCCCTTACCTTATCAGCTTATCAATTGAATTACCTAATGGATAAAAAATGTCTTCGCTAAGAAGGCGCCAGGCAATCACGTCACCACCAAATGTCTCATTATTGTGGCACTCGCCTGGATCTGATTTCGTTCGGAAAAAATACACACCACCCTTAGGTGTCAGACGTTTCCATCTGAGTTGTACTCCTCCAGCCAGCTGAGTTGACTGTACACAATAATTTGATTCTATTGATACTGGTGAAAAAATAATAATCGCGTACGTCAATTCAAATTCAGATGTTTGGGATACTTATTGTTAAAAAAAATGCTATAACTTACTTCAAACATGAATGTCTTGTCTTCGTCTAATTTGTCACAATCCCTTGCTCTGACACCCCCCTGCAAATATGATATCAACTCAATTAATGTATGTTTTACAGATTATAAAAGAAAGAAGCAAGTGTTGATCAAATACTACGCAAATAAATCGAACGCATCTGCAGTAAAATTGGTATTACGTTCAAAGTGCATTCCTCCGACGGCAATATTACACCGGATCTTACTGCCTCTTCAAGCTGGGCCAAGCTATCATTTTTCACAGCCCATGATTGGTCTAATTCGTAAATCTTGACGGTTACGTGGAGACAAGACAGTGGTATGATGATTTCGGTTTCCAGAGACCCATTGCTGAAAATAACCAAGGTACTCACCCTCTTAAAAATTGAGAACTTAGTTTGCCGATTATTTCAAAATTGATTCTCCCGAAGAAATGATTGAATCTTAATTTTGTCATCAGATATTCATTGCAACAAAATGAATAAAAAATCATCAATCAATAAAATAGTCGAATTCATGACACGCTTATATAAATGCCCTGCTATAAGAATAGACAATTACATAATAATGAAAAGGCACCAGACCTAAGGGGCGAAACACGGGGTTTATCGTGTCGAATCTTTCTTTCCAGGTAAGGATAGGATGTATTGAGAAACCCAAGCTTTGCTTGCCAGCTTTCGCGTTTGTCATTTGTCATCAAAACGTAGTAACAGCCAGAAAATATATAGCTAAAGGTCTTCCACTGCTCCCCATCAACCTTTTGGCAAAAGAAACAAACAATTTTAGAAGAAAAAAAAGAAAATTAGAAACGCTACCATTCATTTGGAACGATTTCCATCGATTGGAACAAATGACACAAGCTTACCAGAGTTCTGTTAGTTATCTTACAAGTTTCCATGTACTGGTGAATGTCCATCATTCCGCTTATCGTTTCGGTTACCGTTTCATGGCATTTCCCGGATTCTTTCATGAAACTTTCTGGGACAGCTAACAGCGTGAGGTTGAAAGCTTCTCGAACTTCCCTTACCGTCACGTTCAATGCTGAAATCGAAATACAGATACAGGTAAATAGTAGTTATTTTAATTCTCAATCGAGAACGCTTCATACTAGGGACGATTCGCGCCGAACGGTGCCGAACAGCGTCGGAGAGGGCCGAACGCAGCCGAACGGCGTCGGAGGTGGCCGAACGTGACGATGAGCGGAAACTCCTACAGCTATCGTACAACGTACGAGAATAGTTCGATAGTGTGTTGTGTTACAAGTGCGGAAAGTGGACGCGATATCCGTCGAGTGTGAAGTTACACTGTTATCGCACGAATTATGGACATCGGTCTTCTGCATGTATCACACACGCAATTGTTTGTAATTCAAGCCTTGGAAAGTTCCTCATTGCCACACAGTGCGGAAAATACAGCCGTCCTGCGGAAAGTGAAGTCTTTTCTACAGGCTGACCATATCTAAGTTTTTTACGATGTTAATAAACGTATCGGGATCCTATTGGAAGCATTTTGAAGATAAATGGAGGATCCATGTCGTGACATTGGACGATTTTTGAATGTCGCTATCGATTTGTCTGGAAATGCTGTCTAAAGTAGGCATGCCCACTTTGCGATGTGCTACAATGAAGACTAGATATTTAGATACGTCCTTGACCTTCAATTTGAGACCAAAATCAATCAAATCGTAGATCAGACCAGCGAGAAAACTCGTATATACTGCCTGGGCATGGACAATAATCAGTCCCGTTGGCCGAGAGGTAAGCTGCTCGGGGGTTGCAGTGCAATCAATTACATGGTCTACGTTCGCGGAAACAAGAATGACTACGACGGCTGGAGGGACTTGGGGAATCCCCGATGGGGCTACGACGATGTCCTGCCGTACTTCAAGAAGTCCGAGGACGTCAGGATTCCCGCGCTCCTGAACTCATCGTATCACGGAACAGGCGGATACCTCACGGTCGAACACACCAGAAACACTGCCGCGATAACGAAAAATTTCCTGGACGCTGCCATTCCATGCGGTTGAGAAGATCCTCATCAATGAGACCACGAAAACGGCGTACGGAGTCATGTTTCGGCGGGGCGGCGTAGAGCACACGGTGCACGCCAGTGTCGAGGTGATCTTGTCAGCCGGTGCTGTCCAATCTCCCCAGATACTGATGCTCTCGGGGATCGGGCCAAAAGAACACCTCGAGGAGATTGGCGTTAAGGTTATTCTGGACAGTCCTGGTGTTGGTCAAAATCTTATAGATCACGTGGGCGCCGGTGGACTCGATTATCTATACGATGCACCTACAGTCGCGGAGTCTTCCAATACTAAGAGCTCTAGTTTTGCTCCTCTGGCTGAATTTGGAAAATTTTTGCATAAGAAAACCAGCGCTTTGGACAATTGGTTGGGGAGCCAAGCAAACGGGTTCTCAGCAGCGGGTGAGTTTGATTTTCTACGACGCCGGTTCAGACACAAATTTCTGTTCGATAGTGGCTTTTTGACCAGCTTAGTACCAATGGTACTCTGTCCATTGGAATAGAAAACAAACTTTTCATTCTACAGTGCCGATCGAATTCTTGCCGTCGGAATTCAGTAGTCATTGAAATGAACATTCTGTTGGTACTGTTTCAGATTGCATAATGCCTCACTGGATTATCCGGATATTCAGCTGATATTCTCATCATCCGGTGACAACGCAGGGGGTGGCGCAGTAGCCAGAGAACTTTTCGGGCTGTCAGACGACTTCGCCGATGCATTATTTGATAATATTGGCAGTAACAGCTCGTATCTAATACTTCCGATGATCATACGGCCGAGAAGCAAGGGTTATGTCAACCTCAGAGATACCAACCCCAATCATCTCCCAATCGTCGTACCCAATTATTTCAACGATCGTAGAGATATGGATGTCTTGGTGAGCTGACCGTCACTCTCGCGTTCGAAAATATCCTCCTTTTGGACGATCGTTGACCAGTTTATCGATTTTTTAGGTCAAAGCGTTACAAATAGTTCACAACATGAGCCAGACCGCAGCTATGACGAAACTGAAGGCACGTCCCAACCCCAATTTGACTCCTGGGTGTGGCCGGTTCGATGCTACTTCCTACGGGTACCTCGAGCGCCACATCAGACACTATACGTTCACCATATATCATCCAACTAGCACCTGCAAAATGGGACCCGCGAGTGACAAAATGGCCGTGGTGGACTCCCGTCTGAGGGTTCACAAGATAACGGGTCTCCGGGTCATAGACGCCTCTGCAATGCCGACTACCGTGTCGGGCAACGCCAACGCTCCGACTATCATGCTCGCTGAAAAAGCGGCTGACTTGGTTAAGGAGGACTATCATCTCTCGACTTGTACGGGTCAGTCGATGGATTGAATTGTCCGGCAATGACAGGCAATGGACAACGGAAAAGTGATCGTACAGACCAGAATACGGATTCCACGAACACTGATATTTGTCCAATGCAATTATTGAAATATAACAATATTCTACTCGATCAAAGAACACAATTAGTTGAAACATCCAAACTTCCTTCAATCATCATTCAAAGCGATGGAAGCAAAAATATACGCTAGTTTTGGAGATACGTAACACTTCTGTCATGTGCACTGATCCAAACGAAAGTTGAACAGAGGTAAAAATTACTGAAATTTCAAGCTTCATATCTTCCCTTATCTAGATACGACGCATCTTTTGTTATATTGACACGATACTATGAGGTGGACATGCGTCCCCCCAAATAGAAAAACTGAGCCAAAAACAGGAAACCCCATGTTCGGTTATATTAGTAGTAACTGATTATATCACTCGACTGCTTTTCAAGTCAAACTTTTCTACACATCAAATAGAAAAAATGGCGTACGTGGGACGTGCAGAAAGGAAATATCCACCTCGTGTGATCACTCACCTCCGGCTCGTGTCACATACATTAAGATTATCGGATATCCTCACTTTGTACACCTGCAGCACGATCTACTGTAATAAACTGCCGCAAATACCAACAAAATTCTGCAAATAACGACAATAGACGATGTTGGCAAGCAGAATATAGCACGGTGAATGAGTCATTCTCATTCTACTTCCGGGTAATGATTATGTTTTGTTCAATCAATCCAGGTTTACATCCAGTGAACATTTCATAACTTCGTGTTTCCATTTCGAGAAGATAGATAGATAGATAGATAGATAGAATTTATTCACCATGGGATCAGATCCCCTAGGTGCAAACAATACAAAGTCTATACAGAAAAAAAAATAATATGTCTTATAATAATAATAATAATAATAATAATGGATTACACACAAAACAAAAGCAAACTTGTACGAATTAAATGCATTAGCAATATATTTATTCAAATAAGACCAGCCACGGGCTGTCGTTCCCGTTCGAGTAGGTGAGCAAACAAGCGAATTCGAAAGATCGGTAGGGAACCCGCGAGGAAAGAAGAGACTAGACCAATCTGCTACTCAGGGGAGTCGTAGCGACAGTAGAGTACGAGAAAGGCACAAATCTGTCAAATTGTGGGGAACAGCATTTGGAAGTGTGAATGTTAAGAAAATTGGAAGCCAACAGAAACTGGATTCTTCTGTAGTCGTATCGACTTATAGCAATACCAGTAGGTAGTCTTACTTTCTGAAGATGTGAAGTACCTTTATGTTTAGTGGAAACATTGAATCTATGAAATTCATCAGTCATATATTATGCAGGCTGCATTACTTCTCGAGAAACGGATGTGCTTCTACATTTTTGTCCTCTAGGCAACTTTAGCAAACCCATTTCTGAAGAACTAACATTTTTGCGACGGATGAAAATCTTCAATTTCCGTACTAAAAATTGACAGTCATTGTGTTGATTTACAGTAAATCCATCTTTTTGGATATCGGTTTCGGAATTCAGATGACGTTAACGTTTGAAAATATAGTCAGGTTCGTTTTTAGCTACATCATTAATTACGAATTCGATTTCTTTCGCACACCGGATTGAAAAAAGTATTCACTTTTTGCTGATAATCATAGTAGCATTCCTGTTCGACACTTGTCAAAATCTGTAAATGAAGTTTCGGTGCTTGTGGGCCGCGTGTTTGACATTCCATCTGTACAAATTTTATGAGCCAACAAGCCGAATTATTTTGTCGTTTTTCGAGAACGCCTCTATGTTTGACGATACATACAACATAGGTAAGTCCTCTGGTTGAAACTCCGCAATTGACATTTTCTGAATACGAAATCGTACTTGTTCAAACATGAAAACCTGTGCAGATGGCCGTTTCTGAATTCGTAGGGGGGTAAACGATAAAAAAAAAAAAAACAATTGGATGACGCGGAAGAACCGATCCGCAATCGTTCCGTATACCTTCAGTCGCAAGCCGCATCAGAGCGAGGAATCGAAATGGACCTTGAGTGCGCTTACGCCGCTTTGAGCACGGCTCTAAACTTCGGAACAATATTTAGTTTCATCCCGTTCTTGCAACTGCTGATACAATATCAACGTCCGGATATCGTTGACGTGTATAATAAAGTGAAAATCGTTGCTGCGGAGGACATCGTTGAAAGTTACGATTTCATAATCATCGGCGCTGGATCTGCAGGGTCTGTGGTTGCCAACCGATTAACGGAAAATGCCGAATGGAAAGTTTTGCTGCTCGAGGCCGGAGGTGACGGTACGGTCACCGACGAAGTGCCCGGGTTGTTTCCATACCTGCAGCGAAACTCAAATTCGGATTGGCAAGTTCGCGCCGAACCATCGCCGCATTCGATATGAGCCGAAGCCTAAAATCACGATTTGCCCGCCAAGAGTCCCCCCTCCCTAGGGTCTTATCCCTACTTCTGCAAGTTTTGTCAATATCCTAACAGCAAGGAGAACAAAATTTCGACTATATTCATGCTATTTCAATTTAATGGGAAACATGAACTTGCAAATGTTGCCGAGAGAAAGTCTCACAATATATTAGTTGATCATTTAATTTGTTTCTTCTGAATACTGAGAGAGTTTCGTGAACAGACCTGCTCGACCCGCGTGGAATTTAACGATCTTCGTTTTGTTTAGTTCCCAGAATTCATTCGCCTCTCTGACTGACTCTGATTGGTGCACAGCTCGAGCAAGTTCTTTGGAGAGACTCTCTCGGTATACTTCGAAATTTACGCCAAATTTTTATTAAAAATATTGAAAACCTTTAAATTTTTCTGTTTCCAGAATGAATGCTAACATTTTTAATATAATTGTACCTTTCTTTCTCTAAAATGTAGACAAACGATGAGGTTGAAATAACTCTTCCTACCTTGAGCTATAATTTAGTTTGATAAATAAACAAAAATAATGAATTACCAGCCTCCTGACACCAATAACTTTTCTAGCTACTCTGGAATCGTGATTTTTACTTACTTGGAATTTTCTGACCATGTGTACCAAGATCGCGATCGATTGCAGCAGGTGGTTTTTTTTCGGCGGGTAGTTTGAATGTAAAATCAGATTCGTATTCCTGTAGAGGAAGAAAAGATAATATTCAGAGTGATATCCTGAATTCAACGAGGATTTCATCTATTATGGGAGCTGACACGTAAGTCATCGTATGAAGGAATTCTTTTAATACATACAAAGGAGCGTATCGGTAAGTCGGTCTGTGAATCGACGGTGAAGCGAATCAAGATAAGAAGAGTGATAATATCCTTCCGGTCCCACATGTTGAAGGCTATACGAATACGATGCCACAACCTCCGACTTTCTCAAATTAAATCACGCCTCCAATTTGAAGAATTTTTCGGAGTCCGAGAAACGACTGGACACGTTCACTGACACTCAATCATTGTTATAATGTTATCAAAATTAGGAAACGAAGAAACCGCGTAACGAAGTATTCTGAGAAGTTTTCTACGATTAGATAAGTCGACATTGCACGAGGAAAAAATATTCATATATTATGACGTTAAATTATTCTAAACTATTTTATTCTTCTGACAGCTCAGTTATTTTATTACTCTACAACGATCTGAGTGTGACAGATTGACACGAAAGTCAGTGAACAACTAACGATACATTTGTATAGGAAGCTGGATCCACTCATCACTGCCCAACTGCGTCGCGCGAAGGCCAACGAGTCCAACGACTCACAATCAGTTTTACACATTGATACTGGCCATCTGTTGGCTCTTGTGGCTACTAAATTCTTATATGAACGATTTATTGCAAAATTGTGTCAGTTGGTATGGAGCTCCGATATCCGTTTAACAATAAGTTGTATATAGTGATTTGGAGACATTTTTTTCACACATAAACGTGAAGCATGATAAGAACAGTCATTACGAATATAGTTTTATATTAGGATGAACATTTTTATCACGTCTTTTGTACTAAATTTTACCTTTTTTTTAATACTATTTTGACACTAGGTAGAAGCACCGTTTTTGACCAATTCTCAAAAGTTGATTACTTCTTTCTGGTGCTTATATTTCATAAAATTATTCGATTACTAACATAAATATGGCTTGAAGAAACTCTTGAATACAGTTTTTCAATATTTAATCAGTTACAAGCCAATGTATTCAACTGTTGAAGTGTTTTCACCTTTTGTAGAGTTTGTGGCCATCGTGTTTTTTACATTCGATTGATGTGGCCACTAATGGAGCAATTAATGGCCAATGAAATACTTAGTGAGCCAAAAACGGTACATCTACTCTATTTGTTATTCTTATTATAATTTATTAGAGTAATTATATGGACATGTGATTATACTGTTCAGGAATACACCTAGAATACGGTGACTTGAGTCTTTCGAATTACTGGAAATAAAATTATCACGTACGAAGGGAACAAAAAAAAAAAAAACATGTACATAGAAATATATTTTATTCGTTCATTTGTAGTAATTAAAGATTTGAATCTGATTTTGTACCTTCTAATCGTGTTTTTTGTCATATAATTATCAAAATCACTGATAAATTTACAAACTTCTTAATTATACTGCACGTCTCATCTTATCTTCCGGAGATTTCGAAACTTTCGTCCTGAAAAACAAGGGAGAAAAATTTGATCAGTTTCGATATAGCGAATTTCACAATTATAGAAGAAAGTCTGAGAAAATTGACAAATGATGATGAAACATCGAAAACTGAAGCTTCTACCCAAAAGCAAAGATCTTCTTGGTATAGACTCTGTGAAACTGATTTCGAACCAAAAATATCAAGTTTCTCAGAACAGTCGATAATAAAATAAAGATCTATGTATAATAAAGAACAACACGAAAATACTCACAAATCTCCACAAAGTCGAGCGAAGTGAGCAGGAATGTAGTAACGCGTGTGCGGTGAGGTTACTTTGAGTGGATCTGCGTCACACCTATCCTCGACTTCGAATCCCTCCACTCTGTTGACGGTGATTGAAAAATTAACGAATAGAAATTTTTTAATAAGAAATTATTAATATAAAATGATTGCGAATTTACGACACATTAACTACACGAGATTCTTGTTAAATTAGAAATTTAGTATTGCAAAGTGAATCGCTATGCACGTTCTTTGAATTTATGAACAAATTTTTAATGTTGCTATACATTCATCGCAAAAATACGAATTTTATAAAATCGTGTAGTAAATTCGTCTTATTTCTAAATTAATATTACTTAAAAATGTGAATACCCATCCACTTGCACCGAGTTTGGCAACGGTATCAGATTCTCTGGGCGAATACACGTCATGAATCTCGAAGGGAAAGACGATTAGATATCAAGAATCCGAGTCATTGAAAATGTCCCCTGTTCCAGCGTTTTTTCTGCATCACGTTTGGATGAACTTTTGTTTCGTTGCATTCGAATTTGGCACATTTGGATCATTTGCAGTAAAGTTTTTAAAAAAAATTTGTGGATATGTATCTGGACATTCATTATTCATCGTCATGTTCCTGCTGCACAAAATCGCAAACTTAGCATTTACGTTGCAAATATTTTCTCTTTTTCTCCGCAACCGTTGAGCCTCAGAATTCATGGCTATCTGGACCCACTGACTGTTACGTATTTTCGTGACATTGACTATCTGAACCCCCATACTAAATCCAGTGGTGCGCTGTTACCCTGAAAACGGAAGCATTTTCAATGCTATAACACAATTGCGATAACTTACTTCGCAGTCACACTCTTTCGCCAATTGGTATCGGAGTCTGCTCATCTTTGTCATGAACTCGGGTTCACCCTTCGCGTATACGAGCAATATCTGCTTCAAATAATTGTCATTTATTGGCTTCCTTTCGAGGAATTCCTTCAGACCCCTCTTCTCGTCAAGGGATATTTTATCTCTGCAATATTTTCCCATGAAGTAGGCGATTACTGCCAGTATCGAGACACCCAGCACAACATAAAGGGCAACCACGAGATAAAATGTGTTGGGATTCGATTTGTCCGAAAGTTGATTGGTCAAGTTCTTGTGTCCTGCAAGATTGAAATGGTTAATTTTAACGAGATATGCCTGTGTATAGGTACACAGTACGACAGCAAAACTCCCACAATGCTAATCAAATGGCATTTACCGATCAAGATGAAAATATCTTCGATAATGGGTATCCACCTAGTTACGTGAAAGTAATTTATATTGTCTTTTCCATAGCATTCGGAAGACGACCCATGAAATCGTAATGAATACACGCCGCCACTGCGTGACAAATTCGCCCATGTGACTACAATTTCACTACGATTTTCCATCTGCGAACATGAATGTAACTTTCATCATATACATGTACAAATACAGAATAGTATATTTTAGTTTGAAGCCCTTATACCGCAACTTGGAACTCAACGGCATCACCCTCACCATCACCCTTCACTCTGAGATCAAAGTTGCATTGGAATTTTTTCTTCCATTTTTAATTATCTAATGGTCGTCTTTTTTTCTAATTAACAAATACCGTAATTAGATAATTTATAGAAGATTTCATTACGTTTTATATTAGATATTTTTTATTTCATTCTGTTGTTTCTTCGTTTTTCTAATTAACAAATACCGTAATTAGATAATTGGAAGAGGAAGAAAAAAATGGAATAGAATTTTTATCTAAGAAAGACCGTTTTGAAGTTACATCGTGGTAAAGTCTCTTTATATATATAAAATCGTCGTTGCTATGGGTGTCCCGTAACTATGGGCCGATTAATTGAGACCTATTCCGACTTCTTACCTCAGGTTAGGTTATCTGACACTGACACTTGTTGATCTGTCTGTGTGTGTGTGTATACATATATGTGCAGGACCATCGTGCAGGACCATCGGCCATAGTTCTGGATGTCCAGGTCTCAGTTCCGGGTGTCCAGGTCTCAGTTCCGGGTGTCCAGGTCTATCGCGCCATAGTTCTGGATGTCCAGGTCTGTTCTGGATGTCCAGGTCTTAGTTCTGGATGTCCAGGTATACGGCGCCATAGTTCCTGGTGTCCAGGTCTATCGCGCCATAGTTCTGGGTGTCCAGGTCTACCGCGCCATAGTTTTTGGTCTCCAGGTCTATCGCGCCATAGTTCTGGATGTCCAGGTCTACTGCCATATTTTCTGGATGTCCAGGTCTACCGCGCCATAGTTTTTGGTCCCCAGGTCTATCGCGCCATAGTTCTGGATGTCCAGGTCTACCGCGCCATAGTTCTGGATGTCCAGGTCTAGGTTCTGGGGTCAGGTCTATCGCGCCATCGTTCTGGATGTCCAGGTCTACCGCGCCATAGTTTTTGGTCCCCAGGTCTATCGCGCCATAGTTCTGGATGTCCAGGTCTACCGCGCCATAGTTCTGGATGTCCAGGTCTCAGTACTGGGTGTCCAGGTCTATCCCGCCATAGTTCTGGGGTCCAGGTCTATCGCGCCATCGTTCTGGATGTCCAGGTCTACCGCGCCATAGTTTTTGGTCCCCAGGTCTATCGCGCCATAGTTCTGGATGTCCAGGTCTACCGCGCCATAGTTCTGGATGTCCAGGTCTCAGTACTGGGTGTCCAGGTCTATCCCGCCATAGTTCTGGGGTCCAGGTCTATCGCGCCATCGTTCTGGATGTCCAGGTCTACCGCGCCATAGTTTTTGGTCCCCAGGTCTATCGCGCCATAGTTCTGGATGTCCAGGTCTACCGCGCCATAGTTCTGGATGTCCAGGTCTCAGTACTGGGTGTCCAGGTCTATCCCGCCATAGTTCTGGGGTCCAGGTCTATCGCGCCATCGTTCTGGATGTCCAGGTCTACCGCGCCATAGTTTTTGGTCCCCAGGTCTATCGCGCCATAGTTCTGGATGTCCAGGTCTACCGCGCCATAGTTCTGGATGTTCAGGTCTCAGTTCTGGGTGTCCAGGTCTATCCCGCGTCTCAGTTCCGGGTGTCCAGGTCTATCGCGCCATAGTTCTGGATGTCCAGGTCTGTTCTGGATGTCCAGGTCTTAGTTCTGGATGTCCAGGTCTACCGCGCCATAGTTTTTGGTCCCCAGGTTTATCGCGCCATAGTTCTGGATGTCCAGGTCACAGTTCTGGGTGTCCGGTCTCAGTTCTGGGTGTCCAGGTCTATCCCGCCATAGTTCTGGGGTCCAGGTCTATCGCGCCATCGTTCTGGATGTCCAGGTCTACCGCGCCATAGTTTTTGGTCTCCAGGTCTATCGCGCGCGCCATAGTTCTGGATGTCCAGGTCTACCGCGCCAAGTTTTTGGTCTCCAGGTCTATCGCGCCATAGTTCTGGGTGTCCAGGTCTATCGCGCCATAGTTCTGGATGTCCAGGTCTATCGCGCCATAGTTCTGGGTGTCCAGGTCTACCGCGCCATAGTTTTTGGTCCCCAGGTCTATCGCGCCATAGTTTTTGGTCTCCAGGTCTATCGCGCCATAGTTCCGGACGTCCAGGTCTACCGCGCCATAGTTTTCGGTCTCCAGGTCTATCGCGCCATAGTTCCGGACGTCCAGGTCTACCGCGCCATAGTTTTCGGTCTCCAGGTTCATCGCGCCCTGGGTGTCCAGGTCTATCGCGCTATAGTTCTGGGTGTCCAGGCCAGGGCATACAGGTCTTTTAACAATAATTCGTCTGTTTTTGCAAGAAGGGTTAGAAATGGTTAGAATAGCCACTGACGGCTAGAAAAAGTTAGGCCAGTCATTCCTAGGAAAAATGAGTGTCCCAAGAAGGGTTAGAAATGGGTAGAACAGCCACTGACGGTTAGAAAAAGTTAGGCCAGCCATTCCTAGGAAAAGTGAGGCGCGGAGCGCCGAACAGCGAGGCGCGAAGCGCCGAGTGCCCGAGGCGCGTAGCGCCGAGCGGGGTTGCCGCGCGAAGCGCGGAGGGGCGGAGCCCCTAGTAGAGAATAATTTACGAAAAAATGGCACTAACACCAGTCTTAGAAAAATTAAAAAAAAAAAAAAACGGCGATTAGGTAATTGAAATTGGAAGAAAAGATTCAAATGCAACTTTGCTCTCATAATCAGAGTAAACCTTTAAATGCTACGCTTCCCAAAGTTCATTTTTTCAGATGGAGAAATCTTGAGGCTTATCTTTAGATGAGGATTGAAGACAGGAGTAAAAAAGTGACTTTTCGATGCCTGTGCCGTGAAAACTATGATACACACACCAACTGAGATTGCAGTATTTGATTAAACGGTTGTACTCACATTAAACGTCAGTTTTGTCGTGGTATTAGAGTTCTTGCACGGATACGAATCCAATAGACCATCCTGAAAACAAAATCATTCAGTTTAGACTTCTCTTTTCTATCGTACCATGACACAATGACTGGACGAATTCGATTATGTGCATATAGGTATATTACGTAATTATGTAATGGAGGACAAAAAAATAAATTAAATTCAAAAGCACGAATAAAGTTGAACGAAAAATGATTCTTCGTATTAGCTGCATATCCGAAATACTGCACAAGAAGGACATTGATTGTGGGTTTCAGTGAAATTATGTTACTGGTTTAAAGCCGCATTCCTGCGACGACGGTATTCTAGAATCCAGTATTTCATCTTTGATTGTCTGATTAGCCATGTCCGCCAATGTCTTGTCCAATTCGTACATCATCGCCTGTACTCGAATACATTGCATTGGTATTCCGAGCGTAGTTTTTACCGTCATACTCCTGGAAGCAATAATTCACGTTCCATGTTTGTCAGCATTTAATATTCTCTATACGAAGTATGTGTGATGATAATTATCTGGTAAGTAAATTCATTCTGCAGACCATATCCAAATAAAAATGGAAAATTCAGTTATATAATTGAGAAAATAACGTCCAGAGGATATATCTTCACTCTAGAATGATAATTAGGCAACCAATTAGTGATAAATGTTAACAATACAATTGGACAATAATTTTGATTAAGTAGAGAATCGGAAATAATTGTAAGACTCACTCGCTTCCTGTATCCGGTGTAATTTGTGGCTCGCTGTGTTCAATCTTTGTATTCCGGTAAAGATAGCTCGTGTTATAAAACTTAGGCTTCGATTGCCAACTGATGCCTGTTGCATTTGTCATGAGAACGTAGTAACACCCAGTGAATATGTAGTCGAAGATCTTCTCATACTTTTCAGCTTCTTCTCTCTGGCAAAGAAAAAAAAAGACTCGTTTCTTCATTGTTCAAATCAGAAAACAAAGTTTATTATCAAAAATAGAATTGAACGAACAAAAGATGCTCACCTGAAATACAACGCAAGTCTTATGATACTGACGAAGATCAGAATTCTCGTTTATTCTCGGAGGACAGTCGTCCTTGTCCATCGGAATGGCTAGTAACGTGATATTGAAATTGTCTCGTATTTTTGTCACGGTCACATTTATTGCTGGAAAATCGAAATAATTACAGACACGCATCATTGACACGAATTAGCGGGTTAAAATCGATTTTTACATACTTGGGATCACCTCGTTACCATCCATCTTAGATTTACCCGCATTTTGCGTGATTTCTGCAGGCGCCGGCTCACAGCAGGGTTGGTTGAAGGTGTAATCCTGTGGATACGCCTGTTGCAAAAACACAAGATTGAATACCGAAGGTACCCCAAGTCGGGTAAACCTCGTCTTTAAATTAACATTTTATCACAATTTTAGCACAAACGTACAAACGAGAGGGTGCAAGGCGATTTCGCTCCAACTTCGCTGAGATAGGCGAACGAACATCCGAAGAGAATGAGAATTACACCGTTTCTATGACCCCACATGATCAATAAACTGTTGCTCTATCCTTCGCAAAGAAACTTTAAGGCCGCATACTGTCCGTATAAATTATTTCCCCTGATATTTATTCATCATTGTACTGCGATTATGGTGCATGGCACGTATCACAGCTAACATTCCTCGAAGTATGATCATGCGAACCCAGGAAATAATCCGCAAAGAATCATTAAAAGAAGAAAATCCAAATCCTTTTACCTTCTAGGGACAGATTCATCCCGAGTTCAGTTATCCTTATCATGTCACCGACGTCTCACCTCCTCACCAGCACGTAGAACGATACGATACGACAACCACGTAGGCGATAACTCGAAAATTCAATTCAAATCCGCGATCTTTCCCGCCGCTGTCCTGATTGGCGGCTTCTTACCGAGTTTAACCGAATTCGGCCGAGTTGTACCGATCGACTCACGCCAGCGCCATCCATCGGTTGTTGTGTCTACTAATCTGTACGGATTTCACCTGCCTAGTTGCCCCGCAAAGTTTCGGTTTTCGGTTCACCTCGACCGGCCGATGTTTTTATCACTTTATTAATACATTTCGAACATGCTGCGTTTACGTTCGGAGAATAATTGATCGGGTACGTGATTTGAGAAGTGAATTAACCCGGAGCGACTCGTGGTAATTTCTATTCCAAGACCTTCGCTCTTCACGGAACGGTTTTATTTATAGGTTATATGTATGTATTTGAGGTTATAACGCTTCTCGAAGCGGTAATAAAAAACAGAATTTTATTTCCAGTCGTTATCAGGCTTGAATTCAAGTTCGAGCTCGAAAAATGTACAATCAACCTGGGGCTCTAGGAGGCGGTGGAGCGACGGTGAACCCGATGAAGGATTTCGAGGTTGTATCGTCCCCCGACGACTCGGTTTCTAGTCTTGCGTTCAGTCCGGCTACGATTCCGCAAAATTTCCTCGTAGCCGGGTCTTGGGACTGCAACGTCAGATGCTGGGAGGTTGAACAGTCGGGAAAAACAGTACCTAAGTCCATGCAAACCATGGGGGGACCGGTGCTCGACGTCTGTTGGAGCGACGTACGAGAATAAGGCATAAAAATTGCCAAACGCTTCCCTCGCCGTCTCCTGCTATAAATTTCCGTAACTCTTTCAGGACGGCACGAAAGTATTCATGGCGTCGTGCGATAAAATGGCAAAGTGCTGGGACCTGGGATCCAACCAATGCATCCAGGTCGCTGCTCACGACGCCCCGATAAAAACTTGCCATTGGATAAAGGGGTCGAATTATAGCTGCCTCATGACTGGCTCTTGGGATAAAACCCTCAGAGTATATTCGTTGAATTTTATAAACTAATGGATCTGAATTTCAGGAGATAGAACCCAGCTTTATATTCTCGTAATATTTTTTACAGTTCTGGGACACGAGGAGTCCAAAACCGATGATGACCATCAATCTACCGGAGAGATGCTACTGTGCCGATGTGGTATGCGTCGGTACTACTCAATGCGAGGGGGAAATGACTCAAGATTTGAACTCGGAAACATTTTATTTTTTATTTTTTTATGTTAATATCATTTTTTTTCATTTCAAGCTAATTTTGTTATCATTATTTCATTCATTTCCTCAATTACTTCTCAATATTTTACGAGCTATTGACACATCATTTCAACGAGTTATTTTTCCCTCGGTTCAATATGACATAGGGAACCTGATTTACTTGATTCAAGAAGGAGTCTAACGATCCAGGCAACTGCAAGGAGTTTAGCTCACAACTAAAATGCGTTTTTGCACAATGAGCATCAAATATTGAAGAAATTTGGTGTCCATAAACAAACAATGATTACAGGTTTTTGTTTTCGCAATAATGAATAATCAAAGATGAGAACCAAATTCATTTTCGTCATTTGTCTTCAACTAGGGAAAGTTTATCCTCTATAAACCCCAGCGAAGACTGAAAAAAACTGATGGACAGTATTAATTTTATCGAGTAATGGATAATTCTTGTAGCTACTTTGATCGTTGACCATCCTCGCACCTTGAATCAGCTTCGAAGACCGCCTTGGAAAGTGTCAACTGCTCTTATTCCTGTTATAAATATGTTTAAAGATTATTTTTCACCGTTTCAGGACTACCCAATGGCCGTGGTAGGGACTGCAGGTCGAGGACTGATAGTTTATCAGCTCGAAGGAACACCTCATGAGTACAAACGGATCGAATCACCGTTAAAATACCAGCATCGTTGCCTGGCTATATTCAGAGACAAGAAGAAAGTTCCCACAGGATACGCGCTCGGTAGCGTAGAGGGACGAGTCGCTATCCAATACGTAAATCCTGCGAATCCGAAAGACAATTTCACCTTCAAGTGCCATAGATCGAACGGAGCACCCAGCGGCTTCCAAGACATTTATGCTGTGCGTTTGAGCTATGATGAATGAATTATTCATTGATTATGGAGAGTCGATTAATTCATATGAGCGATTTATTTTGTTCAGGTGAACGACATCGCCTTCCATCCTGTCCATGGAACATTAGCGACCGTAGGAAGCGACGGGACTTTCAGTTTCTGGGACAAAGATGCGAGGACTAAATTAAAGCCCTCGGAACCGATGGAGCAGGCGATAACTCGCTGCTGTTTCAATCATAATGGTCAAATATTTGCTTATGCCGTTTCTTACGATTGGGCCAAGGTGAATATTCGGTATTTGCGATATTGAAACTCGATTTTCAGTATTTAAAATTTGTTTTTGCTTCATTTTTCAGGGTCACGAGTTTTACAACCCAATGAAGAAGAATCACATCTTCCTTAGACCATGTTACGACGAGTTGAAGCCAAGAAGTTCTTCTTGATTGATATAATTGATCAGGCAGTCCATGTATCACTGTTTTATAAACTTAATTGTCTTTCGGTACATTCTCAACGTTTGGAAATATCTAATTATACTATTATTATTCCATAAGTATAATATAATAGTAACGTAATTAATATTATCCAATAAGTACATATTATTTTCTATCACCTCAATTGTAGACATTATGCTAACACGCTTTATCATTTCAATTAAAAATTGTCGACTTTGTACAATAAATAAAATCAATTACCTATTAAATATATTCAAAGAAAAAAAAAATTGTCTAAAAAATTTAATAGCTAAGTAATAAAAATCTTTAAAGAATCTGAAATCATTACTTAATGTAAAATATAATATTAGTTTCAGGAATGTGGAAATTATTTTCTTGAATTAAAAAAAAAAAGCTTATTTTTAGATTGAGGAATAAGGAAAGAATAAGGAAAAAACAACGAGTTTAGATTAGATTAGATTGAATAAAAAAAAATAAAATCACCAACAGCATAACATCTGTTTCTAATGATAAAAAGTGAAAAAACAAAGAAAAAAAAGAAACATATTTTTATTACATATCATCATTTTACAGAGGCACACAAATAAGGAAAAAAAACAACGAGTATCGTCGCAGTTTGTGGGAATGACGATAGGAGCGGTACTACGTGATAGCTGAAAGCAATTCGTTTATCTGCAATACCAGCTACTGGTTTCGAATATCAATTGAAATGCGTTCATAAAGAGGATAAAATTGTCGGGATATCGCCACCGCCTGTACGCTAATACGCCTCTAGAAAATAAACAAATGAACATGACTGGATACGATGTGAAGATTTAAGGTGCCTTTCCATAGTGTCGCTAGTCGCTCGTTTTAGCGACAGATGGATGACGTCATCTAATATATCGCCGCGGCAAATTTGATTCATGAAAAGGGATCCGTCGCGACTTGTGACCGAATTACAAGATTAAAAATTAGAAATTAAAAATTATACAATACATAGTCGATAACATTACTCTTCAATCCACAATAAATATATGAGAAAAGCACCGTAGAGCCTGATATTCATTACAACAGAGGTTTACGCTATATTATGTCGCTAGCGAAAACCAACGACGATAGTGTAGTCACGTGATCACGGCTATCGCCAGAAAGAGCAGCTCATGAAAATCCACCTTTACCTCGAGTTATCACCTTGACTAACGCAGTTTATTGTTTTGACGCTTACAGACATGGCGGATGCTATATTTATCACGCATTTAGTGCTTTTGTTGACGTTCAAATTATCATCAGGTACGATCATTGAATAATTATCGAGAATTATTTATTATCCCAATAACGTTAAACACGGATAAATGAACCAAAGATGCGGGAAAACCGACGTTTATCCGACGCGCATAACCCTTATCAGACGCACGAGCGGATCTTTCTTGCGATACTCTCGCGTCCCGTTTGTTTACGCAGTTACCCTGAAATTTCCACCTCGTAACGTCGACCCTTCAACTTTTCTTTCTCCACTCCAATTCAGGACAGAGACATAACATAGGATTGCTGGAGGATGACTCCTCGCTGGACAGCGAGGAGCGACAAAACGCCCCCGAACCAATCGACCGACCCTTCGCAGGCTCCAATAACCACAAACGATACAGATGCCTCTCTTGCGAATCTCCGGATTGCGAGAACCCAAGAGTGTGCCTGGACGCTATCACCGTGAGTGCGAATCACCCCGAACAGGCCCATCGCCACGACTCGTTGTAATAAAATAATTTCAGTGCTGGACGTCGACGGTGCAGGAGGCAGATGGAACGGAGAGGATGAGTCGGGGTTGTACCTCGAAGCCGGACCAGATGCCTCTGATGTGTAACAACCATCAACAACCGATCGGAAACGGCAGCGGGAAGAAGAGGCAGGCGAGTAGTTCGACCGGCGGGGGTCAGTACAGCATCGTATGCTGCCAAGGGAATCTATGCAACAACGGATCCTTTCCCGAGCTGCCCTCGCAGAGATCTCCGGAGAACTCGAGCGGTTAATGGACTTTTTTGTTAATTTCTGAGAAAATGCGTCTTTTATAACGTTCTTGTTCCACAGGTATAGAGAATTACCCCCTCAAATTGACCTTCACGATTCTTGGCCCAATGCTCGGACTCGGAGTCATCGGCAGCAGCATACTCGCCTGCGTACTCATCCGGAGAACGAGACGCAAGCGGCCCCTGGCACTGAGGAGAAACAAGCTTCTAGTAGATTCCGAACTTGAGCCGTCGTCCCTTCATTTTTCGTCGTCGACTCCGTCCACGACTTCCACCTATCATACGCACGAGCTCAGAGCCACAGCTGCTGGCGACAGCACGTTGAAGGTAGTTCCTTCGACGACCGACTCCCCGAGTCGCAAAACTAAAGATTTATTCTATTTATCCCCCCAAACAGGAGTATCTGGATGGACGAAGTCTGACCAGTGGCTCGGGATCGGGACTCCCTCTGCTGGTCCAACGCACCTTAGCCAAACAAGTCGCTCTCGTCGAGTGTCTCGGAAGTGGAAGCGGAGGCGGCGGAGGTTTCGGAGGAGAAGTATGGAGGGGAGTTTGGCACGGGGAGTGCGTCGCCGTCAAGATATACTTTTCCAGAGACGAAGCTGCTTGGTCTCGCGAGACTGAGGTTTACTCCAAGCTCCTGCCCTCCCGTCACGACAATATTTTAGGATACGTCGGCAGCGATATGACCAGTAGAGGAAGCTGCACGCAACTTTGGCTAGTCACGCACTACCATCCGCTCGGCTCTCTCTACAATCATCTGAACCGTTCTCCCCATCCACTCACGCATCATCAGACTCTGAACGTCTGTCTGAGCGTAGCGGACGGACTGCTTTATCTGCACACGGAAATAAACGGCACTAGAGGAAAGCCCGCGATGGCGCATCGCGATTTGAAGTCTAAAAACATACTCGTCAAGGCCAACGGAGCCTGCGCCATATCAGATTTTGCTCTAGCCGTTACTCAGGAACGTATCAGCTCGGACAGAGTCGATCTTCGTCTGGGCACAAAGAGATACATGAGCCCTGAAGTCCTTGACCAAACGTACGGACGATTTTATGATCGATTTGTCCATATTTCAGGATACAAAAAGGCTAAAAACTGATTGAATCTTTGCAGGATCAACGTCGAATGTTTGGAGAGCTTCCGCAGAGCAGATATTTACAGTTTAGCCCTGGTCATGTGGGAGGTCTGTCGGAGATGCGTCAGTAACGGAGTAGCCCTCGATTACGCAGCCCCGTATTCGGAGTGGCTATCGGGGGGCAGCCAAGAACCTTCTTTCGAAGAAATGAGGAAATTGGTATCGCTTGATCAGCGGAGACCTCCTCTTCCAAACCGATGGCATTCGGATCCCGTAAGATAAATATTTATTCCTATTCCAACGGAGGTATAATCGAACAAGAGTATAATCTAACTTGATTTGATTTTCTTTTGCAGACTCTCTCTGGGATGGGTAAATTGATTCGCGAGTGTTGGCACGGAAAGCCAGCCGCGCGACTTCCTGTACTCAGAGTGAAAAAGACACTGGTTAAATTGGCATCGAACGACCCCCGAGTCCATTTGTCTCTTGACTGACCGCTGACTCGGTCTAAATGTTTTCCGAAACGTATTTATTGTTACTATAATTCCATCGAATCATCATACACACCGCATAATCGAGTAATAATACGTTGTATCGTTACCTCTGAATTTCAAAGTAAAGGAAAAATATCGTCTGTCGACATATCAGGGCGACGCTGTTAATAATCATAGTACTATCTCATTCATCAAATTCACTTCCACATCACTAACGTTCTGTTTCAACATCTACAAGTTCTGGTATTAATTTAACGGTAACTATCATCACTATCCCTAGTTTCATTCATTTATGATAACGTATATAAATCATCATAATCCCGGATACAAAACGCAGCAACTTTGCTATAAAATCGTTTTAGACAGTAGAATATCACGAAAAGGGGGAAAAAAATGAAATAGAAGCTAAAATTTCAATGAAACTCAATCAATTGCTCAATGTATGCAACAAGATAGGACCTAGATCCACAGTTGCGAGGTTGTTGCCAATTGTATCTGGCCTAACTACCTGTATCGATATCAACGCATTTTGTAAGTACTTCTTTTTAAATGTAATTAATATTTACTTTTGTCCTGTGTATAAATATTGACTTGAAAATTGTAATGATTGAAAGAGGCTGCTGAGGTATAACAAGATCCCTCAAGGCAGTTTATTAGCGGTATTTTATATGTTACCTTGTGGTTGTTTTCTAATTATTACCTAATATTATTATTATCATTATTAATATCGTGAAGAAGAAAAGAAAAAAACGTGTGTTGTAAATATAATATTCTATTGTCGCGCGCATCACTTATATAGTTTGCAATAATATTAAATTGGAAACGTTGATAATCGTTGTAAATAGTATATTTGTATTACCATTAACTTTTATTATATAATTAATTGATAATTATTATTATTATAACGACTGTATGAAATTAAAGTAAAAACGTAAAAAAAATATAAAAGAAGATTAATCGTATCAAGATGAAGAAAATTTGTTCCGATCTTCCTTTTTTTTGTGATCATCATTATAAATTTAAACATGTGTAAACGATGCGTCATTTTTTCGAAGTAATCATGATCAGATACGAATAACCACTTTCTTCGAGGAAAAAAAATTGACTCTTACTTGACTTTTTTTCCTCATAAAATTTACTGTGAACAAATCATACGGAGTCACTGTTTTCATCCTTAAAAGGCAGTGCTAATATTCTTTTCAGGAATTCTGAATTCTTGGTACCTACACACATTTCAAGAAAATGATTAAGCGTCGCCAATGAGCTTTTCTTGCTATAAAATAACTCCATGATCATATATCTCCATATCAGAGGTTCCGTTTCTAGTCTTCCCTCCAAGAGCAAAGGCACGAGCTGTGCCACGTGCAGCCAGTTATGTCGCATCACAGATTTTCTTATTTCAGATGTGATGAGGGAACGAGAAAACCCCGACGATGCCATAGTCTTCTTTTTTCTTTCTCTACTATTGTGCAGTTTGCTGCTACCGCAGTGGAAGACGCATCTCTCGTCGATGTTCGAAGTTATTTTTTTCAACTCCTTGGCAGCTTGGCTCGATTGTCTGGATCGTAACAGTTTCAATGCCCTTTTCTGAAAGAGATGTCCCAGACATTGTTCATTCATTCGGTTATCTACCCCATCTAGTCACGAATACTGACCACCCCTTCATTTTTAGAAGTGTAAACGCGTTCTTTCATTGTTACTCGGAGGTCCTGACAAGTCCCTGTGGCTAGTGAGGATCAGGATTCGTCTGTGACATGAAAAAGGAGAGAATTAATATTAAGACTGAGCCATTTATGGAGAGAAAGAGATTGCGATGTAGATTTGTATGTAACAGTCCCAGAATTCTTGGACATCAATCAATATTGGGGACCACCTGAAATACACGGTGATTTTCAAGCAAGGTAATGTGTTTTGTACGTCCTTTGGAGCGGAACAAAATAAATTCTCACAGAAAGCTATTCAAGCGAGCAGTGTAACAGGAATTCATATTTTCCAGACTGTGAAAATAATATTTACTTCGTTATTCAGTAACATCCACACGTCGTCATCTATTTCTCTGTTTTCTTGAATAAATGTACAAGTTTTCCTGTCCACACAATAGCAGGGTGTGGTAAAACTGTCATTTTTTCGTGTAAATACTATTCTATAAACTGGAAAAATAATTAGCAATAACAAAATAACACAGTCTGCATACAGGATGTACCTCGGTACAAGGTGTGGGTATAACCGTTCGATCTCAAATTATCTTCGATAACCGATTAGACAGAGACGTCGTTTACAACATAAAAAACACTATGTGTTGTAGGATAGAAAATAATGTCTACGTGGTCAAACACGTGGTTGTCACACTGCGATGTACATAACCAAGAAATTGGTTCCCTTACCCCGAAGCGATTCCAGGTGGCAGCAGAGGGAGAGGCCGTCGTGCGATTGTGTGCGTACGCTGCACTGTCATTTGTTTATATTATATGTATACACAATCATAAACACGTGCGGTGCATCTGCCGTTCGGTTCCGAGGTTATGCATGCCTGCATTTATACCGGTTTGTTTCAGAGAGGGCGTCCGTGTCCGATGACCGAAAAAAAGCGACCTAATAGTACGAGGTAATTGATGCCACGCACGGAACGTCTACACGCCGTATTTCCTCCCTAGAGTTGCAGTGTTTGTTGTCTAATTAATTTCGTTTGTCATTGACAATGTTCTCTGTCGAAAATACCTGGGTTCTCGTAACGTTCAACTGCTGCTTCTTCTTCGCGAGAGCTGAAGTGAAATCAGGTGCATGTGGCCACCAATATGTACGTATACCTACTACTAACGAGTAACAACCTCCCTCATACCTGATGCACGCATTATTACACAAAATATTGTTCTGGGGTAGAAAAATGTCTGATGACAGCCAATCAGATCGCATAGAGGCATTAACTTGAAGTAGCTCGAAACTGTTTCTATGCGTTCCGATTGGCTGATCATTGTCACCCGAATCTAGTCTCTAGTCCAGTGATGATCGCGATATTTCTAGCAGGCTAGCCAACCCGCAGAGACAAACTATGTCGATAAAGTCAGGATTCGACGACATACGCTGTCGCTAAAATCGGGATCTACTGGAATTATTTTTTTATTTCAAATTCAAATTGTTCCAAAAAAATATTGAAACTTTTGTGATAGTGATGATATCAGAGAAAATTTAATTGCAAACTACATAGTGTGTATCTCCTCCGTGCGCAAACTGATTGAACTATCATTACGTTTTCAATTTTAGATTGAATCATTTTTTACCTTTCAAATTCGAATTCAAAAGTAACTAATAGTCGATGTTATCGACTGAGTATGTCTGTACTACTTGGCCGGACCGGGCTTCCGTAAAATATACAGGGTGTTTCCTTAACTCTGTCAACACTTTTAGGGTATGTTGGGGCTGCCTAGACGAGCATTTTGAGGTAAGGCAACCATGGTCGGAAACGCATCCTAACGGCTGTGGAGGGCTTTGAAGGATTTGGTACCACGCGCTTGTCGTGTGTATTCGATCAGATGTGATCACTTTCGAGCCAACGTTTCATTCATTGATTCGTTACTTTTCTGATTATTTATTGTTTTCTTCAAAATTTATCGTTCTGTTGGTTTTATACAAGAACTTTGTAAATAAAACGTTGGGTCGAAAGTGATCACATCTGATTGAACCCTGGCGAAAAAAAAATTCTGAAAAACTCCGCAATTTTCTCCGAAAAACTCTGCAAAAAATTCTACATTTGTCTGTTATTTGGAACACCTTTCAGAGAAAAATCAGAGTTTTTCTCAGAGAAAGATCAGAGTTTTTCTCAGAGAAAAATCAGAGTTTTTTTATTGAGAAAAATCAGAATTTTTTCCATAGAAAAATCAGAGTTTTTTGTTTGAAAATCTCTGTAGCACAAAAATTATTCCGCGACGCCTTTGTGCGTATCTATTTCTCCATTTCGATGAAAAATTGCGAAAAAGTACACATATTTCTGGAAATCTCCACAAGTACAAATTTCAGAAATGGACCCCGCCTGTAAATATCTGCATTTCCGCGAAAAATTCCGGAAAAGTATACATATTTCTGGAAATCTCTTCAAGTACGAATTTCAGAAATGGACCCCACCTGTAAATATCTGCATTTCCGCGAAAAATTCCGGAAAAGTATACATATTTCTGGAAATCTCTTCAAGTACGAATTTCAGAAATGGACCCCACCTGTAAATATCTGCATTTCCGCGGAAAATTCCGATAAATTATATTCCGATAAATTCCCTAAATCGGCCGCCCCTTATTCATTTGTGTTTACGATTTCGAGGCGAAATTCTGAAGAAATTGGAAAATTCCTGTGCATCTCTGCAAGTTAGGATTTCTTCATCCGCCTCTAGAAAATATTGGCCCGACAGTAGTCTAGGCACGGGTGACGTGGCCACGGTGCCGCGCCAACATATATCCCCACCGTGATTACTTGGCTGCGGGAAGCAACGCCGCCGCGTGGCGGTCACGGGTACTAAATTTCTCCGTAAAACTCCGGATTTTTCTGCTGCTGAAAAATTTGTACCTGGGGAAAATTTGAAAAACTCTGCAGCAGAAATTTCCAGAATTGACAATTGGAAATCATCGATTTCTATGCAAAACTTCGAATTTCTCTGTTTCTGTGAAATGTCCATAGGCGTCATTCAAGTATTACGTAATGCTCAGGGGGGGGTGTTACTATGGGGGAGGGGGGTCGGTCAAAACGTGACCATTTGTTGGGGGGGAGGGGGCGGGCGGGGGGGGGGATATCGTCAGACGTTACGGTTTTTATTTCCAATAAATACTTGAGAAACAAAAGCATATATCCACATCGCCAAACAGTTTAATTGTAACCATGAAAAATGATCCTATTTTTTTTTAAATTTCCAGCGCTTTAGGGGCCGTGCATAAATGACGTCACCACTCAAAGGGGGGGAGGGGAGTCACCGAAAATGTAACGTTTTGCGACACGGGGAGGGGGGGGGGTACACGCAAATGTGACGTCACATTTCGAAATTTCAATTTTTCTTCAATATTCAGTCAAAAAACCATGTCTCAAATTTGAAAAGCCCGCCCGAGGGGGGGTATGTGAAAGTTTTGTGACGTCACCTTGGGGTGGGGGGAGGGTCCAAGCTTTGTAACTTGGTGTGACATGGGGGGGGGGTCAAGAATAGCGTTACGTACTACTTGGATGACGCCATACTTCAGGAAATTTTGAAAAACTCTACAGCAGATTTTTTCAGATTTTTCTAAATTCTACCAGCCAGTAACAGAGTTAACATATCTGAAAAACTCCGACTTTTTGTTCATTTGCTTTCATAGATTTTTGTAGAAATTTCGCATAGATTTTTTTTAACCCGGCACACTGTGGAAAATTTGCAAAACTCTACAGCGGAAATTAACGAAATTTGTCATCGAAAATAATAAATTTCTCTGCAAAACTCTGAATTTTTCTGTTATCGTGAAATTTGTAAACTTTTGAAAATTCTGCAAAACTGTGCACCAGAAATTTTCAGATTTTTACATCAAAAATCATAAATTTCTGTGCAAAACTTCGGATTTTTCTGCATGGAAGATATTGCGCACACTTGTGGAAAATCTACAAAACTCTACCGCGGACTTTTACAAAATTTTTCATCGAAAATCATCAATTTCTCCGCAAGGCACTGAATTTCTCTGTTGTCGTGAAATTTGTACAATTTGGATAATTCTGCAAAACTGTACAGCAGAAATTTTCAGATTTTTACATCGAAAATCATAAATTCCTCTGCAAAACTTCGGATTCTTCTGCATGGAAAATATTACGCACACTTGTGGAAAATCTGCAAAACTCTACCGCGGACTTTTACAAAATTTTTCATCAAAAATCATCAATTTCTCTGCAAGGCACTGAATTTCTCTATTGTCGTGAAATTTGTACAATTTGGATAATTCTGCAAAACTGTACAGCAGAAATTTTCAGATTTTTACACCGAAAATCATAAATTCCTCTGCAAAACTTCGGATTCTTCTGCATGGAAAATATTGCGCACACTTGTGAAAATTCTGCAAAACTCTACCGCGGGCTTTTACAAAATTTTTCATCGAAAATCATCAATTTCTCTGCAAGGCACTGAATTTCTCTATTGTCGTGAAATTTGTACAATTTGGATAATTCTGCAAAACTGTACAGCAGAAATTTTCAGATTTTTACACCGAAAATCATAAATTCCTCTGCAAAACTTCGGATTCTTCTGCATGGAAAATATTGCGCACACTCGTAGAAAATCTGCAAAACTGTACCGCGGAATTTTACGAAATTTTACATCGAAAATCATTAATTTCTCTGCAAAACTCGGAATTTCTGTGTTCACAAGAAATTTCTACACTCCGGAAAATTCTGTAAAACTCTACAACAGAAATTTTCACATTTTTCCAGATTTTTCCAGATTTTCACAGCGAATAACAGAGTTTACATTTCTGGAAAACTCTGAATTTTTCTGCATTTTCGTTTGTAGATTTTTGTAAAGATTTTGCAGAGTTCTCATTTTCGCCAGGGAATACACACGAACAAGCGCATGGTACCAAATCCTTCAAAGCCCTCCACAGCCGTTCGGATGAGTTTCCGACCATGGTTGCCTTACCTCAAAATGCTCGTCTAGGCAGCCCCAACATACCCTGAAAGTGTTGACAGAGTTAAAGGAAATACCCTGTAGATATCATCGTATACATATAGGTCATAAAAGAAACTGGAAATATATCATTCATGTTTTTCCAAAGTTTGTCAAAGTTTTTCCACGGATCGTTTTCCGACGGAGGTAGCGCAGAAAAAATATGGCGTGCACCAAGGGCTAGAAGTGCTGTTCTAAAAAAGCCCACTTTACGCCCTTGGTGCACCATACACTATTATTGGTTTGGAATATGTGAACAAAATTTATATATAGATAGGTGCTTTCACAATATTTATTTCAGACGGTTCCCGAATGGCTCTCCCCCTCTCTTACTCTTCCACCTGGCGTGGTTGACTTCAAACAAGTCCCAGGCGATTCAGTAGGTAAAACTCTCAGTGACAATGTGACTGTGAAGATAGAAGAAATTAATTTCTGGGTGTCACACATTATCACATTGAATTTACTTCACTATATCTAACCCAGATAGCACACTTTTGTCCCTGCATGGACTGAACCCTCCCTAGTCACACTTATTTTCAGTCCCATAAAATACATTGTAACCAGGCGTGGGATCATTTTTACTCAGTGTGAATGCGAAGGGTTAATGTAGACTGAAAAACGTCTTGACTGTCTAATGTCAAGCGAATAGTTGACTTTACGCTGAAACAAAGTTCAAGAATGTTCTCCGAACAGTCAAACGATGGACTATACCGAAAAGTCGACTATTATTAGACTTACAGTTGATCAAAGACTTTTACTTGCGGATGCCTGTTGACAACATGACGACTTCAATAGTGGTCAACGTTGGGATAAGTGTGCTACCTGGGTGATCGTAATATATGCTCTTCCATTTGCTGCAAGGAATTGCAGTTCAGGTGAGAGAGAGGAAGGATAACGTTACTCTTTCTTTGTTCGCCCTCCCATTCGTGAAATCTGATATCTGTTCGCCAGCCAAAGAAGTCTATGCTGAACTGAGAAAATTCCGGAAGAATTACACGCTGATTGTGGTAGGTGTCTTCTAATGACTCGATACACTAGTCTGACCTCCAGGATTACGTCATTCTAGAAACGAATTTATTTTCATTACAGGGGGAGGATGAACTGGAAAAAAAGTACTTCGCCAATGTATTCACCGGTTGTTACTACGTTGAACTTGCAAATTCGATGAACGACAAGTGGATTTGGGGTGGTGTATTTTTTAATACGACCTATCATTATTATGACACAAAGTTGAATTGCGCGAGTCGCTTCGAGCCTGCTTACAGCGACGAGTAAGGTTCCGACCAAGCCTTGTTTCTTCAAACCCTGCTCAATCCTGATCATATCTGCTATGGAGATTGGCTACCATTCGGAAAACATTGTCAGCATAATGATTTCAATAAACCTTGTGTAATACACATGTCTTTGGTAAGACTGTGGCTGAAGTGCTGGTATTCCCCCAGCTGCCAATTTCACTCTTTTATGAGAAAAAACTTTCTTTCCTGTTTATCCGCGGCTTGTGAAATCAACAGATCCATTACTTGGACAGATCTATAGTTTCATAAATCATTGTTCTCTGTGTGATATTCAAGGCTAAAGTACTTTGTGAAGCTGAAGCCAGCCATAAGTTAGCAGCCAAGCAGTTCAAGCTTCTCCTGAACAGAATGACATGGTAAAATTCATGTCTTTACTTTTGTCAAAGTATTTTGACAAAAGTAATATGCTTTGCATAATATTTTATAAAATTTCAATGCTTGGGCCACATTTGGCTGCTATAATTAACTATGGCTGCTAGCTTCAGTACTTTTACGTATCAATCGTTCAATTTTCTTGACTTTGTTTTCTGTTTTCAGTGCACTTTTTCCATAATTTGATAAACATTTGCTTCACACTCTACCAATACATTACTAATCCAGTTGCTACTGCCAATAATTATGCATGACGCATTTGCTCAACATTTTGCACTGAAATTCTGAATATTTTGTTTTTTCCTTTAGTTATGTGTATGACATGAATGCAATATGCGACTAAAATGTTGTTTGCAGGTCCAGGCAGTTGAGATATGAGCTGAGTCTCGGATTAACTTGTCTGGGACTACGATGCACATTGTACGAACTTTCCACAATAGATAGCAACAACATTTTGGATGATTTAGATAATGACCGTATACCACCGTCACAGGAATGCAATGTCACATATGTAATGTATCTTGACTAATACTAATACACGCCCATTTTTTCACTTATAAAAATCTAATTGATGCACGACTTTGCTGAATGTTGCCTTAACTGTTCATTATTCACACGAGAACATGGAACTCAAAAAAATCTCAGAGTTTATGTAAGCGTCAACTATTTCAGATCAAAAACGAAACGAGCATAAAATGTTTGAACCGACCAGAGCAAGGTCTTACCCTTGTTAGTGTGAGTATGAAATTTTCTAGGTACCCAACATTTTTCTGAGATCATATCCTGAACGGAAATGAAATTTTTATACAGCAGGAGTCTGTCAAGACAGATGGACAAAGAGGATGGGCCACAGTTGTCATATGGAAAAATTTAAAGAAAAGTGGTGCCTTTTATTACTCCAAGTTACAGCGGGACAATCAGGCATGTAATATCAATGACAGTGATCTTATGACATGGGATTCTGCTGTTCAAATTGATGGGATCATTCACGGTAAGTGATGAAGATTACCGTAAGCTCACCTATTGCACCGAGCGATAAATGAAATTCATCATTTTAACGACAGGTTTTCAAAATCAGACCAGCACACCACTACCAATTAATACAAACAACGATTTATACACATACGTCATTGGTATTCTGACCGGAATAATTACTGTGACCATATTGGTTTACTGGATGCTGAAGTACGCTAAAATCGTACTTCAAAGTAAACGTGTGTTGGTTGATTTTGATGCGAAACCACAAATTGAAGATGCAGAACTGACACGTCTGAATGTCGGAGAAGGCTCTGATGGAATTTTGCTCGTCTATGCAAGAGGTTTGCCGCAGTTTATGAAAAAAATGGAAGAGTTTCGTAATCATCTACAAAACACCTGTGGTTCTACGGTAAGTTGTCGTAGTTCTCGATGTAACTCATCCACTCTCGAATAACTCAATTCCATATTGTGCCATTGATACATCCGGTTATACAGCAGCGATACCCAGATACTGAGTCTAGTTTGGTTCCAGGTTCATGACGTGTATTCGCCAGACGATTTCCCTGAGCTTGCGAAAGTCGGTGTATCCCATTGGGTCAGGCAGAGGCTCAGCGGAGACAGTAAACTTGTTTGGGTCGACACGCCCCACTTCCGATCTCTTTTCGACGGAGAGCCGCGACCCAACACCAATTTCCGCGATAACGCAATACCGTACGCCGTAAAGTTAGCAACGGACTTATCCCAAGATCCAGTCACTCAATATTGCCGTCACTTCGTTGTACGGTGAGTATTCGTTGTCAATCATCTTATCGTCACAATTAGACTCTAGGCTGCAGATGATATCATTGACTGATATTTATTCCTCCATCTTCGAATAATCGGTAACAGAATGGAGAGCCTCCAGGTAGAGAACGGACATGCCGACCCGCTGCTAGTCATTTCACCCCACAAACGCTATTACATCCCTCAGCACCTCGACAAGCTCTGTGACCATTTGTAAGTGTTTGTCATCATGAAATTGGCGTCGCTAGTATCAGTCACCCTTTTGAAATGTAATAACAACTGTAGTGCGTCTAATTATTTTGCAGGACTAAGTGAACAGTGGTTGGAACAGGGGTCGAATTGAAGCCACTTCGGTCCAGTTCCGTAGAATACGAGTCCGGGCAGGGTACTGGTACTGCTCAAGATGTTTCCTGCTTGGACATCCACTTTATCATGTCGACATAGTTAATTGAATCTCGCTTTGAGGAAGATGCGTATAATGAACGATGCCATTTATATCCAAGGACTTGCGGACTTGTTTCCGTTTGAAAAAAAGTAGACTCCATGATTTATTTATAACTTTCTTGAAGTTATAAATCAAAGGAGTATGAAGCAAATGGTGAAATTACTTAATATATTGTTAGTTTCTTAAAATTTTAAACAATGTTTCTATCATTCACTTCTCGTTAGAATATTTTCTAATTGTCTTAAATATAGTTATAAGGCATTGTGATATTGATAAATAGTCGATATCACTCAGAAAAATTTATAGTCATAGGGACTATTCATGTGGGTTATAAATGGCCTCCAATATTTTTTTATGGTAAACGAAACTATAATATAGTATTCTCAACCATTATTTCAGTTTGATTGAATATCTGTATAGTTCTGTCAATCATAAACTCCGACAACTATATGAATTTCTCTCAGTATAGTCTTTCAACGCAGGGTGATTATGAAGGATATCTGAGGAGTATATATGATTATAACGAGTAGTCCACAAATTTTTAAATCGCTAGGATTGAGATAATATTAATTGAAAAATATAATCGTGTTTGGCTCACAGTATTTTTATGATAATAAAAATATTTCATACGAACGTCTTGATTCATACGCTGTATATTAATTTAATCGCCTTCTACTACTTCTCACTTTTCGGGGAAAATGTATTTTTGTCTCAAACCTCTGGCTTTCTTTCGCCATCTGCGTCTGAAACTTTATACCCTTCCTGATAACGACAGCATTTTACCATTATTATCAAAGGATGTGGTTTTTGACTGTGGAAAAAATGTGGAAAGAGAAATAGGTACACAGTGAGAATGGTTTTGAAACTTTTTTCAATTACTACTGTAGCTTCGAACATTTACAATTTACAGATATTCAGATCTCGAAAACTAGTTGAATAAATTTTTCCTCAAGTACAGTTTCCATCTATTTCATACTTTTTCTCCAACCTCCAAGAAATCTAAAGTAAAAATGCTCTAAACTGCAATATCATACATCGGATCCAAACGGCGCGATTCAAATCCACGTTTGAATTTCAAATTACGATCAGAACTCGAATACTAATCGAGAATGTGGAATCAACTGCGAGAGTCGAACGAGACGCTTGAAAGGCGGCAACCCAACATACATAAGAGTCGTTCAGGACTACAGCAAATTCCGCAAAGGACTTTTGGCATTGATTGCGATATTTCAGTTAGGAATTTCAATGGATTAATACCGAATGCATTAATACCGAACATCGTGGATTTCATGAAATTTCATAAATTTTCAAAGTTCATAGTATATATTTTGATCGAATAAAAATATAGCAAGACGAAATTTATCGACACTTATATTTTAAACTATAGTAATTCAGTCGATAGATCGATTTATCGATCTATTTCAACTCTCATTTGAGAGAAAAAATAGAATTTTTCAACGAAGGCTATTCGCCTAGCGGCAGTCGCGGAACTATATTTGAAAACGAAAACAACGAAAAAAGGTGCAGACGACAACCGGAAACACATGCGTGTGAAATCGTATGAGGTCGGTAACGTAGATCGCGTTCGAATTTTCGTTCAGCGGGTATAACTGGACTCGTCAAGTGTCAAAACGGCGTTTTGCGATATTGCGATATAGATTAGATACTCGATAATCGTAATAATGGGATAATTCTCTACGCAATAATCGTTGCAGACAGACGAGAGTGGGAATTGCCCATGAAAATGGTCGCCTTGGATGATACGAATCACGTGACGAGCAAATGCGTCTCGCCCCCTCCCGCCCTTTTCGCCAGATTGCCGAACATTCTAACCTTTGAGGGGGATGACGTACTCGAATACCAACTTATCCATGGACGCACCGGCCAATGACCATCCCGTCCCTGTTTCTCTGCCGCGTAGTTTTTACCCGCGCAAACATCGTACGGTGAGAGACAAATAAAAGGATTAATAAGAAAGGGGAAAAGAAGGAAGATCGTGCCATATCACGATTGCTCCAACGACACTGCAGTCAAGTTTTGGTAAGATACGTTACGATTATTTTTGTACTTAAAAATAACGCCGACATGACATACCTCGGGTACGGGACTATATTTACGCGTAAAGTTTTTCACACACTTCGTTAACCGTATTGTAAACATCCATCAGCGGCTGTTGTTCACCCCTCGCCTCGGTCTTTTTTAACGTATCATCGAAAACCCCGCGGGGGACCGAATCTTTCAGCTTCGTTATTAATCCCGATTCGACCAGATGCATCGCCAGCATCTACCATCAGCTCCAATTTACTCCAAAATAATTAGTATCGCGTACCAGCGCGAGACCGCGTGTGTGCGTAACGCCGATAGCTATAGATATACAAGCGCTTGTCTTTTCAGAAGCGACGCTCATGCGATACTCGTAGCTAATCGTCAGCCAACGAGTAAATAGATGGAAAATATTCCGATTATTGTTTACTGTGAAATTATTGCAGTTTATGAATTTACCGAAAATGGTCGATTCGGACAAAAGCGACAACGGCGATGCCCTCACGACCGCCAAGAGATTGCGGGACGATGATTCGGGCGATGAAAAAATCGAACATCCCAGCAAAAGACCCCGCAGCAAATCTCCGGAGCCTGCGGACAACGCCGATATAAAAAAAGACACACCTCTTGTTCAGGTCACTAACGGCAGCACGCCGCCTTCCGTAGAAAAAAACAATGTCGAAGAACTGGAGAACGGCAAGGATGACGACGCCACTGATAACGACGAGAAGACTTCTACCGTCGAGAAAGAAGCTGAAGACGAGAAAATGGAGGTACTTCGATATACGTGTGAAGCAATTGACTCCGAAACTAAATTTTTTTGCGCCTTTTTTCAGGTCGAAGAAGAGTCCGAAAAGCCTAAGGAAGACACAAAGACGGAGGAGGAAGATAAAAAAACTGATACAGAGGAGATAAAACCGAAGGAAGAAGAGGAGGAGCCTTCGAAGCTGGACAAGAGCAAGGAATCCGAAGTCGTCGACGGTTTGGAACTCTCCGTTGAATGCGCGAGCGACAAGGAAGCGTCGAGTTCCGAGAGCGATAAGGAGAAGGATGCGAAACCCAGACCCAAGACGATAATCGTAAAGGCTAAACCGAACGATTCAGAGCTGGAGGTGGGATCGTCCGAGGCGGAGAAATCGGAGGAAGAAGAAGACGTCGAGGATGATAAGAAACGAACGGGCAAAAGAAAATCAGCCAAAGAGAGCAGCGAGCCGTCGGAAGAAGAGGAGAGTCTGGAGAGCAACTCGGACGACGAGGATTACAGTCCGCGTACGAAGAAAAAGTTGAAGAAACCTGCCGGCACGCCAAAGAAAACACCACCTAAATCTAAGAGCAAGAAAGTCAGGGAGAGCAGAAAGAAACCAGATACGGAATCGGAGGATGATAAATCTGAGAGCGAAGACGAGGAGATGACTCTGGCCGATAGGGCCAAGAAAATAACTGCGTCGACCAAGAGCAAGAATAAGAATCAGAAGAGCGACAGCGAATCGGAAAGCGCGGAGGACGACGGAAGCGAGAGCGACGATAAAAGCAAGAAAAATGGGAGACGAAAGAGTCAGAAAAAGGTGAGGAATTCATGCAGTTTCGATACGAGGTGATTACCGTTTGTGTATTTTCTGTGCAGGATCCAAACGACGACAAGGCGATAATTAATCTCAAGAAGTACGTCGCCGCGGCTGGGATAAAGACCAGATACGCGGATTTATGGTCCGGCTGTAAATCAAATAAACAGCGAGCAGAGCGCATAAAAAAATTGTTAGCAGAGAATGGGATAGAGGGAAGACCGACGTTGGACAAGTGCAAGAGGGTGAAGGCAAAGAACGAGAAGAAGAACGAAGTCGCTGAATTGGACACGAGCAACATTATATCCGAGGGTTTATAGTTTTGCTTATTCCGAGGGGACAATCTGACACATTATTTTTTTCTTTCAGTGAAATAATTCACATTATTTCCTGTATTTCAATCTATTCTTTGTTTTTTTAAAATTGTTTTCTTCATTTCACGTTATTTCAGTTATTTCCCCCTCGGCTTATTCGTTCATCGCTTAAGGTTCCTCGTTTTTATGAAATTCTCTTCGATTTTCAGGTCGCGTTACTCGAGCCAGAAGATCGGTGGCGAATAAGGCATTGCAGGATCAGGAAACTCGGAGTCTTTTCAAGCGTATCCAGCCTGTCTGTGACAGTGACTCGGAGTAAATGGAACTTGTTTTCATTAAGAAGAAAAAAAAAGGAAGACGTATTTTGTTGGCTGATCTAACGTTGACTGTTATTATTGGCATTTACATTAGGACTGAGAAACGAGTCTCTTGTATCAATATCGATACGAGACTGAATAAAAAAATTTGAACAAGTATTTGTATTAAAGAAATAGAGTATTTTTCGACTATTGTAAATTTTAACGTCAGGCTATATATGAATCTTACATCTTACTGTAAATGCTTATAAAAATATTCCAGCCATGTTATATTATGTTTAATTTAACGGCGTGATTGGCCTAAAAAAAAAAAGAAGCGAAGAAATTAAAAATGAAATAAAATATATATATGCAATTTTAAATATTCTACATCTAACGTTATAAAATCTGTGACTATCACTTGAAAATGGTAGCGATTGAATAATTTTTAAGAAAATTATAAGATTATATTTGTATCTAAATATTATTAGTTATTATAATAATACGTTTCATCGTAAAAAGAAAAATATCTTTTACGTTCAATTTATCAGTTATTATACGAATGAAGAGAAGAAAAATTCTGCTCTAAACTACTTGGCACTTCTGTATTATAACATAATTAACATCAATAAGAATTTCAATCAAATATTAAGTTCTAATTCGTAACAATTATAGATTAACCGTCCAATTATAAAGCTTTAGTCTAGTACGAAATATCGTAGTATCTGTGTTGGATATTGGCGCATTTCCTTTTAAAATTAGAGTCATCAATTTTGCGTATTAAATTTTCAATTATACAAAAATATTCTTTACACGAGTCGAAAAATATAAAGTTATTCAGTCTGAAATATGTAAGAATTTCAACTTTATCGCTT
Source organism: Euura lappo (assembly GCA_018257835.1). NCBI lineage: Eukaryota > Metazoa > Arthropoda > Insecta > Hymenoptera > Tenthredinidae > Euura > Euura lappo. Next base: position 154,549 of record JAEUYN010002249.1, read on the forward strand.
ATTCAAAAAATCCGTGATGCATTCCTTGCTGCAAAACGGTCTGTCCTCTTTTATCGCCATTTTACCGCTGAGTAAACTTTTATTGCAAGTAAAGCAACGGAAGCACGCCTCGTCGGCGTGGAAATCCAAATTCTTTACCGCGACTCCTTGCTGATCGGCCCTGATCACTTTGCAGCACGTTCGACAAGTCTTTGCGTAAGTTTTCTGAAAACAAGGCAAACAGAGAGGTCGATCGTTTTCGGATATATATTGCTGACCAGCCAACGGTATGTCGCAGTCCCAACAACAGAAGTGTTTTATGTGATAGTTGTGACCCTCGGCGACTGTGTACTCCCGAACGAATATCAACTGCAAGGAAAAAAACGATATTAGCTCAAACATGTCTCAACATCGATGGATAAGATCGAGATTTAATGAATTATCACCTCGTCGCAGGCGAAACATCTCGGAATATTCAATAGAGTTGCGAGATCTCTGCCGCAGTAGAGTTTTCCCTTGTGATAGAAGTAGACGAGATCGACGAGAAGCTCGTTACAAGTCGAGCATATGAAACAGCCAGGATGCCAAACGGCGTCTTTGGCTCTTTCGGCAGTGACGACAACGTCTCCGGAATTAATTTCCTCCTTACACTGCGTACATTTGTGCAGTTGAATCGGTTCTACCGAAAGTTCTTCCAGAGCACCCCTCAGCTGATCAACGCTTGCAGGATTTTGCCTCAATCCTGGAGAATCTATAATGCCTTCGGGGAACGACGGGTTTCCCGAAGACTGCGAGTGAATCACATGCGAATTGAACGGCTGGTGGGTCAATTCTGCCTTAATTTGTTCCGTCGGTGTAAAATTCATAGGATTAGATCCCAAAGACGGGTTTCTCAAGTTCCATTCGTTGTTGCCTGGATAATTTTGCTGCGTCGTCGCTGGATCTTGCGACATAGGATAATTTGTCAAATGCTCCTGATCAGGTGGCGGGTAATTCCGAACGTTGAAAGCTTGCTGCTGCTGGTCCGAAACAGCTGGCAATGGCATATTATCCAAGTACCGATGTTGCGTAGGCTGATACTGGACCTGGTCCAGTTGCCTCGATCTATCGCCTCCCATTTCCAACGGTTTTGTATAATCCTGAGGCTCATGAACTCCTTGCTGAGGAACTGCGGAGTGTTCTCTGTTATCGGCCTTCTGTAATCCTGTGTCTTTGTCGTATCCAGGATATCTGTTCTGATCAGATGGTTCCAGGGGATTTGAATATTCCGCCCTGACTTTATCCAGCCTTTCGTCATCCGCCAACAGGCCAGAGGGGTTTCGCATCGCCGCAATGATGGCTAATCTATTTGCCTCTTTGTCAAGCGGCGAGTCGTGGGCTTGTAGATTTTTATTCTTGCCAATGCTCTGTCCGTATTGAGGATCGGCGGTATCCAAGAGCTGAGATTTCAACATCTTCTGTGACGGCGAGTCGTCCTTGCCATATTTAGCGCTGAGCTTTTCTTGGATAAACTTCAATTTGTTTCTGTCCAAAGTACTGCCTATTATTTCATTAGCATGTACAGCGCTCGGAGGCAGTAGCGCGTCGGATAACATCTGCTCAGCCAATTCCGCGCTCGTTAACGGAGCGGTATCCGAATGAGAAACGTTTTGAGGCAAGCGATCGTGCTCTAGATGGTCATCGGCTCCCATTCCGCTCGAATTTTCATTCCGTAACTGCCTCTTCTCGTCTCCCAAGTGTCTGTGGGGCCCGGAATAATTGAGATTCAATATCCCCGGGTTCTCGCTCTGTACACGAGTCTCCGAAGCGTGAGACAACGGAAGATTAGCATTGTGGTATTGTCCGGTTTGGGCCGGAGAGTCCTGACTGAAGTTTCGTGGAACTGAGATGTTCTCCAAATTAGCAATCTGTTGGTCCGCTGCGTAATGATTTCTGTTACGGTTCACATTAGAGTCTACGAGCGGCGTGACACTATTCGGAGCGGCGTTGGGCTCGAACTGTTCCCCAGCCTGCGAATATTCCGTATTATAATTGACTTTTCCATAATCAGGTATAAAGTTTGCGTTTTCTGGGTTCCGCAGGAACTCGGCCATGTTTCGTTGCGTGTCTGTGAGTCTCGCGGTATTGGCAAAGTGCTGAGCAGGATATCTGTTGCTGTTCACAGTCTCTGAATTAGCGACTTGTCCCCCAGCAGAGACGTTGTCCAACGTCGGATGATACTGTCCCAAACGAACACCCGTACTGTTAGCGTTCTCCCCGATCTGTGCTTGTATCGCTTCGATATTTGCCGCCAACCAGGTCTGTTGCATTTGGGATCCTTGAGTAGCAGGCGGGCCAGAAACTTTGGGGATAAAACTGCTCGGAGTACGAAGATTGGTCAGATCCCCAGAAGCGTATCCGTGGTACTGACGCAGCGGACTCATCGGCTGCATGTCCGCAGCGTTGGCCGGTGTCATTAGGGATTTGTTGAACGGTCTCGCTCCCATTATCTGTGGACAAGAAGACATGGCAGATATTCAGAAACGCCAGTGGATACGCCAAAGTTACGAATTACCTTGGAAACTTTTCCCTGGCCAACGTATTTCTTCAAGTTCTCCAAGTACTTTTCAAACTGTTGCTGTTCCTGTTCGCTAAGTTTATCGCAAGCCTTGTGGTCCATGTCGTGGAGCGGCAGCTGCTTCTGGAGCTGCTGCTTCCTCAAAGCCGCCCCCTCGGACCCCTGAATCGGCAATTTATCCTCCGGCAATGCCTTCATGTAATCGGCAGCTATCTCCGTCGATACGTCCGGAGGTATCCATTCGAAGGCGTTCTCCTTCTCCGGCTGTTTCTTGATCGCCACCGGTAGAACTGAAGACCCAAAATCGTTAGTCATCGTCTCACATTCGATAATTGGAAGCTAATCGATGGTGAGAATATTTGAGCTAAACTCACAAACAGCTTTTCTCCTCGGTTTCCCACTGGGTCCGAGGAGTAAGTCGAATTGTGGAAAGTCATCGTCGACCACGTCATGCTCGTCTCGAGCGCATTTACAATTTTTACAGATCTTTCGCCAGAAGTGTAAATCCAAGCCGGGACAAGCCTCCTTGCAGCTTAAACACGGAGATCCGGCACCGGCTTCGTGTGCTAAACGGGGCTGTAATAGAAAACGTTTGATATTCCAGTTTGTGATTCAAATTCACCATCGAAGTCAGTGGGAACAGGAAAAAACTCAAGTTTCCTCGAGGAAATGAGATACGCCAAGCTTGTATCGGGTATCGGAATGTGGTCTGGTTGCGCGCGAGGAAATAACAGAATGACGATAAACTGTGGATGGTACATAATAACTGCAGGGTGTTATTGTTTGTCTGATGATAATGAAATAACAATGTATAGAATAAACTGACTTTTCTCTTCCTGTTTTCCAGTTCGACCATCCATTCCGGTCTGTTATCCTCCGCTTCGGTCATGTTTTCTGATTAGCTTACTCAACAGACAATGTCAACGATATCACCTTGCAGCGTTTGCTTATCACTGAGGCTTATCTCTCTTAGCCGGTGGTGACGTTATTGAAAACATCCAAGAATTCCATTGTATCGGCATTCCGACTGTCCAACAATCATAGAACACACTCAGCTGTGATGTAGCTCTGTATCTGTATCTTGAATGACTCACTGGCATTCACCACTTACTCACCAACTCGCCCTACCATTCTACAGATTTATAAAATCTAATACATCTGTGTGTTAGTGAAAGTCTGGAGAGGGGATTCCCCCCCCTACTAATAGTGGGGAGAGAACAAGCCTCAAGGGGCCCCAAGCATATGCTGCATGGACACAAATGTGTATAACATACTTGCTGAGGGGACAAAGTATCACTTTGTTCTCGTTATGTACTTCAATCATGATTAACGATTTATTTCTATATCGCGTGTCTAATGACATAAGGTCGTAAGCGCCAATATACGACTTTTTGCTTTTCGTAACAGCAAAAGGTCGTATTTTTTTTTTAAATCGTATTTACACTGAGGACCCGAAGATTCGTTCACAAACGTTGAAATTTAATACTAGGTCAATTAAAAGCAGAAGGTCGTATGTACTGGTGGATACGACCTTTCAGTCCTAACTTCGCAGAAAAAAAAAAATGGCTTCCATTAATTGCAGAAGGTCGTATCCGCCGAATAAAACGAAAAAAATGGCGGATACGACCTTCTGCTTTTACCATTTGTTTTTATTTTCCTCAAAAATTGTAATGAAAGAATGACGTATTCGCCCAACATACGACCTTTTGCATTTACATTTTTAGAGCGAATGGCGAAAAAAAAAATTACACGACCTTTTGCCACCAAAATCGTGTTTTTGGCGCTTACGACCTTATGCCATTAGACACGCGATATTACAGCCGCAATGTTATGCTCAAACTTTATCCTAGACTAAAAATCAGAATTTATTTACAATACAATAGTAGTAGAAACATGTGAAGTGTTTTATAAATAAAGGCGATAAGATTGATCCTCAATTGATCCCGAATTCTGTGTCAAATTGTTCTTGAGATATCTGAAACATAAAATTCATTCTTTAAGCTACTTAATCCCATAATACGACGTATCCGATGATACAGCGGGAACAATTTTTTCCGCACACATTCAGATTGGACACAAGATGAATGTTAATTTGATAAAAATCAGACTGGACACATCCGGATCGGATACGAGATGGATATCAATTATAGACTATCGGGCTTGAACGAGTATCGAATGGTCACAATCTTCTTCGAACTCTTCCAGATTGGACACAGTTTTTTCGGACACGTATCAAATGGGACACAGATTATTTTTCAGCGCCACCCATTGGCATACATGTGTCTGTGAAAATAAATAATCTGTGTCCCATTCGATACGTGTTCGAAAAAACTGCGTCCAATCTGGAAGAGTCCGAAGAAGATTGCGTCCGTTCGATACTCGTTCAAGCCAGATAGTCTGTAATTGATATCCATCTCGTACCCGATCCGGATGTGTCCAGTCTGATTTTTATCAAATGAACATTCATCTTGTATCCAAACTGAATGAGTCCGAAAAAAATTATTTCTAATAAATAACGCAAGTTTATTATTTTGTGTCCCAGCGGGCGTCTTCGAACTGAGTTGACTACCTTCTTCTTTTTCAGTTTCTTTATCAAAGCGATGTCTTTAGCGAGCTCGTCTATATCCTCTTGGCACACCTTCTTCCGTTTTTTCTTAACCGGTCCAGCGAGCGCTTTTTTTTCCTTCCGTTTAACGCGTTTGTCCTTTTTATCTGTTTTATTTTTCTTAGCTTCTGACCAAGGTTCCGTTTGCTTGGCATGTCGCTTATGTTTCCCCGGCCAGACTCCAGTCTGTCGATACTCTTTCAATTTCTCTATTCTCTTAGTTTCTCTCTGTTTATCCCTGTAAGCGATAGAATTCAGGTCTATTTCCGATTCATGGAAATGCGATGTGTCCTGCTTCTTCAGTTCGGGCATCTTAGGCATTTTCAGTAAACCGAAACCCATAGCTACTTTTCCTAAATCTAGATCTTTCAGTCGCAGAATAAGACTGCATTCGTGCTTCTGATAAGCCTGAATGTAGGACACAAAGGCTCGGTTCGCTTTATCGAACACGAGTCTATCGCTCTGTTGTATAGATCTCATAGCTTTCAAACACTTTTCTACATTCTTAACGGAGTTTAACTCGACCCTATTCAGTTCTACCCTCTGATTTATCTTTATAAACTCGATGTAAGCGTCTTCGGATTCCAATAGAAATAACAGAGCGTTTCCCTCGTTACCGATTCTCGCTGTTCGACCGCATCTGTAACGTAACAACATCTGGTTAAAGAAATAAAATTCGAATTATCGACGTAATCCTCGTCTCTCTCTTCCACCTGTGAACGAAGCTGCTGGCGTTCGACGGAGGATCGTACTGCAGGACCCAATCAACTTCTGGAATATCAACCCCGCGAGCCATCACGTCCGTACAAAGCAACAAACCGCTCTCCGAGCTACGAAATTGCTCGAATATTTTATAACGTTTGTCTTTTATTTTTCCATGCAGGGCGAATATGGTTGCCGATTGGAAGAGCCTGGAACCAGATACTCGATTAATTCATATCTGTTTGGATACAGACCGGATCTAATCTCGTTGACGTATCATAGACTTGCATTTTGAGAACATGAGTGAAGTACTCGACGCAGGCACAAGTGGAGAAGAATATCATGTACTTCTGATCAGTCCCTTTGTCTTTTATGAAATTATACATAGTAGCGAGCTTGTTCTCCGCGCTAACTATCGTGCAATTATTAGTCAGTGTCAGAGGTGTGGAGAAGCTCGCCCTCTCTTTGACCGCGACCACGACCGGGTTCCTGAGTCCGGCTCTGATCAGCTGCTGCAATTCCTTTGTTTGAGTGGCTGAAAATAAACCGGTTCTCCTAAGCCGGGGTAGAAAGCTTAGAATTGTGTTCAACGTCGCTGTGAATCCGAGGTCCAGGAGTCTGTCGGCCTCGTCGAGGACCAGTAATTCCTAAAGGGACGTTTTTCATCGGTCAGAGTCTCTATTATACTCTGAAATTCAGAGAATCATTTTTATCTTACCAAGGATTTAACGCTGGCGGACAGATTTACGTCTTTGCAATTTGAAAGAAGATCTTCCAGCCTCCCGGGCGTAGCTACGACGATGTTCACTCCGTCTTTCAATTTCGCAACGTCTTCGTCGACCGTTGTACCGCCGACTAGCAGAACTTGTTTCAGAGTTGGAATATGGGCTAGAAAATTAGCCAGTACTTCACTTATCTGAGTCGCCAATTCCCTCGTGGGGGATATGACGATGCTCCCAATTTCAATCTTCTTCCAGCCGTCTTCACGCTTCTGAAATTTTTAACGGAACATTTGATCGTTGTTCTTCAACGAGACCGTATAATTTTTACCTGTAGCATTTCGAGCATCGGAATAAGGAACGCCAGGGTTTTTCCACTCCCTGTAACAGCCTCCGCGGCAACGTCTTTTCCCTTCAATAATAACGGTATGCAGGCAGCCTGGGAAAATAAGAGATTTACAATAAATTTTTGTATCCGTGAAAATGTTTAGATCCCGAATCTTACCTGGATCGGCGTCATAGACGTGAAGTTCAGTTCCTTCAGGGTTTTTAGAACCGGTTTGCTCAATGGTACTTCCAAATTTTCCCATTTTTGAGTCTTCATTTTATTTCTGATACACCACGTGGAGTTGGTTGTGTTGGGACTGAATTAGGTTATGTTTGTTGTTTACGGCTTTGCAGGTTAGGACGGGTCACCGATATTCAGCTATTAATCATCCACTGTATTCAATGATCGATTTCCTGATAGTCTATTCATGACTCGTTTGAAAACGTAACAATAATTTTTCTTCCTCAATTTTTCAGGTAGTAGGCGAAACGCGCTTACCGATTGGCCGTGCGGCCCGTGACGTCAGAGTTCGCAATTTAGGCGGTATATTTGAACAACTTTACGCAAACGAAAACTAGGAGCTGCGACGTGTAGAGTGAGATCGTTGAACTGAACAGTGACGTCATTGCATGGGCGAAAAAAAGACCGTTTCGAACGTTATCAAACTTCGGATTGACAATATATTCCGTATTCAGACGATGTATTATTTATATTATAGCTCATTTTTTGTTATAAATGAGTATTTGCAACCGTAACAAGAAAATTTATGCGAACTGCGTCGGTAATGAATAATTATCTTAATTTGATTTTAAGGTGAAATGAAAGTCACGTGACCTCGATATGATTTACACTTGGAATTTTCAAACGCTATTTTCTCAGCCAAAACACATTCGATTGATGCGAAATTGATATCAGTGACGTAGGAAAACTGAATGAAGGGCCTGCCAATCGTGGATTTTCGAAAATCGAGACGTAATAACAGTTTTTTAACAATATTGTTCTGTAATCCAAGGAAGTCCTGCCTCTCTCCACGAGGGGCAGCACCTCCTTGGGTTACAGAACAATATTGGTACACAAAATTCTGATTATGTCTTTCGATATTCGAAAATCCACGATTGGCAGGCCCTTCATTCAGTTTTTCTACGTCACTGATATCAATTTCACGTCAATCGAATGTGTTTTGGCTGAGAAAATAGCGTTTGAAAATTCCAAGTGTAAATCATATCGAGGTCACGTGACTTTCATTTCACCTTAATAATCTTCGATACCGTGAAAATTTTTTTTATTGTTAGATCGTTGAGTTGATGGGACAGGGGGATGAGGTGGTTGATCAACAATCATCAATCAATTATGAGAAAATGAAAAAAATAAGAACACCAGTTATAAGGCACAGGCAGTTTTTAATTTATTGATTTTATTATGATTTTTTTTTCTTTCTTCCTTTCTTTCTATTTCTTCAATATAAAATTTTTTTACTCCTTTTTTTTTTTTAATGATGCCACGCAGTGAATCATTTTTATTTATTTATTACTTTATGTTTCTTTTTTTGTTTTTTTTTTTATATCTTCATGAAATTTCATCTTCAATCATTTCTTCTTTTTTTTTGTTTCCTTTAATTTTATTTCTTTTATAAACAATGATCAATTCTCTGTCTGTTTGTCTGTATCATACCGCTATGTACACGACTAGGTGTAGTTGTTGCTCCGTTCCTTGTATGTATATTTGAAAATCATCTTTTTCTTTGTCGCTAACGCAAATGGTTCGTTTGTTTTTCTAATAATTTCGTCTTTTTCAATCTTTCATTCATCGACATTCGCACGAAATGGTTGTCGGATTCATTTTGACTATAAAAACGCCACATCTCATTTGCAAAGTAGATATTATTTCTCGCAATCCAACATTTTTTATAAGTTTCATATGATCTTGATCATGGAAAGTATACAACATATTTTAACTTCCATAGTTCGCACACATTTACAAGATCTGAGTTTGTCTCATCAACATTTTGAGAATACATTGACTTTGCGGTTGTAGCCATACATCAATTGCACGTATATGTAATTAGAATGATCTTAGATATCGTTCAATCGCTCAAAATAATCAATTGTATAAAAGACTTGAGAAAATTGCATATGAATCAAACGCGTACCATTTGTGCTAAAGACTTTTGATGGAGTATGATGTTAAGAATGTTATCTTTTTTTGAATGTTATTTTATTATCTCTCTCTCTCTCTCTCTTTTTTTATTATCACTTGAAGAATTATAATAATATATATCTCAAGCATTGGGGCCCAGAGAGAACTGGATAACCCGACGTTTCGAAGTCTCTTTTCATAAAAAATATTTAATAAGAAAAATTAGCATCAACAAACTACAGAGTTCTGAAAAAGTAACTCTATGCTTAGCCGCCTGACTTATCGCCCGACACGTACAGCTGTCTGTTTTTTTTTTTCGTAGTATATTAGTTTCAATCCAGGTTTTAGGCTCCCTCTTCAAGATTCATTCGCTATTCAGGCGCTCTCATATACATCTCATGTTTATATCGTCTCGGTGAGAGAGACTTTATTTTTCTTCTTTGTCAGCCTAAGGACGAGCAGAAAAATATATCTTCGATTTTTAATTTATTTATCATCTTTCCGGAAGATATTCAATGACAAAAAGGCCCCCCTTCTAATATAGAGTTGTCCAAAGTTTCATCAAAGTTTAAGACTTTATAATTTTCCATTTATTCTAATTCCCAAAACTTTGTGTAAAAATTTTCATTGGCTTCGAATAAATATCATTGTCCGTCTACCCCCAGCCTATAAAATGATTCCGTCTCATCGAAGAGGCTGAACGCTAATAATTTTTAGCCACTACGCACCCTAGATTTATAACTTCACCCTCTATTTCGAAGAATAGTTTCACTTTACTTCAATATGTAGTCAAGTACGTCGGCTCTTTCGTTTCGGTGCATAAAACGTCTTTAAAAAAAAAAAAAACGTGATACTCTATTTATGATATAATGACTAATTTTTATTACCATACAGTATCTAACGATTTTAATAAGATACGAGCATGACAACAATGTTTCTTCTTCTTTTGTCATGTTTGAGGGGATGCGCTTATGGGCCTTTCTCGTACAAATGTTTTTCTTTTTCTTCCTTTTTTAAACGATATCAACGTTCATCAAGAACAGCGATTATCTTTCTCGTCATTCGAATACGTATAACAAGTTGAACTTCGCTATTTTTAGCCACAGAGAAATGTGAAAATAATGACAAAGTAGAAAAGAAAGTTAACTAATTAATAAATACTCTACGCTTTACGAGTTGATATTACGTTTTTCACAGATACAAATCGGACTCAAAGAGTTTAGCAACAGGTTTCAACTGTGTTCTATAACTTGGTAAAGTCTACTCCATTTTCATACCGAGAGAAACTCCATTTTCACCACTTGTAAAACGACGTACTTGAATATGAGAATATTTTTAATTCAATGAAACGAAACGAGATGTGACTTTTTTTTCCTCTAATGAAGTGACAGAAAAAAGGAAAACGAGAAATGTAATGTGACGATAGTGAACGGTAAACACGGATGGCACACGGACGCATCGTTACTCTGTGGCTATGAAAATTCTCTATTCTTGCTTTATCTGATAAGCAAAAAAGATGGGCAGTAGCGACAGTTCAAATGCTATTGTGAAAAGTAACTTTTAAATTTAAAACACTTTACATTATTTCTTATAATAACGATTTTCTCTTCTCTCCCTTTGTGTATTTCCAAAAACTACTGATTGTGAGGCAGAATAACAGGTATAGTGGTTTGAGTGCCGGGCGGTGGTTGTGGTGGCAGATATTGCATATGCTGTGGCGGTATCATGTGAGGTGGAATCAGAGGGCACATTATTGGATAACTCGGCGCGTGTCCTTGTGGCGGAGGTTGAGGATACGCCGGCTGTGGTGTTCCGGATGGATTATAAGCACCGGGAGTATGAGATGGATTTTGATTAGCCGGCGACGGTGTCTGGCTCGGTTGTTGTTGCGTTACGTGTTGATGATGCGGGTGTCCCATATACTGTATTTGTTGTGGTTGTGGCCCCTGAGACTCGTGGTGATGATGATACGGAGACGTCATGTGTGGCGGCGGCGGAGGAGCCTGAACCATTCGCACCATTTGTTGATAGGCCGGTTGACCAGGGTACGGAACTTGGAACGGAGGATGAAGCGGCGCTGGTGCTAGCAGAGGCTGACCAGTCGCAGCTGCGACCTGCATTTGTGAGGCAATGTCTGGACCACGGTGCTGCATCATTGGAACTGAAAGATGAAAATTGGGCTTGTTTAACAGATGCGATGAAGATTTTGGACGGACGATTTGCACACGTATGTTTGTGGTAATCCCAGTTTTTTTCATTAACGACTAGTTATTTTAATCCACGAACGCTATCGATACCTAGGTATTGACCCTTTCGGAACCTGGCTGCAGGTTGAGCCTGTTGTTGCGTGAATGCAGTCGGTGGTTGACTGGTCATCACGTATGTGGCAGGCATGACGACTGTCTGCATAGCAGCACCGGTGTACTGAGGTGTTTGGGGTGTGTGTGGCCTGCTTGGTGTTGGGGTGCTAGGCGAGCGCTGAAAGCAATTACAAAATCGAGTTAACGAAGAATCCCAGAAGACGATACCAGCGTCAACTTACAGGTGTGAACGGTTTTGCATTCGGATTAAACTCCTTGGCGTTAGGATTTAGGGTAGACTTTTTGAAGGCTGTCGTGATTTTTTCTACCGCAGGTTCAGCCTGTTGCATGGAAGGTGTGGTCTGCTGAATTTGTTGCTGTTGCGGAGGACTGGTCGTACGCACGGGTTGTGGCCCAGGCGGCGGTTTGGTCGTGACGATAGGTTCCTCCGTTGTCTGTTGATGTTGAGAATGAGGCAGCGAGTGCTGCTGCTGTTGCTGTGCCTGCGGTTGATGCTGCTGATGCTGCGACTGAGAGTGAGATTGCTGGTGACTTTGATGATGCTGTTGCGCCGGCTGCTGCTGTATCGGCTCCTGCTGATGCTTCCTAGACAAAGGAGGAGGCGGCTCTTGGACCGGTGGTTCAGCCAGTTTGAATTCCGTTGCAAACTGTCTCAGCTCCGAGTGTTGTTCTTCTCTCCCTCGGGGGGTCGGCACCTTCCTATGTTCCGACTTTTGAGGTGGTATTTCGCACCGTTGACCGTCGACTGAGTTCTGCTGTTGAAGCGGCGAATGTTGCTGATGCTGAGGTTGCTGTTGCTGATGTGAAAGATTTATGTTAGGTTGTGGAAAAGGAGCCGGCGGAGCTTTGTCCGCTTGATAAACCTGTTGCCTCCCGGGTCTGTCACGTTTTTCTGGATTTATCTTATTTTGAGACTGTTGCTGTTGCGATTGCTGTTGCGAAAAAGCCACTTGCTGAGGTATAGCCGGTACAACTTGTGGCTGAGGTTGAGCCTGTGGCATTACTGAAATCAAAGAAACAACGTTACACATCTTCTAATGGCGATAAAAGATAGAAAAAAGGTGAGACGAACATTTACCTTGGACCCCTGCAACCGGGGGTAGAGGCTGCGCGGTTGGTGCCGGTACAAACGGTGGCGGAGTATTATATGTGACAACAACAGCGCTGGGTGGTAGTCCCATGTTAATAGGAACCGGATGTGGAACTTGAGCGTGAGGAGTCTGAATCCCCACTGGAATGTTTGTCGTTTGAGCAACGTTAACGCCAGCTGAAGGTGGCGGTTGTGTATATACATTTTTGCTAGCTGCGTTTCCCGGAGAAGGAGGCGGAGGCGTCGAGCGCATGAGCTTTCCCGGACCTCCGTTTTTCCGTTTTGGTGGTGGGACGTACTTCCCCTCGTTAGGCCTTACCTAGGATGTGAAACAAGGCGTGTTAAAATTAATTAATAACCAGGCAAAGGTAACGCGACGATCGCCAAGATGTGACGTCATGCTTACAACGGACGCGAATCTTTCCTCCTCGTCTCCGTTTTCTAAATCCAATCTCGCTTTGTGATTGGGCTGAGCTTCAATTTCGTTGGCAATTTCCGCAGCCTTTTGTTCCTGGTCCTTGAATTCTTTGGTATCTTTGCGCTGCAGCTGAAGAGTGTAACCGGCCAGCGACGGTTCGAACGTAGATTGGACGCCGTATATCTGCTCGTTTTTGCGGAACATTTCATTGACGTCCCACCCGTTCTGTAAACGGGAAATAAATTATTTATCATTCTTCAATCCTGAATTGCGTGATATTTCGGAGGAATTCAAGTACCGCAGCTCCATCCAACTCCAAGTCATCCCCGTTCATGGCCGACGGAGCTTCCCAAGGTTCCAATTCTTTCTCCCCTATCATTCCGTTGAATTTACTAATGGCAGTGTCCGTTTGGAACGTGTCCCTAATTGCATAATCCAAGTCTACATCCTTGGCAGACATAGTGATTATGTCTTGAGGCTTGAATATCAGCTTCTCTACTACGCTGTCTACGAGTATTTTACCACTGACGTCTATGCGATGAGCCATTTCCAGCACTACGTCGAACTGGCTTGAAAATGTACGGAATACTCCCTCGAAAACGTTTCCATTTTGGGTTTGAACCTGCGCAGAAGACGATAAAAGTGAAAAAAGTGATTCGCGTTCCCGGCGAAGGTGCGGGAGGCTCGTTTTACCTGCACAATGTTCCCGACGTGGCTGGTTATGGCGTGCATGAAGTGGGCGTTGTTGTAGACCCCCTCGGCAGCGACGGATCTCTCCGGAGGGCCCCGAGCCCGCGGGGACCTGGAAAAAGATGGCAATCTCGTCGGAGAATAATTGCGATTGAATATCGTCGATCGGGGTAAAAGTCTGGCCTCTCACCTGGTCGGGTTGGGGCGATTCTTTCTCTTGTTGTTCATCCTGTTTGACGAAGATGGTTCCTCGTCGGTCGGTTGGTTCCTGCCGCCTGTGTGCTGGGCGCCTTCTCGTTTTCTTGTGGGGACCGGAATTTTGGCTAATTTATCGTACACGATACGAGGTATAAACGAGCGATTACTAAAATGCGGATTCGAGTCTCGCACGATATCGGCTCTTCCGGGTTATGACGAACTGGCGTATCGAGCAGCGGATAAAAACTAACGTCCTCCTTTATTATAGGTTATAAATGAACGCGGATAAATTTCGTCAAACTGGCCGCGAAAATTCCAGGCGCAATGAAACCCTCGATCGACACTGTTGCTCGTCTGTTGAACGCACCAGGCGAATACGGCGCGGTGGCGAATCCGTTTGAAGAATAAACAGGCCCGATGAGAAATGCAGGATAACTACACGGTCACGACAAGCCGTGACGTAACTTCGATCTCCCTCAGAGCAGCCCGCCCATTTAAATATATCATTCAGATACTCGGTGTGTCCGCCGGCCGATGATAACCTCCGATAACCGATTCGTTTATTTAACAACAATTATAACGGTAGGTAGTTTTTAATTAATTAACATGTGGTAAACGGTAAAAGTTAGCGCAAGTCGCCCGATCGCCCGATCCCGGTGACTGATTCGATTCAGTCGCCGTCTACCGGATTTACGTCGAAAACTAACGTCACGTCAACCCCTCGCGAGACCCGCATACCGTGAGTTTCTCGCTACGCGGGCCACTCGGTGCACCTAAAGCAGGCAACCGTACGTACGTCCCATAAGAATTAGCACGAGCCGTACGTACGGTTGCCTGTTTCAGGCGCACCGAGTGGCCCGCGTAGCGGGAAACTCACGGTATGCGGTGCGATGCGGAACGAACCGAGGCGCTCGGCTCTACGCCAATGGGTATATTGACCGCGAGGCGGGAGAAATCAATATGAAAACCGAATGAAAACTTGGACGAAACTGGCGCATGACGCGTGACCCCGTAGACCGAACTCCTTGGCCCGATCCCGGTTCTGCGTTTAGTTCGATATCACCGAGGAAGAAGGAGGAGATACGGTTTTTTCGTAATCTGATAAGAAAAGTGAATATCGTAGCGGGTCTTGAAGACATGTCGGGAAACAAGTGTGTGAAACCACCGAGGAAGGCTTACGCGAAGGAACCCCACGAAATGACTCACGCGGAAAAGCTTAGGCTTATTGATGACGATTTGAATTCGTTCTATAAGTAAGAATTTGTGTTATTCTGTACTTTAGGTATTCGCATTGTTACCTACGTCTTGTTTACACAGTTTGGTCAATTTCGGTGTCTCATTTCTTCTTTGTTTTATCGTTAGTTTAGTGACCCTAAAATTTTCGAAAATTCAATCTGCACACTAATTTCAAACAATATATTATAACTATCTGTAAAGCGTTTATCATTCTGAGGATTTAATTTTAGCAATACTTTATTTTATTCTAGATCTTTTGTTTCTATTTGAATGTATCAGTACTTTATTTATTATAATAAGGATGTATTGGCCATACAATCTCAACCAAAAGTGATTCTCGTCGACAATATCAGGTACTTCGGGATGAGATGAAAATCGGAAAAAAATCAACCACAATCAAGACGATCAAAGTATTAACTTTGAATAATAATAATACCCAAAAGTTATCAATAAATTGTTTAAACAAAACATTGTTTAACAAATTTTATGGTAACGTTATTTTGTTCATCTCAAATGAATGCCCTAATTTTTCTGAATACAAATGAATTTTTAAAGAATTTTGTCACTATTTTGACATTTCCGTTTTTGAAAATTTCCAAATTTTCAAAAATGGAAAAAAAATCTTAATTTCGGATATGTTTTTGTGAAAACGATGTAGATTACAATTCCGAAGTTTCCGTAGCGTGGAACAAATAGTTTCGTAAATATACAGACGTTACAAATTTTCGAAAAGGGAAATTTCAAAATATGTAGTGACAAAATTCTTAAAAAATGCATTTGTGTTCGGAAAAATTAGGGCATTTATTTGAGATGAAAAAAAAATAACATTACCAGAGAATTTGTTAAACTATGTTTTGTTTGAACAATTTATTGATAACTTTTGGGCATTATTATTATTCAAAGTTAATACTTTGATCGTCTTGATTGTGGTTGATTTTTTTCCGATTTTTATCTTATCATAAAGTACTCAATTTGCCGACGAGAATCATTTTTGGTTGAGATTGTACGGCCAATACATCCTTAATTATTTAGGATAGGTTCATTAATTTCTCTTTATCCTCGATCACATAATTTGTACCTGTCATTTAATGTATATAAATCAATTAAATTTTCAAATTTGGTCAAACCGTCCGAGAAGCACCAGAAAAATGATATCAAAGCCTGCAGTGTCTCTCTAGGATGATTTAAACTGTTTTTTACTATAAAATCAAGTTAGATTTTAAAGTCTGCCTCATCTCCCACAAGTTATTCTCTATGTACACGTAATGAGTTCTACGTATTGTTATCAAAGGTATTGCCAGCAAGCTGGCTTCACCGAAGAAGAAATGGACATAATCTGCCAGCCGTTGGTGGCAGCGATGCGTCGGTCCTGGTTGCAGCTAGCTTTCCGAGCCGCTTTGGTCCTGATCGTAGTAGGAACGATCGCCTGTCTAGCGGCGCAGTTGGATTTTGTTGGGACTCACTTTTCGGCGATCGGACGGCTCATGTTGATCAAGATTCTGCCCATTTGGAACTGGCAGCCGCTTTATTACGAGAACTGCATGATCAACAACCCCTTTTACAACGACTACACCATCACCGAAGAGGACTGCGTGGTGAGGATTGATCAAACTTGCCAGTCTTAACAAAAATTTGTGTCAAATTAACGCGGTGAATCGTTCATTCCACGGTTATTTCAGACTTGCGAGGCTCTAGAGACCATCGATCGCCTCTCTGACGTCAGATATCGACAACTTGTTGATAACTACCTGAGCAGAGATGCCCCGGCAATCATCACAGACGCCATGGAATCCTGGCCGGTTATGAACACGGACTACTTCTGGTTCGATAATATCACTCATGTGAGTGGCCACGCCTTGGCGACTTGAATTGTAGCATTTCATGCTACACCTTGACGACTTGAATTGTATGCTACACCTTGACGACTTGAATTCTAGCATTTCATGCTACACCTTGACGACTTGAATTGTAGCATTTCATGCTACACCTTGACGACTTGAATTGTATGCTACACCTTGACGACTTGAATTCTAGCATTTCATGCTACACCTTGACGACTTGAATTGTATGCTACACCTTGACGACTTGAATTCTAGCATTTCATGCTACACCTTGACGACTTGAATTGTATGCTACACCTTGACGACTTGAATTGTAGCATTTCATGCTACACCTTGACGACTTGAATTGTAGCATTTCATGCTACACCTTGACGACTTGAATTGTAGCATTTCATGCTACACCTTGACGACTTGAATTGTATGCTACACCTTGACGACTTGAATTCTAGCATTTCATGCTACACCTTGACGACTTGAATTGTATGCTACACCTTGACGACTTGAATTCTAGCATTTCATGCTACACCTTGACGACTTGAATTGTATGCTACACCTTGACGACTTGAATTCTAGCATTTCATGCTACACCTTGACGAATTGAATTGTATGCTACACCTTGACGACTTGAATTGTAGCATTTCATGCTACACCTTGACGACTTGAATTGTAGCATTTCATGCTACACCTTGACGACTTGAATTGTAGCATTTCATGCTACACCTTGACGATGGAACGCTACGATCCAAGATCTGGTCTTCTGCGAAGCCATTTATTGTTTGGAATTTGTATGCATTGCAGCTGTACTTGGAGAACGAACGTCTGATGGAAACGGTTCCTTGCGCGTTGACCTCAAATCTTCGCACAGGTTCGTCTGACCTGGCGGCGTTTCTTCGTAGAGTTCATTCGCCGGAAGTAGCCAAGTGGTTCGTCCATTGGCAAAATTGCGACATAAACGCCGTGAAAGTATTGAGGAAATATTACCAGCGACCGTATTTTCTATCGAGTACGGTATCGCCGGCGCATTTCAACTGGGTCCTTATGTCCTCAGACTATAATAGTCCGAGCTACAAAAAGGTCGAGTTGGACTCTGGTCTGATAGCTCTGGCTCAATTGAGAGGGGCTACGCAACTCAGATTAACCCCAATCAATCCATGCAATAGTTCGTGCCCGGAATTAGTCGCGGATCTACATCAGGGTGAGATGCGTGAGTATCTCAAGTCCGGTGTGTAGAATGATTGCGAGAAATAGACGCGATTTTTGCTTCTTTTTTCTTTCAATTTTCAGTGGTCTTTACCAACGTTATGTGGACGTTGGAATACGCCCCTATGCGAGGGCTGGACAACATAGCCATCCTCACAGAAACCGTGTGGGAAGACGACATGTAGAATAAATCTGTGTACACGTACTTCTGATTGACATTATAAATGGAGTATAAAGAATCTACTGTATTTAGTATCATAACGATCTACTTGTTCTCTTCGTAAATGATATATAAATTGAAATAAGAATAAATATGATTATTTCACGAATTAAAAATCAAACGTGAATATAATGAGAAGATATTGTCTTGTTATTGCAAAACCTCGATTTCTCTTTATGATAATCTGATCGGTTGTATTTATAGATGGTTAATGGATTGAAATTAAACGAGTTCAAAGTTGATATAAACTAACATCTGTAGGTCGAGGATGAACTCAGGATAAACTTTACAACATATAGTAACTTATTTTATTATTGTTTGATCGTATTTTCAGTTTTTTTTTCCTTTTTCTTTTTTCTTTTTCCTTTTTAACTCATAACTCTCGCTTAAATATACATTCTAGATTCAATCATAGCAAAGATTGCAAATGAACAGAAATCTTATTGTATTGTCCTTTGCCGTTGGGTTTTCAATATGATTTTTTCTTTTCTTTTTTTTTTTATATTAAATTCAAACAAAATTATGTATATTTAATTTCAGATTGTGCTATTAGAGGTAAATATAGTTTTTTTTTTTTCAAATCAACAAATTTTCAACGAATTAGAACGACGCTGACGAATAAAATTTCTAGAGGACTTAAATAGGGGTAACGTTGACGCAATGCAGCTAATCAATTTCTAACAGTTTTTTTTTTCTTCAATCATCATTCATTTCGATATTTTTATGAGACTTTGAACTGTATCAGAATCTACGTTATAAATTCATGATTGATCAATTGCACTGCATCGATTTACTTTTTGTCCTGTAACATATTACAATATTTTCATTATCAACAGTTTTATATCTTCTTTTTTTTTAAGTTTTTTAGTTGTTTTTTTCTTTTTGAGAATAAAATATTCAATAGATAAAGCGAAACATTACTGAAACTGTCGTAAATTATTATTATTATTATTATTATTTTTGTTCTTTTCCTTCAAATTGATAATAATGTAAACTTAATTATGCGATATACAAGGTGTCACGTATAAGTAACAACGAACAAGTTTCTTTTATTAAGTTATTGTTTATGATAACATTGAATTTTTTTTTTTCTTATTGTTTTTTTTCCACCTTTCATTTGGCTAACAAGGATTCAATTACTTTTCCTTTTGATCCATAGAAAACTAAGCGCAAGGTCAAATATCAAACATAGCTGGCGTTGGCATGCTCGTTAAAATTGAATAACGCTATAGACTTTTTTTTTTGTTTCCTATAGTTTTTAGTGTTAATACTAGAGAATATTAACTAATATTACGTATTTGATTTCCTACAGAGTCTAAGTTTCGTAGGTCTTATTATTTTTAATTTTTCTTTTTTATTATTATCTTTTTTTTTATAAGGAAAGAATCTATGATATGAATCTTGTTCTCTGCGACGAGATAAAACTCAAAGATCATTGGACGTTGCATTCGATTTTAATTTACCATTTCTTTTCTTTTTTTTTTTTTGTCTTCTCCGTTTTCAACTTGATCAATTGAATTAAGCACCTTACGCGTTCCCATTCAGATACCTTACGATGCACGAGCCAATGAATATCAACGCTACGTTTAGTATGAATCAGAAATCTGGATCACCGAACACTTGTAATCTTTGATTTTGAAATCTGCATAATTGAACGTGATTGGCTATAAAAAATTGTCTATTTTTGGGATAACTGTTGTCATATATTTGAATCAAAGGCTACATCGAAGCTATTATATGGATTACAATAAATTCGGAAAAAGTAGTTCCATCAAATTTTAGTGATAAAAAACATCAGCGAACAGAAACGAATGGAATCGGACGACGATCTACCCTCCGATTATCTGATTCAACTGAATTTAGCCTTTGATTAATACTTTATGTGAAGGAGTTATTTGACTATTGTAAGATCAGTACTATCCCCAAGAATACAACTAGTTTCACGGTATACTGCTCTCTTGGTGAAATTGGTACTCTGGTCTTCGCCCGTTCAATCGTCCGACGAGCTAATCGTAAAACGATGAAAGATATTATTCTACCTATGTATTCACACTAAAAACACGTTTTCAACGTCAAAAGAAATCTAAGACCAGACCACTGGGGAAGTCGTGGGCTTGATTCTTGTAGGCTTATTCTAGAGTAGTGGCAAATTGAAATCCTTGGATATCAACCTGTGACGATGCTTGTACCTGACTGTAACTGATTTTGATAGAAGAAATTGTTTTTTTTTCCTTTCTTTTTTTCATTCAGTTTTTAAATATTTTTTCTTCTAAGGATAACTTTTTCCTTTATGAAATCTATCTGATATCACAGTGCAGCGAGCAAAGATATTTAAGGTTTTCGTATAATCAAGGTGAAGAAATAAAATATCTTCATATTTTGTCACTACTCTATTTTATATTGACGAAATGAATAAAATTCTTCCGAGCATCGCGCCACGTGCATAGCGGTCAATCCATGGATCTATAGAACCGTCGATAATTGATAGTTTAATAATAATCGTTTTAGATATATAATTGATAATAACATTATAATATTACATTACAAGTTAACTTCATTCTCCTTCCCTTATAATTCATTCACCATTTCAATTTTTTGGCAAAAAAAAAGTTTGACAAAATAAGTGATACTAAAAATGATAATAATCGGATACTTTGTACAAAATACACACAAGTAGCGATGTAACAACAATTTGCGATAGTTAAATATAATATATTATTATGTATATGCATGTGGTAATCGTTTGTTTTATTTTTCATAATTTTTTCTTCTTCTTCTTTTGTTATAACATTATTATTTTCAATGATCAGTAATAATAATATTATTATTTATATTTCATCAATTTATATAATTTTTATATTATAATATAATTGGTAATGCATTTTATTTTATTTTTATTTTTATTTATTTTTTGTTATTTTTTATTTTTTTGCTTCTTTTTTTCATTAATGAATTAATTTTTTTTTTTAATCTTTTGGTATTGATCAATTAATTCATTTAATTAATATAGCTGGCGAATTGTGGATGGATAAATCACTTCTATCCATACAGAACTGCTGAATGCGACAGCAAGCTAATTCTTTTATTTATATACCAACAGTGGGACATAAAAAGGTTTCTAGTCAGAAAATTCAGTATCTTAATAAATAAATCTTAGTCACATTATCAATAATATATCCAAAATCGGATATTTTATAGTTAATACGATTTATATAGAATTATAAACGATTACGCTTAATGCCCGACAATAAGATGTAGTACAATCTATAAATTTGTACACAAATTTCATAATTGCATCGATGAGAAAATTTCTTTCTTTCGTTTTTCCTTTCCTTCGCTATCGGTCATCCTCAGAAGGTTTTCTAAAAATTTATTTAACAAGATTCAAGAATTTCCAAAGAGCTAGGTACCATTTTCCCGCAGTCGCACTGTATTCATTATATTTATAATTACTCAATAAATTTAATTATTAATTTTTATTATTTATAGATATGATTATTGTTTGTGTCAGAGTGAGGCATCTCAAGGCACGCCCACCCCCGCGCGACTCTGGACAATGCTGTCGTCCATACGTCTATACCTATCCTACCCCAAACTACGTAAGCGCTGGCCATTATTTTTTCTTTTATATCTGCCAAATTCCATTCAATTTCAATTTCTTTTTAAATTTAATTCATTTAATTTAATTTAATTAGGTTTTATCACTTTAATTTATCGCTCTGCGAACAATGCTAAACAAAACTCTACGCCCACTCCTAACTTTTTTTTTTCTTTTTTTTCGAATGAAAAATTAACACGTGGCTATCTTAAATTATATCCAAGCATGGATTACCTCAAAACAGTGGTTCTGGATGTAATAACAGTTGGATCGCATCATCCTCCTGTTTCTTCGATTGAAATTGATCAATTTTTCCTAGAATTTCGAAAGCAGTGTCGAAATGCAAGTCTCTGTTCCAAATTCGACATACATCCCAATCGAATCGCCTCAAATCTAAATATTTTCTCGTGTATAAGTGGGGAAACTTGTTAAACTTATTTACTGAGACTACCCAAATTCTTTGGACCTCGAGTTTAAAGATTGTGCATGTTTTTTCTTTCATTGTCTGGGATAAACTGAATGATAAGCTAAAACTAAACGTATTACGGCGTAAAATTATGTGTAGTAACTTAGAACTGGGTAGTTTTTTTGAGGTCGATCCTGAGCCACTCCGCGATGACCAATCTATCAATTTCATCGTGAATCTTAAACGCTATATTACAATTTGTTTGAGTGAGCGGACATAGTGGTCCGAGCCGGATGACACACAGCCAGCGTAATGTGTAAATGAATGTAATCAAAAGCGACTAAAAAACCTTCATAGTTCACTTCCCCAACCCAAATTTCATGAAGATTAGTTCCTTGCCTTTAGACAGAATATCTCCACCGGCACTAGCCCCCGCCATTTCAGTGAATTTCTGCATTAGGTTTGGTCCAGCGGCTGGGGCTGGCTGTTGAGCTTGAGCGTCTGCCTGTGTCTTACTTTGGGCGGTAGGTAAAACCGTTGGTATACCTCGCATGGGTTTGCTCGCGCCTTGAGGTCCGGACATCGACGAGCTCTGATTTTGTTGCGAATACTGTTGGTTCGGTTGGCCGTATCCCTGATTTTGTTGATATCCTTGATTCGGTTGCGGAAACTGTTGGTTCTGCTGATTAAAGTTTTGGTTCTGTTGATTGTATCCTTGATTCGGTTGCTGATAGCCTTGATTCTGTTGATTATAGCCTTGGTTTTGTTGATTTTGTTGCGGATACTGTTGACTGGATCCCTGTTGCTGCTGCTGCTGCTGCTGCTGTTGCTGTTGTTGCTGGTGTTGCTGCTGCTGCTGCTGCGTCGGATATTCATTCTGCTGTAAATGCGGCGGCGGTCCTTGAAGAACCCCCGATGTGTTACCACCGCCCCGATTGACCACGCCTCTCCCCCTCCCCTGGAAATAAATTTGATAAGAACTGTTATAGCAACGTGTAATGGTATCATTTCCTTCAAATATTTTTTACAATAAACATTGCGATATAATTTTTTCTTTATTTTTTGCAATTTTTTGCGCAGTTTATTCTATTCGTACTAAACTTGGAACACGCTACTTGCATCTAAAAACATTATCTACGACGCCACAATTAAATCATTTTCATCGATTTCAATTATCGTACCGTCAGATTATAGAGCATGAATTAATGCTAGCGATCACATGGAGTCATTCAACTCTGAATATTGATCTCCTCGTGGGTGTAAACGCAGTCATGATTTGGAAAATTTTCCCAAAAGTATTTTAATTGCCTCCTAGGTCAAGAATTTATTCGATTCATGTCTATTGTATAATCAAAAAATAAAAACTAGCGACGTGCTTAGCACAGCGATACAAACAGTCCATTGGCAAGAATTTACTCCTTGACTAAAGAATAAAAGGCTAAAGAATTCATGTCTGCAACATATTGATCTAGAAAATAGGAATACAGTATAGGAATTAAGCTTCGGTTCACCCTCAGCTGGGTAGGTTTTACATCATCACACATAAAAGCGCTAGGAAAAATTTCACAAGGCTGCAGAGTTGTGTGACTAACATAGGATGCAACATGCTACACAGTATCTAATGGAATAAGCTCCTTGACGATCTGTACGCTCTAGACTCGAGGATCCTGTATCCACTGCATACGACTGCCGTTGACTATAAAGATTTACGAAAACTAGCAACAAGCTCTAAACTTTTTTCGACGATCCTTTCTTCGTTCATCCCTAGACCACCAAGGCTAGAAAAATTGCGTAGTAAAAAACGGACAATTTGCTATTACCAAGAAGCAAATAGAAGCTAATGTTATTCGCATAGCTGCCTATGGCTTGCCTCCCATATTGACAACACTGGGTCATACCGGTCATTCGCTTAGGGGTAGCGTGCACTCACCTGCTGCTGAAGGTGGGGCGGGACAGATCCCTGGCCCACCTGATGGGCATGGGAGCCCATAACACCCCCAGGGGGTGGGTGATTAGGTCCGTGCTGATTAGACGTAGTTACAGTCGTGTAGCTGTGGTTGTTCGCTTGTTGATAGGCTAGATGCGGTGGTGGATTGTTTTGTTGTTGTTGTTGGTTGTTCATTAGTGGTGGTTGTTGTTGTTGTTGTTGTTGTTGTCTAGAGTCTAAGTGACAGACAGGGACAGACACAGGCACAATGCAGGCAGACGCATCTAGCAACAGAGAAGAGAACAGAGTCGTGTTGTCATTTTTTGGCGCAAACTTTAATCTCACAAAGTTAACTATACCATACCCATTCATGATTTTCTTTCTTTCTTTTTTTTTTTTTCTTTTGCATATAATTTACATCGACGAAAAAAAGATACTTATATTTTTTTACTGAATTGATTATGTCAAATGCCCTCTTATTAACATGAACTCTCTCATCAGACATTTACTCAACTTGCATCGGTCTGTATCTAGAAAATATGATTCAAGGTTTTCCAAATTTCACTACCAATTTATGATACTTGAATTTCGAAGTACCTGATCATGTCGAAATTCATTTTTATGTGCAACAACGAAATCCATGATTAGATACTTCAAGCAGTGAATAAATAAAAAGGTGAGTTTTCAATATTCATCCTGATGACTTCTATGCAAAATAATATAACGTCGTGACTTGAATCTGAGAAGTGAAACGATTACATTTATTCAACTTGGTGATGTATGTACTTGGAACGTATTGAGCATCAATTGGTGTATGCTATATGTTTCTGATCAGTATTCAGGCAATTTGAATCTATCATCTAATCCAACTGAATAAATATCATCCGAGAAAATTGTGCAAATCTCTGGTGCTGATGGAATAATAAGAAAGTGACTTTGATGAAAAATTTTGAAGAAAGGGATGAATAACGATGATATGACTTGATGACATGATGGCACCAGCATGACAACACGACACGAACGACAATCATGTGACACGACGACCACTGACCAGTCCAGGCACACAGACAGATCATGTTAATACGACATGATCGTTAATAATCAATCAATAAATAAATATAATATGATGTATCTATGACGTATAGATATATATTTATGTATCGTTATGAAATGATAAATATATAAATATATAAACGGTAGTATATAGACAAAGAGAGTAGGACAGATATAGAGAAGTGATAGAGCTGAATAGAGCCCGGAGAGAAAATACATAGTATATAAGAGAACACATCGAAAGCAGCATAGTGTTTTTGCATTTGTCATGTGTTTGTATATCGGCACGTGTCTAGCGCAGCATTTAGGGAATTTCATAGAATTATATATATATAGAATTATATATTCATAGAATTATATAATTATATATATTATACTGATTTTCAGTGTATGTCGGTTATCATTGTTTATTTCATCTTATTATTTATCAACGATCTTTATACCGGGTGATTTACTCTTCATCGATCAAATTTGAGAAACCAATTCTGAGAATAAAAGTCTTCCTCGGCACATCATCAGATACCGATAGCCATCGGTTTTTATTAATTTCGAAATTAGATTCGTGTCGAGCAATTTAGAAAAAGCTTCGTGTCGACCTGGAGCTCGTAAACTATGGAGCGCCGGGACCAGGATGGCGAAAAAAAGATTCTGTCGACCTGGGGTCAGGTGGTACAAAGCGCACCGTCACATGTCCATCGGAAGCACAATATCGAAGACATCTAATATTAAAATAATTCAGAACTGATTGGTCTCGGTATCTGATACTGTGCCGGGGAATCTGTTTATTGCACACAAGAAACCCGGCACTATTCAAAGCTGGTATCGGCCCTCTAATTGGTTTACTTGAGTAGTTTTCCACTGGAAAACTCGTAAGCACTCCTTAGAAATTTCGCCAAAGACTTTTATGCGAAGAATTGGTTTCTCAAATTTTTTCGGTGTAGACTAAAATTATCCTGAATACTTTAGCGTTAATTATGATTAACTTTCTCCGTTGGCTCTTTACATTTAATAATTCATTGGATAAAGCATCGATTGTCACGTCTGCTCGCTGCTACTGCTCTTTGGCGATTGATTTTTAATTTTATTACTTCCATTTCCTTTCGTGATTATTTTTTATCATTCCCAGATCCTATGTTTCTACCAAGAGAACATATTTCTCTGTTCAGCTTCTCAGCGATTCTTACTTGAATATTTTTTTCTTCCGTTTCTGTACTGCAATATGACTGATATTTGAATTTAATTCACTGTGAATAATCTTGAATTATTTATTCATGGTATTAATATAATTTTAATATTTGTGTACATCCAGTGAAAATTTAAATATACAATTTAACTCTTGTGTACACGTGTATTATATATTATGTTGAGACATATAGTACTGAGCACGCAGATTGCAGGTCAAGCAACAGTATATAGTATCTCTACGACATCGGTACATCACCCAACATCAATTATTAAGTAATTAATTAACTGTTAATATTTCTAAGGTGTATTAAAAATATTAAAAATAATATTCGTTCACTGGTCCTCAGCATGGGGGAGGAGAAATAAAATACCCAAAAATAGGATATTTTATTCCATATAAAATCAGCTATTAACGTGGACTTTGTTATCCTTCCATTGTCAGATCATAATAAATTAGACAGTCAGGTCAATAATTAATCCGAAAATAATTATCAATTGATAGACGCTGACCGTATGTTTTCTCGTGACCCTTCTGCCTGTCGTCTGGCACATCAAGTCTCGTGTCTTGTGTTGCTTGCCGTTACTATACCCCGTTTAAGCTATATATTCAAGTCTCGAACCTTGTAAGAATAATTATTCAAGTTTTTCAACTAACAATAAATTAGAACCACAGCCTAAACGGAGATAGTCACACATCAGCGTCCGTTGTTGAAAATAGAAATGACGAAAAATAGTTCTCAATCTTACCTTTGGGGCGACGATGGCCGGGCGGAGGAGGTTCCCTGGGTGGAGGCGGAGGGCCTCGTGCACCAGGGCCTTGCCCTGGCCCAGGGTTCCTTCTGCTCCCCGGAGGCTGCTGACCTTGTCCTTGATTCTGCCCTTGGCCAGGAGCTTCGGTGAGAAAATTGCTAGGAACCAATCCCCGCACTCCGTCTAACTCTCCCATGTAGAATCCGTCGTCGTCCATATCTCCGTATACATAGATTTCATTTCCGGTTTGGAAGGTCAACTCGACTTGCTGTTGATCCAGAAAATACGATTAATAAACCGACGCGGTCCATCGATCCGAGCGAAAATCTCTACCTCGGCGTCAACGTTAGGCGAAAGTTCTTGTGGATCGTAGTCGTAAAGGGCGATCATTTTCTTCACAGGCATACTGGCGTATATATCACCCCACCTATCCCCCTGTCCACCGCCCTGACCGGCTCGTCTATTCGCGACTCCTTGGTTCGGACCTTGATCCTTCAATTCTTCAACCATATTATGAGGAACGTATCCCCTTCGGCCTCTACATTCGCCCCAGTAGAATCCATCGCCATCCTTCTCGCCGTAGACCTTGAGAGAGAGTATCGTGCGATTATAACATCCTGATTGACGTTGGTGGAATAATAGATGTTGAAGAAAACCTTGATATTGTCACCCTCGTTGAAAGGTAACTCTTCTTCGCAGGCATCAGGGTTCGGCGACATGGTCGTGGGGTCGTAGTCGAACAGAGCTACAAACCACCTCGGCCGTTTGTTCATCTGCTGCGTCCCACCAGGCGCATGATGAGGTCCACCCGCACCTCCGGCTTGGCCTACAGTTTGACCGGGTCCGGCTCCACCTCGATACATGGGACCCCTCCCTCTTTGATTAGCGCCTGAATAGATGAGAAGACGAAGTTGAGTCGAATCGAGAGCGTAGATAGTGACAAGCAACTACCTGACTGATCGAAGTATGGGTTCTGGGGCCTGGGGCCTCCGGCGGGTCTCCCCCCTCTGTGAGTGGGTCCCCCGGGCATTCCAGGATTGTTGTATCGATGATGCGGATGATGCGGAGGCATGTTTCTCCCTCTTCTAGAAGGGTCTTCTTCCTCGCTGTAATTAGCTTCGCTAGCCGAGTCCTTGGTGATCTCTGGAACACCTGAGAATCAATAATCATTCAAAGATATCTGTCCGACTCGGAGGGTCCAAAAACAGGTTCGTCGCACGTTACCTATCTGAGGTATGCTCTGTCCCGGATATATTTCCTTGTCGGACAGATTTTCGTCCGTCTCGATGACGACTTGACCATGAGCGTCGACCCTGGTTGGGCCGTGCCGCCTCATGTGCGGAGGGACAGGAGCGTTAGGATATCTTTGATTCATGTTTGTAACTCTGCGATTGGGATCTTCCTGGTTCGACATTTGCTGCTGGTTGATGTCCTGTCCGTGTTGACCGTGCAGATGAGGACCCCCTCTGAGAACGCTGCAGGGAATAGCGGTTGCGCAGCTGTCTCCAGACTGGCTCTCCCTGCTCTTAGTCCTCACCGTTACATGTTTCGGGTTCAAACCCATCAGTTTATGGATGTCAATCAGCGCGTGATCTCCAGTCGGGCTGTCTACGTCCGTTACTTTTTTACCATCAGCGTAAACAGCGTAACCGGTGACGGCCGAACCGTTTAGGGCAACAGGCTGCCAGGTCACTAGCAAAGTGCCGTCCTGCGGTCCTGCCTCCACCTTTAACAAAGCAACTGCGTAAAAATCCGGTTTCTCGCCATCCTCTCGGTCGTTCTATTCTTCTTTACCTGTATATCGACCGGAGGGTCGGGCAGCCCCTTGGGCAAAGTTTTAAAGTGAACGTGACAAGCCAGTGCGCTTGCAGACTGCGTATTTTGGTCTTCGAAGTGGGTGGCCCTCAGGTTCTTCGCCTTAACGGTTACTCTGTATATCGTCGAAGGGGCGAGGCCGGTTATCGTGTGCCTATACACTCCGGGCTTCACAGTCCTGACTTCGACGTTATTCACACAAACCACATGCTGATGATTGCTGTTACTCGGTAGCCAAGATATTACCGCACTAGTCGCGGTAACGGTCGAAGCTTTCACCGCGGTCGGTCCCATCGTTACGTCTTTACCAATTACCATGGTGCAGGCAGCGTCCCGCGATGTTCGTCGGGAGTGTGTTACGGATCGAACGCTTATTCTGTGAGGCTGTTTGTAATAGAATTTTTTTAAATTGTATTTACAGCAGGAAAGCGTTTCAATTGATCCGTCTAACTCGTGTGATAGGGGGAGAAAATTTTGAAGAATAAGAATCTGTCTGTACACATGCGTTGTAAAATTTTATGTCAGCAAATTTGACAAAGTAATCGGTCTACCACCAGTTTTTCCTAGCTCCTGTGTAAACAAATTAAACGCGATATACACAAATATCGGTTAAATACTTTTGTTGGATGGCTATTTACGTATGTGGGTATAGAATAAAGCGAAAAAAATCTATAACTGACCCTCGTAGAGTCAACTCCTTCGACCAGGGCTCTGGTTCTCTCCGTAGCTTTGACCGTGACCTTGAGGACCCCGTCAACGTAGACATGGTAGGATTCTAGGTGATGCGAGTTCTCTTGAGGCGCAGTCCAGCCGATCAGCACGCTCTTGTTCAGCTGACGTTCGAGGGTCAGATGTTGAGGCGCGGGTACTAGGTCCGAAAACAGGTAGACTTCTTCAGGAGGAAAAACACAAGACAACCCTAGCTGTAGGTACTCTCTCTCTCAGCGAGCCTAATCCCACTCAATATTTCAATTCATACAATCAACAGCCAAACACTGTTCGTTCCATTCAGATAATCAGTAATAGATTTAGCTGTAATGCCGCTCAACAGAGAGTATCGTCAAGTAACTGTCAAGTGATTGATATTTTCCATCGTCCTGATTCAAAATCTATGCTAAAATTATGGTACTCTTTTTTTTTTATCATTCTATCGCCTCGCCGCAAGCAGCTAAGAAGATGAATCATTTCTTGTACTTTGCCTATTGCTCAGAAGAAACGTGAACGAAAAGATGATAATACAGCCTATGGATACTTTGATATTGTATATATTTTAGAAAAAAAAAAATTTATCTAGTCGTCAATTTATCTGAATTGAATAAACAGACAAAATCAATATTTATTGACTATTATATAGAAAATGAAGATAATTATAACAATCTGGCGTGCGACATGCACACTCTATGTTACTGCATTAACTGCATCAACTAAGAAAAAGCATTGCAGAAATTACTGATGTAAAATTTCATCATCGAAAGGCGGTGAATGCGAGGAGAGATAATTTTATCCAGAAATATTGACTTTTGAAGCTAATTTCATGTTTTCACACTGTAAGAATTGA
This sequence comes from Euura lappo, assembly GCA_018257835.1. Classification (NCBI taxonomy): domain Eukaryota; kingdom Metazoa; phylum Arthropoda; class Insecta; order Hymenoptera; family Tenthredinidae; genus Euura; species Euura lappo. Next base: position 185,081 of record JAEUYN010002249.1, read on the forward strand.
AGCCTTCTCATCAATGATTCTCAGCATTGCCGTTAGATCATTTGCTAATTTATTAAGATCCAAAAAAACGTGAAGTATGAAAAATAAAAAGATGGGATAAAAACAGAGAAAAAAAAAGTAATTTCTTCATCACGTTGATTGTCTTGAGGGTAATTCAGCTTCAATAAGGTGGATATATTTTGAAAAAAGTCTTGCATTCGCGCTTCTAATCTAATATACAGCGTATCTATGAATTATAATAATACAATTTAACGATTAAACACGTAGCTGGTATCATTCGATTCGTGCAATGATAAATTCCAACTGACCTGGAGGTTCTTGTTCATCCTCATCGGCGATATTGTCCAATTCTGCATAAGCGGATAATTCCGCTTGCCTGTTACGATTCCCCTCTTCGAGCGCGGCCAACTCCAAGTCGATGTCCTGCAGATAACACTGTGATCCCATTCGTTATTATTCATTCGGACATCGGAGGTAAAAACGTTAGAGAATAATCGTTATCAAATGAATGAGGAAAAACCCGATGATACTGACTTGCGGTATATTGGTAGATGCCGCGTCGTCGACGTCCCTCAGTCCGAGAACAGCCTGATGAAACTCTAACAGGTCATCTCCGACCAATTTCTGAACAAAATTAGCAGGAACTAGTCCTCGTCGTCCATCCAGCGTCTCGGCATCGAGGAATCCGTCGTCGTCCGGCTGTCCCCAAACGAGGAGATAGTCTCCGCCTTGAACGGGCAACTCGGCCTCAGGATTTTCGTTCGGCGAATGCTGGAAGGGTTCGTAGCTAAATCTCGCTATGTAAACGTAGCATCTCCCCTTTCCGGGTATATCCAACATGTCGACTTGACCCTCGGAGACCATGTTATCGTTGGTCAGACGATCCAACGGGTTGGACAATATCCCCGTTGGTATTTTTGGCATCTGTCTTGGTCCGAGAAAATGGTGACCGGTAGAACCGGTCGCGGTCGGAGAACTGGCTCGCAAACTCTGTTGAATTTGATGGATGATCGCCTGCTGCTGAAGCTGACTGGCCTGCGACTGCGCGGACAACTGCTGCATCGCTTGCAGAGGGTCTCCTATTGCTTGTAGTAGCCCGCCGGAGGCGGGTCCTGAAAATGGAACGATTTATTAGCCGAGAAGTCTAATGAAGGCTGAGAAACAGGGCGAGGATTCACCTGTATTTACGCCGGACGTCCCGTAGTTCGATCCGACCGTCGAATAGTTTGTCCCGGCGGTAGAAAAGGTGCTTTGGCCGGTCGAAAAGGGAAGCATATTTTGCGAAGAGCTCGTCAGACCCCCCAGGGTCGAGTGGTACGCCGGTGCGGTTGTGGAATATTGCGGAAGAGAGGACAGCGTCGTTTGCGACATGCTCGTATGGGGTCCGGAGTAGTTGTGGTGGCTGAGCTGAGTGCCGTAACTCGTCGCTACCGAGTTGTACGTTCCGTTCGAGTGAGAGGCCATGGAGAGCGTCGGGAACGTCGTCGATTGCTGTAAGGAAAAAGATCGGTAATCCGTATGATCGGATAGCGTGGACCCCTCGTCGTCTCACCTGTTGGCTCCCGTTGATCTGATATCCCTGATTCGTCTGACTCGGCTGAGTGTAATGAGGCATCACGTTCTGACCTGTGTTGGTCATATACGAAGTAGAAACGGGATGCTGTTGCTGTTGCTGTTGCTGTATTGGTTGTTGGTAAGTTTGTGTATGTGGATAACTCTCTTGGTACTGATTCCCAGAGAAGTGCGTGTGGGTCTGTTGTGGCTGTTTTTGAGACTGCAGAGTCCCTTGGGAGTGCGAACTGGAGAGTTCGTGCTGCTGCTGTTGCTGCTGCTGCTGTTGATACTGTTGTAGTTTTTGCTGAAACGCAGGCTGTGATTGGCTCGTTGAAAGAGATGGTGCAGGAGGAATTGGCTCGCTGTAGTGGTAGGGTGGACCGTTTGGTGTTAAGGGTGGACAGCCAGGCATCATTGGTGTTAATGGCATTGGAGAGCCGACATACTATCGATTACAGATTACGCTGCGTTACTATCTATCTATAGGGATAAAAGGTACGATATTCGTAATGCATCGAAACAACGAAACTTACATGTGTAGTTTGAGAAGGCAGACCGAGATTGAGAGCGTGCGGGTGCGGAGGGTGCTGATGCTGTCCGAGGAGACTGGGAAGGTTCTCAGAGCTCGATCTCAAGACGTTCTGCGAACCAGACGGCTGTTGAGTCGTTACGTTGCTCCTCGAGTGATCCAACTCGTGCAGAATCCTACCGGCACTGGTTTTACTTAGGCTGACGGTATTCGAGACGAAGAGAGAGGTAGAAGAGACATAAAGAATTAGAACAAAGACACACCGAACAGAGATCGATCGTTGCTCTCTCACCTGTTGTCTTGTTCAATTTTAGCGATTATTCGATCTATCTCAGAGCCGACGGGAGGCCAGGTGGACAGGGGGATGTTGGAGGAGGTGACGTTGCTCGGAACCGGACCTCTGCTCCTGGCTCGTCTCAGGCTCGTCAGTTCTAGAGAAAGTTCTTCGTGTCTGACCATTTGGAGTTCCGTCTTCTTCTCCAGTTCCCGTATCTTCGATTGCAGGGCCTCGACCGACTCCGGGCCAGGATATCGACCCGCTAACTTGTCACGGAGTTGAGTCTGCGTCTCCGCATGCTGTCTCTCCAACTCAGCGCGGCGAGCCTCTGTCTCCCGCATTTGCTGTTGTAGAAATAGAAAATAGAACAGAATCAAAATTGGAGTATCTGTAGGTTATAATCTACGTACTTTGTGCACAACGACGTGTTCAAAAGATCCATGGCCGGTCGACTAGAGAAAATATTCGCGCGATCGTAATCGTGTATTATTTTTTTTTTTTTTGTCTTTCAATAATCGCGTGCGATTCGGTCAGTGTAGTGTGAAAATGGTCATACGTGTGTAGTGGAAACTGGTTTGTTTGCGAAAGTGGGTGAATTTGCGGTGCATGCATAACATAACAACTAACGAACTACTCCAGCTTGCGTAATATTTACGTAAAGTTATCATCACCGCGGGTACGTAGAGGCTTAATTATAAGAATTATTCTTCAAGGAGGTTACAGTATCTAGCATAAACACGTAAGGATTAAAGGACCTCGGCCGATAAGATCTGCGACTATTTCGACCCCTGGACCCACGCAACTCGACACACACTCGCGTAACGCGGCGCGATCTGGCAGGCGCTGATTCCCATCCCTTAAGGGGACCGGTATCACTTGTCGTAAGTTTTCAGGCACACGGTTCATCCGATTATGCCTCTCGACGTCTCATTTTCTTCGGAGAGCAATCCTTCATCGTGTGAATGAGGGAAATTTATTGAAAAAACATTTGGACCAAGTTATCGGCAAGAGAGTGACTAGATTGTCGCTAAATTTCTATAACTGACCGTAACTCATCACAGGATATTTTTTTCTCAGTTTCCCTCATTCACGCGATGAAGAATTGCTCTCCGAAGAAGATGAGACATAATATACATGATTTTTGGACTGGTCCCCTTGAATGTAGAAGGTATCGCTTATACTCACTTCGAGGATCGTTTCAAGGACGGGGTCTTGCATGATGGTTCTGGTGTTGGTCCCCTGCAGTTGTGGCGGTTGGGGCCCCGTCGATGCCCCTCCACCTCCAACACCGCAGCACTGTAAAATATCAGCTTTATCTATCCACCCACTAGAGTCGACGAGTGGAGTCTGGCTGAAAAAAAAATTTGTCTAAACAATAAGATTTCTTATCGTGCTTGAAGCGACGCGAAGGGGCGGTTAAAGGGTGACACTGAAGGGCCGCGGGTGTTGTTTACGAGCGCGGCTGCGGCTCGGTTCGAAATTGATAGCGAAAAATTGAGGAATCGAAGGAAAAAACTGTTTGGAACAAATCCTCGAATTCTGTCTTACGGATGTAGCGTAGAATCCGTAGGCAAAAGACCGAAAACTACTTGGTCCACCGTTCGCCGAAACCCGCCACCGTCACTGACGGAGCGCCGTTACGGAGGGCGTCGGAGGACGTCGGAGACTGACGAAGAAAATCAACCCCTCCACTCGGTCGCAGGGCCGCGGCTAGACTCCGTGGCACCACCTCAACTTTGAAAACTAATCTATGCTACGACGACTATTTCAGGAATTGATAATCAACGTCGCGGGGAACTAGGCTATGCTCGTCTACATGGAAATTTTCCTCTACTTACTAGTCGTTTAATCTACCTACACCTCGGCTATAATGAATAAATCGCACTTCGTACCTGACCACTGATCGTGTATGAGAATTGGGTCTTCATATTTTATTATTATTGTTATTATTATTGTCGAAACACCCCGAATTATAAAGATCACTGATATTTCTCTTTATATATATAAAATCGTCGTTGGCGTATATGAGACGGTAAGTCGATGCGATATGAGCGAGACACCGCACCGATTCCGCACCTGGAATTAGGCCTGGGGTCGTAGAGGCGGAGGTAATCTCATGGACTGTTTGATATCGGGGATCGGTTTCTCTCCATATCCACGAGATACAAACTCCGGTGATAACAGATTAGCGATAAGATCGGATATCGCGAGGGTAGGTAGTACCAGGAATTGATACGATACTGCTTATTGATCACCAACCGCGTACCGGGCGCGCACAAACCACTGGAACCACTACAACCACAGGCACTACCGTCACCAGCATCACCGTATCATCGTGTAGGGATAGGGATGATATCCCCACAGTCTTCCCAATTTCGAATTGCAGCACACAATATTTTATATTTAAACAAACAAACAAAAAATGGCTCCTCTTCGACGATTCACGGCGATGGTCATAGACGAATGGGCTACGGACTACTACATTTCTCAAAGAACGTAAAAATTGAATGATAATAGTGAAAAAAAAAGAAAGAAAAAAAACTGCGATTCAAGCTTTGAACTTACGATGACCGAATTGAAGGGATTTTGGCAGGCCAGGGCTGCTGCTGCAGGTGGAGTTCGTCGCGGAGTGAGTTTCACTGGATTATCATCCCGAACCCGCGAAGATCTGTTCGTCGGCGGCAGTCAGGGCTGCTGCGAGGGGCACGAGGGGGGAAACGGCGAACGGGGTGGGAGCGAGGTGTGGGGGGGAGTGGCAACGGATATGGGTCACTCGCGGATCGATGACGCGGAGGCTCCGCTCCCACGGAAAGCGAGGCGCGCGTAGCTGGCGCTTTCGCACAAAAGACCAATCAATATAGCCAACAATATCCGATATCTGAAACTACCCTCTGCAGGCATTCCAGCGAAACGCTAAACGCCTCCGGAGAACCTGACCGGTTATATCATACCGCGATAATGCGAACCGTACACCCCGAAAGGTCACCCTGACGATCCCCGAAGATACCCCGAGGCTGTGGGGAATACGTTTTTCGAAACCGCCCCGCTGCTCTTCGAAAACCGAAATCACGGCCGCGGCGACGACGCTCGCGCACGGGACACTCGGCGTCGGCGCCGCGCCACCGGGCCGCCAGGATCCAGTGACGTCAGACTTTATATTCGACCACCACCCCGCCGCCCTGGCTAACGGAGTACGCGCTTATCAATGAACGTACGGGGGCACGATGTCGGTGGTGCGGTTCGCCAAAGGTTGTGTAGTACAGGTCGGAAACGTCCACCACCCGTCTATACCGCCCTGGGCTTTTCGCAACCGCGAGCCAACCTTGCCTCTCGCCTACCCTAGCCTCGGGGTAGAGCAGACTTATTTCCTCTTCACAGCCCTTTGTTACGTGACCGAGATCGAGATTCCCCAACGATTAGGGGACATTATGGTCTGGAAATTGGATAAATCCGCTTCCCCGGACGACATGGCATTTCAATTAGCGATCACGATCTAGTCGGCGGTGACAGATCGCGCGATCGATCATCCAATAACCGCTAGCAGGAATGAAAAATCGATGCGACTTATTTTAAACCGATTCAAAGTACCCGTAGAAATGCACGCGAGCAAACGCTTCGGACTGATTTGAAATGATTCAGACTACGTAATTGATCGGAATTCAGTTCAATCGCGGGAACTTTGCGAAGAGCATATCGTACGTGCGGCAGCGTTATGTAAATCGGGGCATGGTAATGGGTGACGTGTGGAATTTAATGAAAGATCACAATGGGTAATTAAGCAGAGAGGTGAAACATTGAATAATATCAGTCCACGCTTGCGGTAGCTCCGAAGAACCGCATGTCCTATGTGCGGTGAGTGTCTCGAGCAACACACGGTCGAGCGTCTTGTCGGTCTTATCCCGGAGTTTCCTCTTGCACTTGGCCATTCTAAAGCCTACCAGTGACCGAGAAGCAACAACGTCATCTCCAAGGAGGTTAAAGTGTGCAGATATTCTGATCCGCGGGTTTGTTGATTTTTAGCGCACTCGTACTGATCGAACGTTCGGCTTACGAAGCATCAGTGATGGCAGGTTTGGGACACACGGTTGAGGACTCTCGTTCAAAATACCCTGAACTGACCGATGAAGTCTTGGAGGATTTGAGAAAGTGGACAGAAGCCAGAGGACTTCCGGGTATTCCTGCGGAACAATTGGCTCTTTTCACCCATAGCTGTTACTTCGACAGGGAAGCCACCCTTCGTTGCATGACGGTTTACTACAAGATGAGAGCTACTGTGCCAGAATTCTTTGCCAACAGGGATCCAAAGATGGAATACCTGCAACATTCCCTACGGGCACTGTACGTTACACCTTTGTTTATTCATTACTACATCTTGTTATTTACGTCACAACTTGTTGAAGTTACGGCGGCTCGCCTTCCTCAGGAAACAGACCGAACGTCGGTAAACTATGTGGCAGGATTTACACAGCTGCCAATAACAGCTGACTCAAATGTTACAACGCGATAAAGTATACGTTGCAGTCCAATCAATTTCTCATTCCGTCCACTACGCTCACGAGATTCTTATAATATAAAGTTGCACTCGTATATACGATATCCATTCATGTACTGAACGATCAGAGAGAGAGAGAGAGAGAGAAATCCGTTCATTTTGCTTACCCGGCGTCTATACAATCAAGGCTCTGCTTCAGCGGGTGAAAATTCCGATAATAGAAGATGTCCTATAACTTCGGTCACGAATCATCTTTTGCACGTTGAATATTTACATCGCATAAACATAATTCAGTGACGTAATCAATTTTATTTGAAGCGAGAACATCAATTCTTATACCTAGTTGTATCTTACCACATACTCGGAGCATTCCGGGTTTTCCATATTTGTTAAGCCAAGTTTACGCAACCCGGGTTACCTAAGAATGATATTCCATTACTTATGGTCGTGGAAGTCCGACAAGAAAATTATTCTGAGCACCACTTACAACGGGGGAAAATTATGTTTCAGGCAATTCGTAGCGCTTCCGGTACCAGATCCAAACGGGAATAGAATAATTTTTCATCGATTGGCCGATACTCGGCCGAATCAATACATGTTCAATGATGGTATCAAGCTCCTGGGTATGACGGTCGACGCTAGTCTCTACTCCGAGGGATGTTCGCCCGGTTACATTTTTCTATTCGATATGCGAGGCGTCAGGCTGGGACATTTGACCAGACTATCAGTTTCTAGCATTAGGAAATTTTTCGAATACCTCCAGGAGGGACTTCCGGTCAGACTCAAAGGAATCCATGTCCTCAACGCTGTCTGGTTCATGGATAAAATTCTATCACTCGTCAGGCCGTTCATGAAACGCGAACTATTCGACATGGTGAGAAATCGGTATTTCTGTATACCGTGAGTTTTCTTCTATGCGGGTCGGTAGGTGCGCGCCTGAAGCCTGCCTGCCTGCCTTCGGCGCAGAGGAAAGCTCACTGTGTTAAGAATTCTACATGATTGTTGTTCCACCTTCGCGTAACGCATTGCGAAATGCTTAAAGGTGAATTTTGTGCACTCGATTATTGCGTGTCACTTCCGTTTCAATTAGAACTTGCTCGCGATGCATAATTAATCGTTCGTGCGCAATCACAAGTTGCGTAATTTCAGGCGTTACTTTAAGGTGAAATGAAAGTCACGTGACATCGATATGATTTACACTTGGAATTTTCAAACGCTATTTTCTCAGCCAAAACACATTCGATTGATGTGAAATTGATGTCAGTGACGTAGAAAAACTGAATGAAGGGCCTGCCAATCGTGGATTTTCGAATATCGAAAGACATAATCAGAATTTTGTGTAACAATATTGTTCTGTAACCCAAGGAGGTGCTGCCCCTCGTGGAGTGAGGCAGCACTTCCTTGGATTACAGAACAATATTGTTAAAAAACTGTTATTACGTCTCGATTTTTGAAAATCCACGATTGGCAGGCCCTTTATTGAGTTTTTCTACGTCACTGATATCAATTTCACATCAATCGAATGTGTTTTGGCTGAGAAAATAGCGTTTGAAAATTCCAAGTGTAAATCATATCGAGTTCACGTGACTTTCATTTCCTCTTAAGAAGTATTGTAAAATATCTCCTATTTTGTCCATGTAGCTCCACCTTTACACCGGAGAAGTTTCAGAGGTCTATGATCAAATTCCACAAAAATGTTTGCCTCAGGATTTCGGAGGGGAACTTGACACTGTGGAAAATCTTCACGGTATGTAAAGTGCAAATGCCTTTCCTCTTTCCTATTCGCCAAAACCCGAGATTATGATATTCGCGCCGACGTAATTTCCTCTTTCAAAAACGCTCAGCTAAGCATGGCTCGAGTCAAGGTGCCTTGAGAGCAGTCAGAATTTTTTTTTCTCCATCAATCACTGTCTAGGATGTTATATGTGCGAGACGAAAATGCATAGTGCAGCGGAATTTGCGATCCTCTGTGTAATTTCCATCTCAGCCGAGGCAAAATCTTGGATACCAAAGTCCTTTGTAATTTTTTCTCTTCCTCGTCTTCTTCGTCCCCTTTGACTCAAAGAGAAATTTCATTATGTAGCGCGTGATCGTTACTCTCGAACATAATATTGGATCAAGTTTTATCCTATTATTTTTTTCACCACACCGAATCTATCGATACTATTGCAGAAATACATTCTCTGAAATTGATCGAATTGAGAGATTATTTTCTCGAAGAAGAAAGACTGTTTCATGGGGGATTTAACAGCAGTGGTGATTCGAAAACCTCCGGTTCAACCGCACGTTCCGAAAATAATCGATCCTCGGTCAAATCGGAGGGAGGATCTGCAAGTTCATCGGTGCCCAGCGATCTAGACACCTGACTTTTCGTCGATTATCAAGAACCGATGACTCCTGCTCCTTCAGGTATCACGAAACGTGATCACCGCAACTTTACAACCCTAAGATGTTACGTACTTGATTTTTATTATTCTGTTGCTAATCACACATCAATTATTACATGCCCAGATAATAAAATATATTCATATACACTGCGTCTCAACTCCTCGATCATTCCAATTCCTCAATTGTCATTCACCTGTAGAATAGGGGAGGCTGGAGGGATGCAGATGAGATAATAGCAATGTATAAATTTAGCCAATGAAAATACAAACCACTTTCACAAGCCAGAATTGGGTATCCATATATGTATGTATATCCTAGGAAATCAATCATTGGTTGCATATTTCGGGTTATTTCAGTGATAAGAACCGCATACCCACAGAAAATATTAAAAAACAAGTAAAAAACAATTAAACTATAGCTGAATCTGAAGCCTGTATTTAATCGATTTTAATTACAGTAAGTATTTTTTCTGTGGCTCGATTAGAATAACAATCACATAAACACGAGTTATAGGAAATTGAAATTGCGCGAGTGTTTTGCCATTTTTCAGTACATTTGACGAGACGTAATAACAGTTTTTTAACAATATTGTTCTGTAATCCAAGGAAGTGCTGCCTCTCTCCACGAGGGGCAGCACCTCCTTGGGTTACAGAACAATATTGTTACACAAAATTCTGATTATGTCTTTCGATATTCGAAAATCCACGATTGGCAGGCCCTTCATTCAGTTTTTCTACGTCACTGATATCAATTTCACATCAATCGAATGTGTTTTGGCTGAGAAAATAGCGTTTAAAAATTCCAAGTGTAAATCATATCGAGGTCACGTGACTTTCATTTCACCTTAAAAGACCGAGTCTGCCTCCTTGTGGCACAATATATATTATAACACGTCCCAAGAACCGGTTTTTCCGATAGTTCTGTCTTATTGCCTTAAATTACTATCATGACTTCATTTTTGGGTGAAACTGAAATATTCTTGGATGTATATCTGTTCGGAATTGCACGTAGAATTCCGCTAAAAATCTATTTTTTGGGATTTAGCTCCGTGGGACAAAATATTTCGAGATATCTGAGCGTCGGTGAAAATCTAGTACAGCTGCACCCTCTCAATACTCTAGTTCGTATCCCAGCTTCGAACCGTTGCGTATGGTGTGTTATCAATTTCAATTCGCATCGTTTAGTACTGTATCGCGAAGTTGCGCGGTGTCCACGTCCTCATCCTGCTATCCGCAGGCTCTATCGTCGGCACCGTGGCCAGTTCTGATTCGACATTTCGAAGCGCACCCGCGACCGCGGTTCTTCATGTCCCGAGCGAGTTCATTCGTCGGTGGTTTAGCGCCGCGGTAGTAACGACGAGTGAGTAGCGTAGCACAGCATAGGCGTACCGACATACGACCGCGAGTGTTAATGTCACAAATAAACAACCAACACCTAGCGATATCAACCGGCTCGCTCTCGCCCTGACCGTAGACGAAAATTGTCCGAATTGAAACAAATAAAAACGCGAAAATGCTCCTGCTCTATTATGCAGCCCTCCTACTCACTGGCGCGGGGTTGGGTCAATCCGCCGACGAGGACTGCAAGGGTTGCGTACCCCTAGATTCTCACTCGTTCGATAAGGTAACTTGAATCATTCATTCTTCGTCGCAATGAATCCGAAAAATACAGAGGTCAATAATTACTTTCGTGATTTTAAAAAATACACAATACTCACGTTTCTCCGGAGGTTATTGATCCTTGACACAAGATTTGAAAAAAAATTTCAACTCTTATTTTGAATTTCTCTCGATTTATTCAGTTCTACAAAGATTTAGATTTTTTTTTTTTTTTTTTTTGAATTCGAAGAATTATCATTCATTTTCTTTCTCCGTTTAAGGTGATTTCCAAATTTAGAGCTGCGCTGGTTAAATTTGACGTTGCATTTCCGTACGGCGAGAAGCACGAAGAGTTTGCAAAGGTTGCCGCGGCGACTAGGGACTCTCCAGATTTATTGGTGGCCGAAGTTGGGGTCAAGGATTATGGAAAGAAGGAGAATTCCGATCTGGCTCAGCGATATGGAATTACAAAAGACGACTATCCGGCGGTTCGATTGTTCCTGCAAGGAAAATCCGAGCCTATCGTATTCCCCCAACGGTCAGAATCCGATTTTACCGCAGAAAATATGAAGAGATTTGTCAGGGCTCGGTCAGACGTCTACTTGGGACTTCCGGGCTGCGTAGAACAGCTCGATAGACTCGCCGAGGAGTTCAAGACCGGTCAGGATAAGGAAAGACAGGTATAAAAACGGTTTCAATTAATAAATATCGAGGTAACACAGTTAATTTGTTATTTATCCCTCAGGAAATACTGGGAAAAGCTAAGATATTCGAGGAAACATTGCCCGAGGAGCACAGAAAGGCTGCTCAAGTCTACGTGAAGACAATGGAGAGAATATTGGAGCGTGGAGACGTTTTCGTACAGCTGGAACAGTCGAGATTAGAGGGATTACTGAAAGGAAAAATATCCAAGGATAAGAAGCGGCACATGGAAGAGAGACGAAATATACTGCAGTCTTTCGCTCACAGAGATGAACTTTGATTTGATTATTTGAAATATGTTGAAATAACTTTGGGGTAGCTCGGGCCTTCGCACAGCCTCGTTGTTGAACACCTGAATCTCAATTATTTCTGAACTGTGATAATGCCAACGAAAGTCTAACAACAAGTTGCATTTGTAGGATTTCGTTTTCACGCTCTTTTGTAAACTATGAATTGAACAAGTTCAGATACTTGGATCACTTTCAGTCTCATGAGACTCGAACTCCGGAGAAGCTATCGAGAATTGCTGTAAGATATAATAACGAATGAAGAATGAAAATGAATTTGAGGAAATAATTGAATGAATTTAAACATCCGAAATGTGGAAATTGTTTGAAGCACCTATGTGCATAGAGGAGAATAGGAACTACCGAACATATCATGCAATATACCTATATGAACCAATTATTCACGATTCTATGTAAAATATATACATAATATCATCGAAGTTGTAATGAGGTGGTGAAAAATCATCTTTCGTTACAATATATTTATTTGAATAGCGATATTAAAATACTTATTAAATGCATAAATAATTGTATTATTTCTTTATCTTTATTTCATATAAAAGAACGAAATTTGGAATATTTAAAATCTATATTGTTCAAGTGTAGATAGAAATGATCACTCGATTATTAATATTATAGTTGCATCACGATAAAATGTCAAAGACAAAGAAAGAAAAAACAATAAAAATAAATTGATAAATTTATAAAGAGCACACAGTTTTTTTTTTAATATAAACATCCGAAGATATGTGGTTTATATTATGTAATAATGTTATCATCATCGTCATCACAAACTTTATACCACTGTCTATATCCTAAAACACATTCTCAACGTGTATCGGGTAAAAATTCTTAAATTACTGAATCGCAAATAGTTTAAAAGTATGTTCAATCGCTTCCGAATATCGTCAAGACTCAAAGAATTAGTCCATTGAGCTTTATCCCTTCGTCAGATGACGAAAGCCCCTGAATTTAGTCGATTCCTCAATTACCACGGTTCATTGACTTCGGTGAAAAAAAAAAAAAAAATAAATAACCATTCTTATCAATGAGGAAAGAAGAACGAAAGAATAACGATGAACGGTAAAACGATTACAAACATGTATATGTATAAGTATAACATCTGTATAAATATCATTTTAATGAATAACTCGAAAATCGTTGAAAACCGTTTTTCAAAATCGTCATACCCAACAATTTGAGTTTCTACTTTTCTCAATTTTTCAAATTTTATTCATTTCTTAACGTTAACATGCATATTGGAATGTTCGTTCCACGTTCTAATTTTGAGATTTATAATTCCTCCCCGTTCGTTCGTTACTTTTCTTGATCAACTTCTTCGCTTTTAACAGACAATTTTTCTAGCTGTCCTTCGACTTCCTTAGTCTCTTTGTCAGTTTTATTCTCATCAATCTCTCCCACCTCCTTCTTATCATCTTTTATCACGACTTTCGAGTCATTATTTTGATTCTCGTTGTCACTACTATCGCAGTAGCTGACTTCGCTGTAGCTAGCGTCGCTCGAACTGTCGTCCTTCTGGTCATCAGCCCCGGTCTTGCCTGCATAAATCTCACACTCGGACCCGACGATCTTCTTTGCCTTCTCAAAGGCCTCTTTCCACATCGTCGCGTCTGAAAATTAAGAAAAACGATCATAATAACCGGATTCTAGACCCTCAAGACGCCCAAAGGGGACCGTCTTACTCTCAGCGTTTGCAAATCTGATCGCAAGCAGCTCCGGCTTCAACGTTTCATCCGCAAAATCGGCCAGCACGCTCCAGACCCAGGCCCGGTCGCTGCCGCAATTTGGCTTCAGCTCCATCCAGGGCGTGACGAAGTGGTTGGCGCATATTTTCAACGTCTTGTCTCTGCGCATGACGACTCTGACGGTGCTCTTTGTCTTGTGTCTCAGAAGCTTGACCTCTCCGGTACCCCTTTCTTTCCACTTCGACAGACCGTCGCCCGAGTCGTAGCGGTACAATTTTGCCCTCCTGAAAAGCGAAGATTAGTCTAGAATTTTAGCGGAATCGAGATTGGCTCACAGTTTTATCAGCTCGACTTCGTCCTCTTCGTTGTTCGACACTTCGATGATCGGCAATGTGATTATCGGCTCGAAGTGAGGGTCGTTTTCTCCGTTTTCTTCCTCGTTTACCTCCGCGACGGCGACGTGGTCCCCGTTCAACTAGGAGTCGAGGAAACAGAGTGAGAGTCTGGCAGGGTAAGTCGGAAGAAAATTGTGGGATGGACCCTCACCACGTTTTCAGGCATTTTGGTTAGTTTTACGAACGGAGTATTTTCCTCGAATTCAGTCGTCGTAGTTGCGGTTTGATGCTTTTCCGGGTGAAATGCGCTCGCCGCCAACCAACAAGCAACGACCCTCGAATGGCGAAAATCCTCGACTACCGATAGACGCAGACTTTTATTTTCAACGCGTCTTAAATGTTTCGACGTTGGTGCTGTGCGGGGGTGTGCGGATCGGGACCTCGGTCGTGATTGGCCGGCTCGCAACCCCAAAGCGATTGATGCACCAATGGGGGACAAGGTCGAGCAGTCAAACACACGGGTGAACTTTGAGGGTCTTTTTTATTCCCGCTTTTTACGCCTCGATGGTATTTCTGACCAATAATTCAACCGGCGTATCTGCGATTTTATACACCGCCCCAATCACCGTGGCCTCTTTCATTCAACGCGACGATACTTAACGCAGCATAAAAAACATTTCAAATCAGATGGAAATGCGTCTGCTAAAATGTGACAGTTTTACGCTACGCAGTTAGCTGAACTGACTATAAGATAGTAACGAGCGTTTCGCTCGCTACAGAACGCCGCCATTTTGTGTCGAAGCAAAATTGCGGCAAGTTTGAAACGCTTTTAGGTACAACGACCCGTCCTGAGCCAGTTTCGAATTTTATTTGTAATATGTGACGTATTTTAACACAGTATGTGAAAAATATCGGATTTATTATAATCAAAAAGTTGTTTACTGTAACTATTATCATTGTACTCCAGATTTTTTTAGTTCGATTGCTGCTTGACAGATGTAGCTATTTTTTAAATTGTTTTTTTTTTATCGAGCCTGTATCTTCAAAACAGTCAATTTCACGTGAAAATTGACAATAGCTTTTTTGTAGACAATTTCATGGGCTTCAAAATTGATTTATGACATTTTTCACATAGGAGCTACCGGAAGTCAGATATGGCCGGAAACGTGAGGACGAGTCATCTGGCTTGAGAGTTCGATTGTAAAATTAGTATGTAGAATAATAACACCCGTCTATATTGGAGCTTCCTTCGACAACGATGCCGTTGATGGTATTTCAGCTTAGGCTGACGTTCATTGAATTTGTTTTGTTACTTTTGGAGTAAGCCTGATAATAGAAACGTGGAAACTTGATTCAGTTAGTATTCTACATCTGCAATGTATTCAAATATTCGCGCGTCACCGCCATCTTGTGTCGAATGTCTATGAGCCAATGAAAAACAAGTAGCGATTGGCGGGAATATGATTCACAGGGACTCTAGTTCGCTCAGATCTTCCCCCCAAAAAATATGAAACCGCGTTAATTAACGCACTAAATTTTCAGTATTTCTCTCAAACTAGCCATCGATTAAAAAAATCACTAGAATATCTAGTTCCTTTGTCGAATCACGCGTGCCAACGGTGGCGTGAGAAAAACACCTCAAACGAAGTCAAAATTGTGTTTAATAAATAAATAAAGAACCTTTCTGTAATAATCTCTGAATTTATTTGAAAATATTTCAACATTCGTGGTACCATTTTAGGTTAAATTGACCCCAATGAGTCCTAAAAAGTTTCGTCGAAGGTAGCGTAGACCGCGGGCACTGTAGGGCTGGGTGGATGGGACCGTGACGTAAACGAATCGGGCGCCGCGTCTGCTCGCCCGCCGTCGCGTTGATCGTTGCAGGGAGGAAGAAGGAAGGGGGATTGTGCGCTTGTCCGGGCGGCCATTGCGAGTACCTTGTATAATCCGCGAACGTAAGTGAGTGCCCGGTGAAATCCAGGAAAATCAGTGACCATCCTTAGCGCAAGGTGCTCCGTGTGAAGCCCGGGACTCGCCCGAAACCCCAGGCCGATGGCTGAGACTGATAAATTGAACATCGACAGCATAATAGCCCGGCTCTTAGAAGGTAAAGATGATCGATGCCGCGGGTCTACGCGTCGCGAAAAGCTCCTATTCCGCCCGACTCTTCCCCCGAGTAATTTCGGGCTTCGACGAACCTAGTTAATTATCGTTATCCCGGTCCGTCAGGGGCGTTAATTTGATCGATTACGTAACCTTTACGAATCGGGGTAAGCCTCGGTCCCCGAGGGCAGCGGGAAACAGTTTTTGTTTACATAAAAAAAGGAAATAAAAAAAATACGGCGTTGACAACCGAAGAGGAGCAGAATCGAGACCGCTTACGTTTTTGGGCGAGGTCCACTACCAACGATCGCGATTACAGCATTGAACGTTTCATATTTTTGTTCATTTTAGTGCGGGGAGCTAGACCTGGGAAAAATGTCCAGCTGACAGAGGGAGAGATCAGAGGCCTTTGCCTGAAATCTCGTGAAATATTCCTGTCTCAGCCCATCCTACTGGAACTTGAGGCTCCCCTGAAAATTTGTGGTGAGTTTTTTTTTTCTGTCCTAGATTAACGTTCTTGTTTATTTCCCCCTCCACACGTCACACGAATTGAAAACATCTATTATTAACACACTGTGGATATAGTATAACTGTAATAAAAATTTATCCGTCATTCATTTTGACATTACTGTGACCCGAAAAGAAAAAAAAAGAAAAATTATGGATCAAAGTTTATCACGTTTATTCCTAAAGTCTGAATAGTAAACAAATCTTGCGTTACGTGCTGAATCTCAAACATTTCGTTGTTTACACTGGAAAACATTTTTCAAGGCGGTTAGATAATTGAAAGAAATGCATCGAATCGAGTTATTTATCAGCGGTCCGGAATTCGGAACGTTTAAATAATTTATTACACCTCGTTTAACGGATACCCCATTCCAACTTGGCTACCGGTGTTCGAATAATATCGTGAACCTAAATTTATACTTATTTTAAGTAAGTGTGCCAGTATATCAATGATGCAGGCGTCTATTAACCATTACTCAGAGTCTTGAGACGCGCTTCAACGCACCGCACGGAACTGTGTTAATATCGTTGGACTATTTCAACGGTCGTATGTAAGAAGGACGTGAATTTCAATCAATTATCCGTCCATTGGATAAATACGAGCTCTGTGACTCTTTTTTTCTTAGCTAATTAGTCGATCATCTTATTAAATTCCCCAGGGGATATCCATGGGCAGTATTACGACCTGCTTCGGCTCTTCGAATACGGAGGTTTTCCGCCGGAGAGCAACTACTTATTCTTGGGCGACTATGTAGACAGGGGTAAACAGTCTTTGGAGACAATATGTCTCCTCCTCGCCTACAAGATCAAGTACCCTGAGAACTTCTTTCTGCTCAGAGGAAACCACGAGTGCGCTTCGATCAACAGGATATACGGTTTCTACGACGAGTGTAAGATATCCTTTTTTCCTCAATTACAGCGTCAAGTCGTCCATATTCACGAACCACACGAGACGAGTCATAAAAAGTGTGAATCATCGGCGATAAGTCTTTGTGACTACCTCGCTTCTTTTCTACCGCGATTTTTAAGCTCCTCGGGTTCAGGCGGTGTTGAGTCTTGCGACAAGACTTTCTCAAACGAGGAAGAAGCATCGTGACTCCGAACCCGATCGTGTTCTAACGTTCCAGAAATATTCACACCTGACCCTTTTTTCAATCGCTGCGTTGATCAGAGATAATAAAATTCGGTCTATCTAACGATCGGCTGTAGCCGACGCACTTGACGCGACGTTATCTGGATTCTGCCCAATAGCAGAATTTTTTGTTCCCCTAAACAGAGAAATCAGTCCCACAGATCTTGGTCAAAAAACAAAGCAAATGAATATCAAATGCAAAGTGACTGTTATTGTTTGAGTTTCTTTATTCCGAGGATTGAGATTTGAGCCGTGAACAAACAACGAGCTTGTAGAATCGCAAAATTCGTTCCGGCAGAAAACAATTCGTCATTCTATAATCACAATCGATTATTTCTTTACAATCGTTCCAAAAAAAAAATGTATATATTTAGAATGAAAAGATTGTCTGAGGTGTGGCGTTAAACTTTCAGGCAAACGTCGATACAACATCAAGCTATGGAAAACATTCACCGACTGTTTCAACTGCTTGCCAGTAGCCGCTATTGTCGACGAAAAAATCTTCTGCTGTCACGGAGGTTTGAGTCCTGATCTACAGAGCATGGAGCAGATCAGACGCATCATGCGACCCACCGACGTACCTGATCAAGGACTACTCTGCGATTTGTTATGGTCGGATCCCGACAAAGACACGATGGGCTGGGGAGAAAATGATCGCGGTGTTTCTTTCACTTTTGGTGCAGAGGTCGTCGCCAAATTCTTACATAAACATGATTTTGACCTCATCTGTCGTGCTCACCAGGTAAACAAGCCGACGACGCCTGTTTCGCGTTCTTCTTTAGCTGGAATAAATGGTTTTAAACTTTTGCTGTACCTGGTACTCAAGGAATTCACGATTCTTGGTCCTTGAAGAATCTATGTGTCTGAAAATCGTGTAAAAATGATCGATCTCTGTATTTAACTGTTCCAATTGAACGATTTTCAGGTCGTAGAAGACGGTTACGAGTTCTTTGCGAAGCGCCAACTGGTGACATTATTTTCTGCCCCAAATTATTGCGGCGAATTTGACAACGCGGGTGCGATGATGTCCGTAGACGAGACTCTGATGTGCAGCTTTCAGATTCTAAAACCCGCCGACAAACGAAAGTTCACTTACGGCGGTCTTAACGCAGGACGACCCGTAACACCGCCACGAGGTGCCAACAACAAAAACAAAAAGAAGTGAATTCCTCGATGATGCTCGTTCGATAGATCGAACGATGTTTAGGACTGTAAGACCTCACCCGAGCCCCGCCTCGCCTCGCCTCTCCTCCCCCCCCCCTGCCAATCCCCATAAGACATTAAGTCCTTGTAAGAAAGAATTCTATTATTATGAATACATGAATCTGCGGAGCCATCCACAATCGATAATACAAAATGAGGACGACTTGGAATAACGTTGCAAGCCTAGTTTAACTTTTTCATTATTTAGCGAGAAGAAGAAGAAGAATTAATGACGATGATAGTTATAATGAGTAGAAGGATAGAGAGAAAAAGTGGAATATCGGATTTTTTCGATTGTGTAATTTAGGACTGTGAAAGGAGTTACTTTTTGATCATGTTGAACAAAGATCGAAGGCTCTACTCCTAAACTCCGATACCGAGGTATTTAGACACTGACAATTAGCGAATGAAGCTTGATGCGAATATCATCTAGACTACGCTTATATTCATCCATCCTTATCGTAACGATTTTTGATTATGGATCATTCGAACCTGATACTTGCTATGCTACAGCTATTTATTGACAAGAAATTACGCACAGACATCGCGACACCGATGTTTATGCCTCGGCGAACGTTTGAACGATTAATTAATCTAATAGCCGAATTAATTATTCCCGACTAACGGCTCATCCCTCTTACATGAGTTTAAATGTATTTTAGATGTTATTTATACACGTATGTATTAAACGATTTAATATGAAACAAAAAAAGAACAAACATCCGTATAACGAGTTTAGTAGTAATTTCTTGACAAATCCAATTTTTCAGAGGTTCAAGATCTTTATCACAGCCTTTATTGTTATCAGTTTCTCTACATTTTCTATTATTTTTATTTTCTATCAATTAATAAAAAAGCACAAATTCGATTAAGAACATTGATTGAATTACCTGGTTTTGGATTTCAATCTAAACAAAGAAAATGATTGTTATCGCTTAGTTGATATCGTCATCGTCGGACTTGCAACGTATTTTCGAGATTGTTTTCGATCTTTGTAGCTAGCAATTTAGGAGGGGATAATAATAATAATATTAATAATAATAATTAACGCAAACAGAAGTACACATACATAATAATATCTAAAGAAAAAAAAAAATGAGAAGAAAGAAAAGTAAGAGCGAGCCAAAGGGCGCGTATTAGAAAAGATTTTTGGTCATTGTCATTTCCATCGTTTATGTACGAGTGTTTTTATCATTTTATCTTATCATCAACCATTAATAATATATCATAATTGCCATCCTCATTCTATTATAAATATTTTGTTTTTCTTTCCCCCCTTAGCAAATCCATTTATTGACCATCCATCCTTTTCTTCCTTCCGTGCAAAAATTTATTTCCTCCTAGAGAAATAGGGAAAAAAAAAGAAAGAAAGAAAACGAAATCAATTAATCACGAAGGTCTATTCGGATGACACTCGCTGTTATTAAAATGAAAATTTAGCGTTATTATTAATAATTTATCAATCGAGGATTGGCTCGTTACAGCCCCCCTCCCCTTCCCTTTCATTACTGTACATTAATTATTATTATTATTTCTTTTTTTTTTATAAATAAAGGTCACCGAAAATACAATATCTCATCGTCTGATTTTATTTCAATCTGTTTATATCGATCTTTAACCCCGATTTATAAAACTTTTCAGGGTCACAAAGTATTGAGATTGTGCAATTTAGTGTTTTTCTTTTCGTTTCTCATATCATTGTCACGTAGATTCAATTCGAGTCACGAAATATAGCGAATATATTTGAATCGTTACTTCGGAGAACCTGCGTAATACACGCGAAGCAATGACTCCTGATACCTATACGTTAGGGGATATTATCTATATGTATATGAAAAGCGTAAGCGCACGATGAAAATTATAATTTGATTAAGATTAATAATCGATCATCAAGTGTTAATGTTTCGTTTAAGGATCTTTTTGTAAATATATCGATTCATTACCAGTACCTACTCATATTACAATATATGATACAAACCAATGGATAAAAATCGTGAATAAAAATACGATATGATGACCATGATCGCAAAGTACTTGATCATATTTATTGAGGGGGGGCTTCGAGAAGTATCGGTCACAGAGAGCTGGCTATGCTTTTCCGAATGCTGTCCTGTGTTCCAAAAAACATGTCGTACAGTCCAGGGCGGGAAAACTAGATTTGAACCTCCGCACGCGGCCCAAAGGGGATCAAAAATTTGCCACGATTTATTGTTCAAGATGGTAAACTGAGCGTGAACCCCAAATTTGATCAAGAAATACTAAAAATTGTAAGAGTTCTTCTACTTTACAGCCGAAGGTTATATACAAATCAGTGACTCCTGCAATTTTCAGCCTAGTGTACAAAAACGCATTCAGAAAAAAATCAACTGCTGTTTGCGTTGTGTTGTGTAGTTGTATTTGCGTTGATCGATCGCCGGAGCCCCCCCTCAATCGTAGATCCTGTTTCAGCATTTGCCTACTCCTAGATAGTGGAAAAGTGACGGTAAGCGATTGGAAAATATTATTATTTATTAAATAATAAAAAGAAACAGATATTTGATATTTTTTAATTCAGTCACGTCTGCAGACCCTGGTGCATAATACATATATGAGCCCGCGCGGCAACTTCTTTCGGCCATCCAGTCGCATCCTAAAGTCTCTAAATAACTGCAGAGTTTTGTTTTAACGGCGACAATTATGGCGTGGAGTATAGAAATATTTTGACACCCCATCAAGTTTTATTATATTTTTTCTTAAAGAGGGAAATAAAACGTCACAGTCTTAATTCTGCTTTCAACTCACTCTTGGACCATTCGTTATCTACATATATGTATATGTATACAAATTTTTGGTACATTGCATTTCTCAGAGTGAAAAGTATTCACGTATACCAACGCTTTGACTCTTGAGAAAAAACACTTGAAATTTTCACCGGTTTTTTTTTCTTATCCCAACAGAGGCTTCGACGGGTCTTTGACTTTTTTCATTCACGTGATTTATGAAACGATCATGGATGAGACAAAAAAAGATGCCTATATAAGGACGGTTCCCACGGAGTCTACAGATTCATAGTCTCGTTCATTGGATCCCTGAAATTTTGAATCAATGATAATGGCAAATAATTATTATAATAGCAGTATCAAAAAAGGATCGTAATGGATGAATTCTGAAATTTACGAATCTTATCCTAATTGTTAGAATTGAATTTTTTATATTTCAATCACAAATTTTATCGCTATTGAAATTATTTTATATTTCAATGATATAATCGCTTCTGATTTTTGATCAAAAATTAGTTGTTTTGCAGGCAGAAGAATTTTGAGAAATTAGTATGATGGTAATACTAACAATATTAACGATACGAAAAACGGTATTAGATAGTAAAGTAAGCATAAATAAATCAATAAATGTGATAGAGAGACAAGAGCAAAAACGACAGAAACAAAAATAAGTAGTTTAAAAAAAGTAACAATATGAACAGAAAGCTCGCTATTAGGGGCAAAAATGTAGAGGAAAGAAATTGAAGAGAATTAAGTTGACGATATATAATTGAATGAAGTAATAGTATAATTGAATGAAGTAAAACAAAAAAATTGAATGAATAAAATGGACGAATTAATTTATTTCGAAACTCGTTCAATTTAGATTTTTGGAAAACCAGATACATAGGCACAGTTGATCGACGAAGTTTTTAAAATCTTTTCTATTCATCAATTCGACCAGACTTTTGATGACTTATCTGTGTCGTTAAAACTTCTGATCTCCTAGAGGGCAGCGAAGAATATAAATGTTAGAAAATCAAAAGACTTTATAATATACATGCCAAACTTAATAACGAGAAATGAGTAATTTTCGTGAGTTGCTGCAGCAGCACCGATGCCTATAATAACGGCTTGCGTAATGAACGAAACCACCCAATTATCCATGAAGTGTTAGCTTGCAAATTCCTTGGACTTTATTAGTACAGGCTAGCAGCGATATATCATCTAACGCTCTAAATTACGTGACTCGGGGTTCATTATCATCATATTGACGTTGACATTTTTCCTTATTTGTATACATTCAGTATTCAGTCTCACGAGGTTCATTACATTTTTTTTTCAATGTACTTGGCGCTAGACTTGATTAGACTCTATTCTCTGTATAACAACTCCGCGGGCATTCGGTCTAGAAATATTTTCATTGTTCAGTACTGCTGTCTATTAATAAATATAAATCTAACTGTAGCGAGCGATCGGGTGTACAGGCAGTACGTTCTCTATACACGTATGGTTATTGCGTCAAACTCATATATTCGTTGCGTTACGTCTCGTATGAATGCGGTTTGCATTATATTTATGCAAACGATTACTAATTATGGCATAACTGTCTCATACTTCATGACAATACAATACCCAGTTTAACCCAATTTACGGTTATTGCCTCTTGTATAATTGTTGTTTCTATATCCCAAGTTGAAGTCCAAGGCTGCAAAGTTTCGCGTCGATATAATGATCTCAGTATATATTCTACCTCGCGAGACCTTCTATACACATTGCGGAAATTTGAAGATAAAAAAAAAAACACGGAAAGTTAGAAAAAACTCTTAATTATGAAAAGAGTCGGATATTACACAAGCTATTGTTAGTTTAGCCCGTAGCTAAACGGTATACAGCGCATTACAGACAAGTAAAAAACTGCAATCTTACTTCCGGGCCAAAAGGCCGAATAAAATCGTTTTTCACAGCAAATAAGTTGTGCCTCCCATAGTGTAATTGTAGAAGATAATTCTGGAAATCTGTCAGTGTCTGACGACTATGGTTTAGAGGCTGTTGCATGAATTACACAACGTACTTTCTTGGCAATCTTAACCCCCCCTAAGATGCGTTACGTAATTTATGGACGGTTACTTAGACTGTGATAAGAATTATGCGAAAGTTACACGTGAAGAGAATGAAGAATCCTTTCTTTTTGTTTCAGACATAGTGCAAAGTTAAAAACAATATTTGGCAAAATTGTACTTTCATCTTTAGTTAATAAATATCTGCGTGTGTATTTAGCTTCAGTATCAATTGACAAATTACTTTGAACAATTGAATTCAAGAGCTCATATACGTATAATAATTACGTATGACGTGGACCTCAAATCTTCTATCGCACAGTTCTTTTGTTTTTAAAAATCCGGAGTCTCTACTTGCGGAATGCGTTCATAGTGACGCTTATACTCCTTAATCCGTGTAACCGTGGAGTTGTACATCAAAGATTAGAGCTTGTGGGACACGACTCAGCAGACACTCTAATCAACACGAGGTTTTGGATCAGTCAAAATGTCAACGATAATGATTAACATTCGAACAGTCTGAAGACGGCTAGAATCGAGAAACAAGCTTTTAGACAGTTCTGAAACGCAATCCAACTGTCTGGAGGCTCATTTCTCGTTTCTAGCCAACTTCAGACTGCTCCATCTTCATGAATCTCTGGTTAAACATTTCAAAACAGAAAAAAAAATTCTCTATGGCGTTTTTGGTGATCCTCTTCATCGTCATCATCATTTGTTCAATCAATGATTTTGACGCCCTAAAGTGTCCTGCAGATTCGAATCAAGCACCGAATGTCCAGCTCAGCTGGGCTGCCAGGTCTACCGCTTTTTCGCAATTTCTAAAGCTTTTTTCAATTAGCTATTAGCTCTTAGATATACTGATTTGCAGATTTGCCTACCGATTTCTACAATTTTCTATCGATTTTTTCCCCATATAATTTTGCGACAAAAGATGAATGTACGCAAAGCGCTATATTAAATATTGTGTGATGTATGTACATATATGTGTTAGTAATATGAGTCCAAATAAAAGAGTATTTTGCTGATGGATCGTCACCTCGTTGTTTCAACGTCGAAATTCTCTGTAACCTGACATAATTACCCATAAAGCTGCAGACACCGATTTCGATCAATCTGGAGAAATTAGTCTCGTTGCGTCCCTACAGATCTGAAAATCTATCGCATTTGTATACCGTTTAGAAATAAATGGGTTGACGTTGAAATTAGTCTGCAGGGCGCGGTGCGTGTCACGAGCGTTCGGATCGTCCGGACCGCGTGGGCTGCAGGGAGGAACGATGAGAAAAAGTTAAAAAAAAGTAAAATATAAAAAAAATCTACTCGGGACCAGCAAAGCGTCCGAAAGATGCCGACTAATTTGTTGGGCAGGCTATACCAGCGACAAACTCCGCCTTCTCGTCTCCTCTCTTGGCTACAAAGCCAAAAGCTAAATAGCTCCTCGCATGAGATACTCGCGTACGTCATGACTCACGGCCTACTATGCGCTGACATTAAGAAGGTTGAATTTTTCGCTTCTTTTCTTCTCCTCTTACGGGGAAATGAAAGTCACGTGACCTCGATATGATTTACACTTGGAATTTTGAAACGCTATTTTCTCAGCCAAAACACATTCGATTGATGTGAAATTGATATCAGTGACGTAGAAAAACTGAATGAAGGGCCTGCCAATCGTAGATTTTCGAAAATCGAGACGTAATAACAGTTTTTTAACAATATTGTTCTGTAATCCAAGGAGGTGCTGCCTCTCTCCACGAGGGGCAGTACCTCCTTGAGTTACAGAACAATATTGTTACACAAAATTCTGATTTTGTCTTTCGATATTCGAAAATCCACGATTGGCAGGCCCTTCACTCAGTTTTTCTACGTCACTGATATCAATTTCACATCAATCGAATGTGTTTTGGCTGAGAAAATAGCGTTTGAAAATTCCAAGTGTAAATCATATCGAGGTCACGTGACTTTCATTTCACCTTAAGTGATCGATAAAATTATCAAAATCATCGATCATCTCAATCCGACGGAAAAATCTTCCACTAAAATACCATCGTCACAACTTTCCCGCAAAATTGAATACCGATTGAAAATAATTCGCTGATCAAATTTATTCGAAGTCGAGAGCACGTGGCTCTGATTTTTTGTTCTAGATCGTCGGCCATTCTAGTCTTTGTTTTTCGTCGTCAGATCGGTCGCCTTCTCAAAGACAAGCTTGACCCGGCCCAACTTACGAGCACTAGGCATGTGCCTCAATTGATCAGATGTCGTTCAAGCATCCCCTTTGGCTTTCGAGCAGAGACGATCTCGCTCGAGGGGCTATTCACTTGGATTTTGGGTGTCCGACTTCCAGACTTCCATTTATACTTCCATTTCAGTATTATGAGGAATTCCGAAGAATTCCAAAGACTGCCAGGGACTGCCGAAGACTTCCGAGACGAGTTCTACTAGGAATCGAAACGCGAATCGCCCGCGCGGTCATCTTCTTGCATCCCGGTCTCCGTTCGTCCTCGCGGGAAGCCGCACGCGGATGTGGATGGTAGACACGCGTGACGCACGCGGTATTCGACTCCCTGGCTCCGCCCTTCGACGAAGAACCACCGAAAAGCGAGACTCATCTCTCGCTCGAACATCGGCGCACGTCGACCGCGGGCGTGGGTGGCCAGCTGACGAGAGGAGGAACTTCCCTAAACCACTCCTCGCACCGGTTCCGCACCGGGAACGGACTCACTCATCCACTCGTTCTAACGCACGCCCGCACTCACTCACTCCACCCTCATCGACACTCTCAGGCTGGACCACGAAGAGGATCCGAGGGAGAATGATGAGCCGTTGATAAGCCCGCTAGTCTGGCACGGTTCTTTGGCCCGTCGGTTCGTCGGTGGTTTCCGTCTCTACCCGGTACCGAACTCCCTGGTTCGAGTTCGAATCTTGTCAGCATCCGATACCGAAGTGAGAACATCTCCTGTTAGCGGAGTGCCTGACCCCCGATGACGTTCGGGATTGTCGGATCTCTGGTCAAGATCGCGTGCTGCTCGTTACGAAGGCCGACACACCCCGGTGTGACGGTGACGGACGCCCATTTATATTGGCTGTGAATTGTCGGATTAATTTCACGAGACGTTCTCTCCGTGTTTATGCGTACCGTGGTTGCAATTCTGTGAGACGATCATCGCATCTCAATGACGAAGAGGAAATAGATAGAAATCAGTGTCTGATGTGATTTTACAAAGTGTAAAGAGAATTCAGTGTTCTGGTGCAATTATCCCATCATCGGTGTGTGTAAAATGATTTTTTGCTTCTAATTTTTGATGAAACTGGATCAGGATATTTGGGCGCGTGATGCTGCAGTCGAGGAATAAAATCGAGACCAAGATGCAGATTTTACTTTGACAATCGTTGATGTAGCAAGTTTCGTTGGTAGTGAAAAATATCTGAGGAGTGATGCAACAGCAACATGAGCAACAGCACGACGCTGCTGGTGACTGTTGCTATCAGCAGTGGGCGACGCATCATCACCATCATCACCACCATCAGCACCAACAGCAGCAGCATCAGCATCAGCACCACCATCCCCAGTTGCCGCCGGTACCGTCGCCGATGCAGCAAATGGAAGGTGAGCACGGGATTCCAAATACATACCCGATTTTCGTTGTTTTTTTGCGGTGCGGCTACCGCAATGAAATTTACGGCTTTTACAAACGTCCGGATCTTGATCGATAGTCGGACATTTGTACTGGTAACGTTAGTCTCAAAGTCGGAAATAAAAAGTATGATAATGAAAGTGATCTATCGACGGTGAAAATAGACGATCGAAACACTGGATGTAGTTGATGGCTCTGCAACACGTCGAATATCTCCGTTCTCCGGATGCTCTAATGTCTTTTTCACTTCCTTTTTCACACGACGGAGAAGAATTCGTGTCGTTCTCACCGCGGCATTCGGCTATGGTTTAGACTTTTTCATTGCATTCTAACATCGTGTAGGCTCGCCACAAACGAATTTAGATTCACACAAGTCACTTACGCTACTTCGAATCGGGATCGGGGTCCAAAACGGTCCGATTATCTGAGTCCAAAAGACCGGCGATCATCCTTTTGATCGTCGTTAAGTCTTTTTAATTGCGATCTAGGCTTCCGACAATATCTTCATCATTGGATCGTTGAAGTAACGAATGTGTAACAAATTCTTCAATATGTGTGTCGTTTGGCAAAAGTGATACAAATTATCAGAAACGATCCTTTTTTTAAAAAAAATCGTGTACTCATTCATTCAATATGTGTCGAGTTCGAGTTTCTTCGTAGCAGCCTGCCAAAAACGGAGAATCTATCATTAGCGAAGCGGGTCTTCGGAAAGGACCTTTTTTCTGTCTTCTGTGTCCAGGAATAGGATAACTCGTGTCTTTTGTCTCATATATCATATCCCGGAGTCAGTTGACGAGTCGAAACGCCGGAGGCCGAGGCTAAGATCGACTGTATCCGTTTCTGATATACGAGGACAAATCATCCTACACTGTAAAAAATGATTGTGAATTTACTGCACATTAACTACACGAAAGTCTTGTCAAATTACGAATTATTAACAAATTTTTAATGTTACCATACATTGGTCGCGAAAATACAAAATTGTGCAGTAAATTCGTCATATTTGTGAATTAATTTTACTACAACGTGAAGTGATTCCGTGACTTCTGTATGTGAACAAAATTTCCAACACTTTGTTGGAAGTTTACAAAAAACTTTTATCACAGCTTTATGCTCGTCAAATGAAAACTTCCAGTTAATCAAAGGCTGAACCGTCTCAATAGGTGCGACGATAGTAACGAACGCGTTGTCCACAGCGTGTCTGCAGACCGCCGGAAGAGTGAAACGATCTCGAAGTCCGACATTGGAGACGACCCTGGCCCAGGCGTCGTCAGCAATCTCGCCATCCTCATCGAACGAGTCGAGGAACGACAATAACAACAACAATAATGATACCGTCGCGAATTCAGCATCCGAAGATGCTACGCCGAAGAGACCTCTTCACCCGGCTCTCTCGGCCGTCGGAGTAGCCCTCGAGGCTCGACCCCTCTGGGAAGAGTTTCACCAGCTGGGCACCGAGATGATCGTCACCAAGGCCGGTCGAAGGATGTTTCCAACTTTTCAGGTGGGTTTTATTTCTCAAATTCACTCTATTGGATGGAAAATTCACTCCATTCTTCGGAGTTGCGCTGTTTTCACTCCAAAAGATTCAGAGAGTGCTGACTTGTGCTGTTCCATACGAATGGTAGCCAACTTATAGTAGATTTGGGAGATCCTCGTTTGACCCTGAATTGCTGAATTTTATCCGTTATTCTACGAATTTTAGGGGCTAAAGAGGATCTAAATTTCACTAGAAGAATAGTTCACAGCTGAGGTTCATTTTTTAGATTCTATATCGCCGGTTGATCGTTGTTACAGTGCAGGATTTTTGGGCTGGACCCGAACACCGACTACCTTCTGGTGATGGACTTCGTACCCTGCGACGACAAGAGGTACAGATACGCCTTCCACAGCAGCGCCTGGGTGGTGGCTGGACGAGCGGATCCGGTATCGCCCCCGAGGATCCACGTCCATCCCGACAGTCCGGCGAGCGGTGGTCACTGGATGAAGCAGCCGGTGTCATTCGACAAATTGAAACTGACGAATAATCAGCTCGACGACAACGGTCACGTGAGTATATTTATTTTATTTTTTTTTTAGTTTTCTCCAACCGAGGATCGTAAAATTATCTCCAATTTGAGGGAATTTTTCACCTAACCGAATTTTAAATTGGTCGTAAAACCCGAGTTTCTGAGCCTGGCGAGGATCTCCGGCTAATTATAAGAGCGATGTGCAGGTCTTCGAATAGAACGAAAGGGATTCTCATCTTATAACCGTAGGGCCGATTCGGTGTGGACGAAATTTGAAATTATTCACCGAGACCGTGGATTTAATTACGAAATACGGTCGGTGTAATACGTGGGTCGATTAAACACTGATATCCACGTTACCGCGGTCGCTGGTTGGCCCCATAAACCACGAGCATCGAGGAAGAGTGTCAGGGCGCGGTGGCCGGTCGGATGGTTTAGGCGTTACATAAAGAACCGTGAAGGATGCGACAGACGGGCACGAGTGAGACCGTCGACCGGGTCCAGCACCACGTGTTTGTCGTTTCGGAAGCGTTCTTCTTAATTGACCTGAGATACGACTGGCACTGACACCGCGGCTCTCCAAAAATTCAAAAAGTTAAATCTGAACGTTTGATGGCGCAACGCAACGTCTAGAATCATCGAACCATGGGACTTTTTCGACCGTTCTGCATTTTTATACGGAATCAGATTTCACTTAATCTCGACGAATCATCGCGCTGAGTAATTCGCCCCATTATAGTGACGGCGCAGGTGGGATCGCATCAATCTTCGCTCAAATGTGTGATCGACTCTTCTTCTTCAGATCGACGATCTTGCTCTCTAAATTCTTTGGAGTGACAATTCACTCCGCAAGAGCGAAAATCGTGATCGTGGGACCAGTCACTCCAAAGAATTTGGAGCGTGAGGCATGCCCACGTAAAAATGTAGATAGGTAGCTATTAACGATACTGTGCAGTGGGATATCCAGGCTCAATTATCACGTGATTATCACCGCAATAAAAACTGATTGTTGAGTATTCCTGCAGTAGCTACAGACTAGCTGTTGGATTCTTTGACTGCCTATAAACTTGAGTCGGGTAAATAAACGTTGGTTTGGGATTTAGAATTCTGAACAATAGTGGGGAGAGTTTATTGTGTTCGAATCTGTGCTTTACGACCACGTATAATTCCAAATATTCGAGAATTTTTTATCTTGGTAAATTTATGGATGGGATTGAAATGATTGTTGATTTTTTTCTGAATGCGTTTTTGTACACTAGGCTGAAAATTGCAGGAGTCACCGATTTTTATACCTTCGGCTGTAAAGTAGAATAACTCTTGAAATTTTTAGTATTTCTTGATCAAATTTGGGGTTCACGCTCGGTTTACCATCTTGAACAATAAATCGTGGCAGATTTTTGATCCCCTTTGGGCCGCGTGCGGAGGTTCAAATCTAGTTTTCCCGCCCTGGACTGTACGACATGTTTTTTGGAACACAGGACAGCATTCGGAAAAGCATAGCCAGCTCTCTGTGACCGATACTTCTCGAAGCCCCCCCTCAATAAATATGATCAAGTACTTTGCGATCATGGTCATCATATCGTATTTTTATTCACGATTTTTATCCATTGGTTTGTATCATATATTGTAATATTAGTAGGTACTGGTAATGAATCGATATATTTACAAAAAGGTCCTTAAACGAAACATTAACACTTGATGATCGATTATTAATCTTAATGAAATTATAATTTTCATCGTGCGCTTACGCTTTTGTATTACGCAGGTTCTCCGAATTAACGATTCAAATGATTGATTGACCCTGTACCGATCGATGGGTTCATTCGTGGTTTGGCCAGATTCGGACGTGTATCGCGTGGCTCGGTCGAGGCCAGCCACGTCTCTTCAAACTAAATGTTTGTATCGTTTGTAAAATAACATAAACAGAGGCTAAGCAGACC
Source organism: Euura lappo (assembly GCA_018257835.1). NCBI lineage: Eukaryota > Metazoa > Arthropoda > Insecta > Hymenoptera > Tenthredinidae > Euura > Euura lappo. The sequence goes on from JAEUYN010002249.1 coordinate 216,273, forward strand.
TTAAGACTTAAGAGTCTGGGAGACAGGCTCAGAGTCACGTCACATGACTGGAAGCCGGCCTCGTTGCGTGTATTAGTGTAGCTGCATAGAGGCCGCGTGTGAGGAATGGAGAAATGAGGAATGAGCCGAACTCAGCAGTAATTTTCAAACCTCGAGTTTACGATGCAGCTAACATTACGAAACTGTCTCCTCGTATATTGTCAGCGCTACAAATTACGAAAATTGAATAATAATTTTCCAACTACCGGGAAACTGAACCACTGAACCAATTTTCTAATCGACCGAATGTTTTGACGTGATAAATATCATTTTCCCTTATAATATAAACAACCCGCGATATATCATTGTTACACGTTTGCTTACGCTCCACCATGTCAAACAAAGCTTCGTTATAAAGTGGCGAGATCCCATAAAACACGTGCAGCGAGGGACCTTTTTTTAAGTTTTTTTTAGTTTTTTTACCCCATGGAAAGGAATTATTTCCACTCGGTTATTCTCGCACTATTATTTCTTTCTTCATTTCGCGCTATGCGATGCATAATCATGTTATTGAAGAGTCAAGAGTTTCTTTTCTGATTCATTTGGGAAACCGAAGTGACGAATTATTTTCATTTACTTTTTTTCCTCACTCTCCTAACCGTTTCAACATTTTTTGTCTCCGGAGGAGATGGAAACTGACACGAGCATCGGTTTAGGATCGTATGTATATATGTACGCGGTTCTTGGGGAAATCTTAACGTCAAGTCAATTATAATTTCACGCTCACTTCAGATACGAGTTTTTTTTTTGTCTTCCTCGGCTCCACGCGACGTCGTTTACCCTCAGATTTATCGTGATTATCTCTGTATCCTGTTCAAAGTGGAAATAACTCGTCAATGGTCCGTGAATTAGTACGAATTATTCGAAATTGATGCGAATTATTTTGAATTGAGAGGAATTGATGAAATTGAATAAAACCAACGATATTGGATGAAATTGATTCGGATTAGGCGAAATTAACGAAAATTATTGCAAATAAATCGAAATTACCTTCGATTCGGGTTTTGAATTAATCTCTAAAATATCGCAAATTAATTTTAAGTTACGTATATTATCAGGAATTTATTAAGAATTGAAGAATTAATTCGAATTATAGTGCATTAAATTAGATTGAAAGTATTAAGGAGGATTAATTCGAAATAAAAAATCGACATATCCAGCCCGGATTGATTTATCTCCCCCCCCCGATTCTGTCTCATATTCCGTTTCCGTTTTGATTCCCTCAATAATTATAAGTCGCGGTTAATTTTCTTCGCTCCTTCCAAAGCACTATTTTCTTCGATCGCTCCGGCTTAAAATACACAGCGAAGAAGAAGAAGAAGAAGAAGAAGAAGGAAGCCGGTCGTGATCCCGAGAGAACGAGGAACAGATTTCAAAAAACTTTGTACATTCAATGAAGAAGAAGAAGAAGAAGAAAAAAACAACAAAAGCTTAGATAGGGCGCGGTGCGTGGATGCCACGGTCTTAATTGGCACTTTGTATCGCCTGGCGTTTCCGGATTATACGTACCTACACGAGGGGGACAAGAAAAACCCCCCCTAGAAGAAAAAAAAAAATTCCAAAATAGAGAGAGAAGCCCACAAAGTGGTACGGAGAGAGATAACGCGTTTCTTTGGGCCACACGCACTCCGGAGGATCCCCTACGTCCAGGGGTGTCTCGGGGTCCACCCCCTACTCCTCTTCGCATACCAGCATATACGCTATATCCTCATCCTCATCCTCGTCCTCATCCTCATCCCTGCATTATATGTAGGGTAAATAAAAGAAACAGACGGAGATGCAGGGACCGGGTCGCGTTGCCGTTGGGTCGGGTCGGGGGTTACTTTTTACACTAATTAGTCACCGGGCTCTCCGGGCTGTCAAACATTGTGCCCGCCCCCCCGCCGTGCGCCTTCCGACTCCCTCCTACGCTTCGTACGAGCATCTTTCAAACTTTATAACGGGTGGCGTAGAGGCTGTGGGGGTGGTTGTTGGTTTCTTGGCTTTTTCCAGATTTTTCACTGAAAAAAAGGTTACAGCGCTACAGTGAATCAATTTTCCTGGTCCGGGAAATCAATTAGCTTAATCAGAAATTTGTGTGCCTTCTTCATCTAGACTGTATTGCTGTAACCTTTGACCGATAAAATATGGCTAGATGGAATGAAGCTGAAGCTAGCCGCCAAAACTGCTAAATTCAATTAAAATGAGACAATTATGGCGCCATAGAATTTGAATTTTGTGAAATATTCCCAAAAATGTAGACATGAATCTATAATTCTGGCTGCTAGCTTCAGCTTCATCTGGATGAACAAGAATTCTGACTGTCATCGCCTAGACCTTTCTTTCAGTCCTCCTTTAATTTCATTTGGTATCCGACTTTTCGAGTCCTTTGGATCAATTATTTTTTTTTTTTCTTGCTTCACCATTCGGGGTGCGAGACACCCGTTATAGTCGTTACTCTTACCCTTGGATACACGGTTCTGGTACGGCAATGTTTACGCTGTATGAGAGCAGATGAATGTACGCCATGTATCCATGGATCGCGGAGCTCTCGTGTGAATGCGTGTATAAAAAATAAACAGCCTAATGATATAGGAGGGGGGGGATTGGGTGAAGTTCGAGACTGTTCAAAAAGTATGCCTAAAGAATCCCTGAGTAACATTTACAAGACAGCGGCGAAGTTTTGTCTATTTATTTGCCCTGGGGTGAAAGTCGAAGTGTATACCTGTAGTCATGGAATACAAACGCAGTTTTGAGAAACCACTTTCTCAGAAATGACTCAATCAAAAATTTACGCTCTACGATGGAGAGATTTATAAACGCGATAGGAAACACGAGCGTGTTATTATTCAGCACGGAATGATACAGAGGGGGATAGAAAAAATTGTCATCATTTATTTGTATCTTTAATACGAGGGGGTAAAAATTCAAGAATTGAATGACATGTCGATTCTGGGGGTTGAAATAATTCAGGACAATTAATTCGATTCAACGTCATTGTCCTTAATTCAACTCAATTCAAACATGTTTAACTTGATTCAACTCGAATAACCAAATTCAATCGTTTCAACTTCAATTCAATTCAATTCCAACTTAATTCAACTTCAATTTAATTTCCACTTGATTCAACCTAATTCAACTTCAAATGAATTTCATCCTCATTCAACTTCAAATGAATTTCATCCTCATTCAACTTCAATTCAATTTCAACTTAATTCAACTTCAATTCAATTCCAACTTAATTCAACTTCAATTCAATTTCAACTTCAATTCAATTTCCACTTGATTCAACCTAATTCAACTTCAAATCAATTTCATCCTCATTCAACTTCAATTCAATTTCAACTTAATTCAACTTCAATTCAATTCCAACTTAATTCAACTTCAATTCAATTTCAACTTCAACTTCAATTCAATTTCCACTTGATTCAACCTAATTCAACTTCAAATCAATTTCATCCTCATTCAACTTCAATTCAATTTCAACTTAATTCAACTTCAATTCAATTCCAACTTAATTCAACTTCAATTCAATTTCAACTTCAATTCAATTTCCACTTGATTCAACCTAATTCAACTTCAAATCAATTTCATCCTCATTCAACTTCAATTCAATTTCAACTTAATTCAACTTCAATTCAATTCCAACTTAATTCAACTTCAATTCAATTTCAACTTCAACTTCAATTCAATTTCCACTTGATTCAACCTAATTCAACTTCAAATCAATTTCATTCTCATTCAACTTCAATTCAATTTCAACTTAATTCAACTTCAATTCAATTCCAACTTAATTCAACTTCAATTCAATTTCAACTTCAATTCAATTTCAACTTCAATTCAATTTCAACTTCAACTTCAATTCAATTTCCACTTGATTCAACCTAATTCAACTTCAAATCAATTTCATCCTCATTCAACTTCAATCCAATTTCAACTTAATTTAACATTTAATTGAATTTCATTCTCATTCAACTTCAATTCAATTTCAACTTAATTCAACCTAATTCAACCTCGATTCAACCTTATTTAACTTAATTCTTTTGATTAAATCAATGTCATAGTTTTGTCATTAATTCTCGATAATTAACTTCAATTACTTTAATTCAAGTAAATATTCGAATATTTCAATTTATTATTTTTTTCTCTTGATTCTGATTAATTCAGGCGAATTACGAATTCATTCATAGACTATAATGACTCGTCAATTAAACGAGGTATTTCCCCCTCGCTTAATCAGATTAACTCAATGAGAAGGAGACGGTCATCTTCGTTGTAGACGTTATTTCATTTGAAGTTTCTTCAGAAAATGTAAATTTTTTCAACAGGGATTCCTAATGTATAATAAAAATCGAGATCAACATTAAACAAGCTGATTCAGGCTGTCTAATCTTTACGATTTTTCTTGCTCGAAACTATTGTTGTTTGATTCAAACTTTCAGAAATTGAATGATCAATTCGTTCGAAATCTCAATAAAAATTTTCAATGTCTTTTGTCTGACGTTTGGGATTCGCAATTTTTAATTCCGCGAATCTGACTGCTGATTAGTGATCAGCGAGTGAAAAAACTTCCCTCGATATACATTCATTCTCATTCAATTATTGGAACTTTGTTCAATTAATTATTCGAAAAACACTGTAAAACGATCAAAACGAAAATCTAATCAGTTCTAAGTTTGGAAAGAAAAAAATTTCGATTCGATTGAGTCCATAAGTTCGTCGATATTCGATTCCTAAAGATAAAAACTTGGAGATTGAATAAAAACTTCCTTTTTCTCTGAAAGAAGAGAAACTATGGTAGTTCAAAAACTAAGTCATTCAAATTAACCGAGTAATTAATTATGTCTTATATATTAATGTATGTCAAACAAAGTAGAACCTTGACTAATTGTAAGTTTGATTATATTCAATTTTCAGATAATCCTGAATTCCATGCATCGATATCAACCCCGTTGTCACGTGGTGGTGGCTCCATCGCCCCCCGGTTCGGCCCCGGATCCTCGTACCGAAAATTTCAAGACTTTCACCTTCCCCGAGACGAGATTTACGGCCGTTACCGCGTACCAGAACCACCGGATAACGCAGCTGAAGATAGCCAGCAACCCCTTCGCCAAGGGTTTCAGGGACTGCGAACCGGACGAGTGTGAATCGCCTACTTCCGGGTCCCAAACCGGACAGAATCCCGCCAAGAGGCCCGCCACCGGGTCCAGCCACGTCCTGCCCGGCTACGCCTCGGCCCCCGCGGTACCGATAGCCTCCACAATCCCAGCGGGGATATCCGGAATCCCCAATGCCGAGCACCAGTTCTACGGAGCCAGTGCCAGCCACTGGGGGTACCCTGGACACCAAACGGCACACATGACATCGCCCCATCACTACCCGACTCATCCACATCACTCCCATCCGGGATCGCACGCCTCTTCGTTGTACGGGCCTAGGTAGCCCCTCGTGAATTCAAATAAATTCGACGCCAAAGTTCAATAATCGATTTATGTATAGTTAGCGTTAATTAATGTAATAGTAAATTATTGAAAACGCTTAAAACGTCTAGTGACAACGCCAAAGTTAATTAGTTAGATAGTATTTTAAATTCGAGTTCAATTGTTTTCATTCTCTCATGGATTTTTAATTCATCGGACTATAAAGAGGAACCAAATTAATTAATTTTTCACCCCAGCAGGACCGAAAGAATCGATTCTTCGGGTAAAAAGTATTTTTGTCCTCACTCTCCGAGGAAGAAACTGTTGAAAACTGACGGTCTTTTACGCTCATTTGCCTCCACAAAGTACGCTTTGTGGAGACAAAGTGTCTATTTAAAAAATGTAGAAACAAAAAGAATGGAAAAAATGTATGGGAGCTGCTCCAAAACTCCGTGACACCCCTTTCGGGCTAGACCTAGGAAATCTAAGCTTTACACTTCGTTTAAGAGTTGAGACTACGCAACTACCAAAAAATTAACTGACTTAAGTGCCTTAATAAATTATACTCAAGTATTGTACTATTAGAGTTTAGATTAGGCTTTAAGATTACGAGAAACAAACGAGCTTATAGTATTGTACACATTTTAAAGAATGAAGAAAAAATGACAAAATACACGTTGCGATCATAATTATACAATTATCTCTGCGTTCTTTCATTATCCCAATATTTTTTGTCCAGATATTTGCAAACGACGTAAGAAATATTATCGCTCAATCTGTCATAACGTTTTTTTTTTTTTTTTTTTTGCTGTCTTGAAGCCGTGTAGCTCGAAAGAGATAAATATGCGACTATTGGAAAAGACACACGACACCCTGTCGCAAAAGACAAACTCGTTTTCCAACGGGCCATAACGTAAACGACGTATGGACGGACGCGTACGGACGGACAGAACGTGATTGATGCTCGTGTGAGGACCCGACGCTGTGTAAACATATTAGCGTCGCGACGCTACGCCGCCTCCCCCAACGCCGGTTAAGCGCCCTTAATTACTTTTCGTTGAGAAACTCGCGTTGAAGAATATCGTCCCCGCTGTTTTAATTCTCTTATAGGTGAAACAACAGATTTTTCGAATCGTCACGTCACGCCGCACTCGATTCTAGAGCTACTCTCGCTCCGGCTTACGAGAAAAGATATTTTAATAATTCCATCTATTTCTAAGTAACAAGCTTCGGCTTACAGAGAAGAGCTACAGAGACGCCAAGCGTTCCGGCGGCGCGTAACGGCGCCGGTACTAAACCCTCCTTCGAAGTCCTATGAGATATTCTTTCATCTTTATACATCCGCGAACTTCGCGAGATGGAAACCTGCCGTCCGCGGGCAGGGTGTGGTCCAGACGGAATCGAACGCCTCAATCACTCTCAAGACTGAGAAACAGACACTGAGATACTTTTCTTGCGAATAGTTGCACTGTTAGAAATTTCTGTAATAAGTTTATCATAAAAATGTATGTGAAGCGATTAACATATACTTTTTCTATATTGAAATTCAACTTTTCCAATTTTTCAATATTCATATAACAGTTTTGAAAATTCGGCTGAATACTCATATGATATGAAAATTCAGGATAATTTCATATAAAAATGGGTTCCCACTGCCACAATAATTGATGAATCGGATCATAAAATATCGCAGAATCAACGAAAAAATGTAAATTTTACGCTTTTCATTGGATGGACTGTCGATAATTGACAGAAACGCCCCTTTGTCACTGAAAACTAAAAAGGGATCATGGTATGTTTTGAATATCCAAAACAGTTTCATATAGTGATTGAAAACTCGATACGTTTTTTTCAATATTAAGACACAAATATGAAATTTTAAGATATTTTTAACAGTGTGGTGGAACCATATCACAGTTAAACATGTTACATATGACGTAGAGAAGAGAAGGAAAAAAAGGGACGGGGGAAGGATAATGATTGGTAGCTCATATCGAAGTTTGACGTTGCCATATCAGTCATTGACATCTACTATCATAATATTTCATATTCAATATACTAGATTTAATCGCAATGTATCGCAATGTCAAATTTCGATATGGAGCTACGAATAATCATCCTTCCCCTCAAAGCTTTTATTCGCATAAAAAGTCTGAAGAATTCTTGCGAATTCGGCGTATATATTTTCGGGTCAGTCTTTGTTTCTGTCTCGGCACTTGGTCGAGGTTTAGCTCGTAAAAGAGACAGAGAGAATGGAAAAGGTACGAGAGGAGAGGAGAGGAGAGTGAGAAACATGAAACGCAAAACTGGAGACATAAAAGGTTTCTGTATGCACGGGTCATGTGGCACACCGCAGTTTTTTGTTTCAGGTTCTCGGCTCGGCGCTTTTATACGCAGTGCGTATTCGTCCTCGGGACCTTCGATCCCTGCGGGATGCTCTCGAGGATCGGTACCAAGAGGCCTCCTCCCCCTCCTCGCCTCTGCTCCGTGGTTTGGTCTGTTCTATTTCACCCCGGTCATTAAGGCCCACACACGAACCGCATGCGAAGAGGAGAAGAAGAGGAGCACGAGCTTGGCGTGCCGCAACGACACTCGAAAATCTTCTCGGGGTTGACACCACTTTTCCGAAATCTTCTTCCTCTTCTTCTTCTCCTTCGACCTACTGATCTAGAACACGTGATAAACTCGGGGCGATGTTCTGTGGGAGTTTATGGAATCCCTCGCGCGGACCTCCGGCTAAGATTTTTTTCTTGTTTTTTGGACTCGTAAAACTTGGCACTTTGGAAACGCTGTGCACGTGTTATATGTAGACAATGGCGAGGAACAGAATTACGCTCTGACCAATAATCATGTGGAAACTATCTCGCAGAAGGAAGCGACGAAAACTTCAAGTGCCTCATACATTTGCTATTGCAAAAAACGTCGGATCGAGTTAGCAAGTTTTGGCACGTGGAAAGTCGTTTTGGAGCTTTTTTTTAAGTTTCATATTTGGTCCCCCTCCATTTCTTGGGAACCAAGGTTCAGCCAAACCGCTGGACCGATTTTGATGGGATGTGGGAATTTCTTTATGTACTCGATTTGACTTCCGGTTCAGGAATTACGGTTCTAGCTTCATCAGTTTTGAAGATAAAATAGCGGGCCTTAAAATACGGTCTATAACTGACTTCGAATTAATCCTATAAGTACGGACTTCTTTTTTCTACAATTAAAGTATAACGGATTGGGTTGAATATTCGTTTCTTGCTCGGACAATCGTACTGGATGCGAATAATGGGACTCGTAGATACATAAATATAGTCGTTTTCCAATGAGGCGAAGATTGGTGGCAAGCAGATTCCATTTCATTGAAATCTAGTTGGTGAAAAATACATTCAACCACCGAAGAGTTCTAAGAAAATCGGTAAAAACGTCATTTTTCATCTAGGATGTACTTCTAGTTTTTAAATTCTTAGAATTTACTGAGATTTTGAATACTATATACAAAAAAAAAAAATCACTAGCACTGCACGATCGTGCCTTACACAAAAAAAGTCATGAGCTTTTTTGACTAATCCGGGCTCGTTTTCAAATAATTTTATGTAAGTTGTAGCCGATCATGGACAGTTCCCTTTTCTGTCATTAAAATCCAAATCGAAAAATTATATAAATATTGCTTGAGCAGTATATCGTCAATAATTCATATTTAACCAGGCCAAATGCCGTTTTCTGGATTTTTATTGTACAGGTAAAGTCGAAAGATGAGCAAACAGGATGAGAATGTACAATAGCTGATAACAATTAAAAAATAAGTAGAGAATATAATTGGAACCGAAAATAGCGTGGTGACAGATTTTTGCAGGTTTACCAAAAATCCGTCAATATAATACTGCAGAATTACAAGTCTTGCAAATTAGTAAAAACTTTACGGAATCTCTCGGCATTAACACTGGCCGGCGTCATTGTCGATAGAATGTAAAAAATGAACCCAAAAACCGAAGAAAATGAAAATAAAAAAAATTGGTTCCACGTGACACATAGGAAGGCAAGCAAAACGGGAAAAGGAATAAAGTCTCGCAGGTTTCGACAATAAATCTCCCTAATTTTCCGGTGGTAGCTTGTTGGCCTGCGATCAAAGGGCGACAAATGAATCGTTTGGATAAAAATGCGTTACATCTCATCCTCGCGGTATACCCGGAACGTGGTCTATGGACCAATGTGTACGAGCCTCTCGAGGGCGCGGGCGCGATCCTCGAACGATACTATATAACGGAGGCTGCATCGGCTTCGTAGCCGGACGAGAGTGCGTCCCACGGGCCATGAATCCGTCATCGCCATCCACTACGGGAGTTACCGCGACTTGCTTTTATAGTTTCCACGCCATCTGAGTAAACCATGGTAACCGGGTCCCCGTCCGTATGACGTGCGTGAATTTAGCTGGTTTGCGTGACGCTGCGTAAGAGGCCGAACGCATTGCCTATGGCTCGCAGCACCCGCACCGAGGTTCATATCCTGCGGTCCGTGAAGAGACCCGGAATATCGTCGCAATGACAGATTTACAGATTACAGCCAGAAGCTACGAGCCGGTTGTTGGTACCGAACTCGCCACACGGTTCTCAAAGCGTCGCGGCATCCTGAACGGTGAACGCGTACGCGTCAAATGGCACCTTCGGTGTTTACGCTGGGTGGCGAACATCTAGACTCCTCTGAACTTTATTTAAATCCTCGAGTTCGCGGGCCAAGTCTTTATTCGGCCCATTTCTATCATTTTACAATATTATTATCATTATTATTATTATTATTATTATATTCTGCGATCAAAGAAGGTCTTGGAAGATCTATTTAAACAGAGTTCCATTATTATACCTCTTGGGCATGAGGTAAACGCCCCGATTTCTGACCCCTTGGCCTTTTTTCGTCTTATTCTACAATATCGAGGAGAAAATAATCATCGAGGAGGAAAGTTCTGATATAAAAACGCATTATTGATGACTAAAAGTGACTGCGAGGTTTGTCACGCAGCGTTTATTTCAGCGTTGCGCTAGTTTCTAACTCCTAGATTCACGAGAGACGTGACGTCAATAGTTGTTTTTTTGTAAAGACGTTTACTTCGTCGAAACAGAAACATTCGACTTGGTCAACATGAATATTTGTTCCATTTAGAGGAACAATGAGACCTCATCTGATAATTATTGAAATGAACCCTGCACTCGAAAGACTAAACTAGCTGCAGCAAGCCGAGTGTCAGAAACTAGGGTAGCGATGGGGTCAGAAACTAGCGTACAGCAGTTATTGAGTGTCAGAAACTAGCAGCTGCTCTAGGCTCGAATAGAAGAATATTATTGAATTATTCATTGAATTATAGATTGAAAAGATGATCGTTGATTGTCTAAAAAGTATCAATTCATCAATTGAAACCCATCACTGCCGACTACACGTTATTTTCCCTGATTTAGAAGACAATAACCTCAGCTGAAATCCTCGTAATGTCAGAAACTGGGGCGTTTACCTTTCCTAAAGACATTTTTTGCTTACTTTCAACTTGAAGTGCTAAACAAATTGCGAAATAAAATGTGAGGCGTGACGGCGGAGGCCGCAGCAGCTGTCTTCTCGAAAATGATTGTTTCGATTTTTCTGTCTTCGCCTGGCGGAGTCTTCGCGTATTCGCCGAGTTAATAAATCTTGCCCGCACAGTTTTGTCGGGGTTTTGTAAATATTCTTGAAAATCGAGTAATAATCGTTTTCAAGAAGCTTTCAAAGCGATAAGCTATTCGAATTTACAAGCAAAATACTTTGCGAACGTTGTGGGCATCGAAATTTATCGCTATTGCCGCTATTTTGCGAATTCAGCGAGAAAAAATAAAACTGATTGAGTGAAAATGGAGAAAAATGTGGCAAACAAAATCGCTAACAATCTCATACTATACTTTTTCTCTCTATATCTACACATAAGCAATAAATTTGCACTGTTCAGAACCTTCAATGCCTCATTGTACGAGTGACTGATCAAACTGCGACTCGATTTATGATTTGATCTGTCAACCAATTGGGAGAATGTCGGTGGAAAAATGATCGAGTACTGTAAATTAAATATTGTTTCACCGTTTAATAATTTCTTGCAAATATATAAAACGCGGAATTCGTCACTTCAAACTATAACCAGCTGCAGTGAATTTCGACGCAACGATGCACACTGTTAAAAATATCTTGAATTTCTTATACAAACTGGAATAAAATTCACGAATCCTGGTGATTTAAATTAAATTAATATAAAACATCTTGAAACTTCATATATGTGTCTCAATATTGAACAAACATACTGAGTTTTCAATCGATATGTCTCGATATTGATATGGTTCTATTGAATTTATGAAACTGTTTTGGATATTCAAAACATACCATGATACCTTTTTAGTTTTCAGTGACAAAGGGGTATTTCTGTCAATTATCGACAGTCCATCCAATGAAAAACGTAAAATTTACATTTTTTGGTCGATTCTGCGATATTTTATGATCCGGTTCATCAATTATTGTGGCAGTGGGAACCCATTTTTATATGAAATTATCCTGAATTTTCATATCATATGAGTATTCAGCCGAATTTTCAAAACATTCTGTATATGAAATTCAGTATAATCTTGGCTATGAAGTTTCCGAATGATTTTGAATTTTCAAAACTGTTATATGAATATTGAAATATTGACACAGAATATCGTATTCCTGCTATGCATAGTTGAGATTCAATTCGGAGCAAGTCCACAAATACAAAGTGTAGAATATTCATCAGATTCTTTACCGGCGTGAAAAGAAAAAGGCTCGAAAAAATTCCTGTCCAAAAAAAAGAAGACTAAGAAGAAGAAGAAGAAGACTAAGAAGAAGAAGAAGAAGACACATTGTCCCGAGATTAAAGGGTGTTCGTATCGGACGGAGCCTCCTCCTCTCCTATCTTCTCAGGGTTTTTGATTTTTGGCCAGTAAAGAAGCGAGGCCAAATACTTCGGTACGGTTCACTTCAGGAAGGAAGATATCCGTCGACGCGGCCGGCGGTAACGTAGCAACCCCCGACCGCGAAGACAGACGATGTCCGGGAGCTGCGAGGTCTAGGAGCAGTTTACCTTAACCCCGGTATAAATAAAGTCAATGATCCTAAAAAGGTACCTCAGGGACAGTTGACAGCGCCTTGTATCAACATTACACGATCTTTCTCATTGTAACAGATTTTCATCAAGGTCTCATATCGTTACATCGTGGACATGATATTCGTGACATTCAAATTCAATTAAAAGAGTCGATTAATTATAAACGAAATGTGGAAATTTTCAGTGCCGATGAGCCCGGCGATCCCGTCGAGTAAATTTGTAAATGTAAAGTTAGTGACTCGGCGTTTGGCCGTGTCGTCGGCACGGCTCGCCTATCTCGCCGCTGGAATCCCCATATGTCCGTCAGCGCGCCTCGCCAACACCTCGGAATCACTTGAGAGAGACTCCGAGTCTTCTACACTCCGCTGCCGCGTTTCCGCGTGTGCGTGTTCGCTCGCACGCAGTATGCGTGATTCTCGTCCCCCCGTGCCTCTCTCGCCTATCCTATACCGCGACTCCTCTCGCACCCGGTCCATCCTCTTGTCCCGCTACCCCAGCTGGACGAAAATATCACCGCGAGTGAAGCGTGGCCGTGGCGCAGGTCGATGCTGCGGGGGAAAAACTAAGATCAGATCGAAAGATCGAGATCGGTTGGAAGTGATTTTCATCATAATCATGCGCCAATCCAGCCAATCAGATCGTTATGATGAGAATCACTTTGATCGCAAGCGAATAAGCCTCTGGCATTTTTGATGTCGATGTTTCTTTGTTTTTTGGGATTTTTATTGTCGCGTTAGGTTTATCGACACGGGTTCAATATTGATTCCGAAGATTACAAACAGATTACAAAATATTGATGAGAGGGATCACTAATGCAGTTCAAAGAATATATGTACGAAAATTACATGAATTGAGAAAAAAATCCAAGTTTATGGAACGGTTACAAAGAATAGATCGAATGTTTTTATTTTGAATTTTGCAAATTTGAGTTTAGATTTTCATCAAATTTTCATCAAAATCCAAATGTTTTTAGTTTTTTCACAGCATATCGAATACAAAAAACTAAAATTTTGCAAAACTGACTTCAGTTTTGTCATTCGCGATCTAAAAAACCACATGGTACCAAATTTCATTCAAATCCGTTGATCCGTTCTCAAGATATCGTCATTTTTATTGTATTGTTTAGAATTTTGGATTGTTTATCATTTTCGGAGTGATTACAATAACTTCAAATTTTCTCTGAAAACAGAGAAACGGAAGGTCGAAAAGTAGTTGAATGATGATTGGAAAATTATGTGGGTAGAACGTGGAAATTCGCCGAAGGTCTAATTTGGGCTATCATATTTATCTTTGCACAGAAGATAAATATGTTAAAGCCAAGTTAATTTGACGATGAGTCGAATGAAAAGTGCGAAAAGTGCGTTCGAAGCGGAATTCATTAGACACGTTGGTATTGCGACGTATGTACGTCTCGTCGCAATCGAACAATGCAATAATTAATTTTGCCGAACATATACATAAGCAGTTTTCGCATTCAAGATTATATGTTCCCGAATAAAAAAAAATATTTTTTCCTCTATACAATACAGTTTCCTTGAAAAAAAACAATCAACTAAATCGAAGGAATTATGTGGTCAAAACTCTTCAAATTTAACTCCATTAACGTTGCGAATTTTTATAATCATCTAATGTCGAGCCATAATTTCCGCTATTTGATGCAAATCAATCAAGACAAACTTGAAATTCAGAATAATAACTAACAATCTCGAACGATACACAATTAAAAATAATGTAGGAATTAATTTACACTAAAACCATAAATAAAACGAAAATAAAATTGTTATTCTGAAGGTAAAAATTAAAAATATTATTATAATTCAAACTAAACAAAAATAAATAAACCTATGAAACGATTTCCTGAATAAATCTTTTTCCTTGATAAAAATACCAAAGAACAAATTTATAACGTTAATATAATTAAATAAAAAGGATTTTTATTAGAAATTTTTAAATTTTTGTATTATTTGTATATTCTTTATATCTACTGTCATAAATTATAATGTTATATAATTTCGTTGAATTTTATAAGAGATAAATTATGATTCAATACACAACTACTGCTACAAGATATAAACAATCGTAGCCGTAACACTTAAACCTAACAGAAAAAACGTTTATCTTGAAAGAATGTGGAATTTTAATTATTATTTTTATTCAATTTTCATATCGTTTTTTGTTCGTCAATTTTGTAATATGTTGAAAATTTCCGATTTGCCGTGTAGTTTCTAAGTTTATATCTTATTCGGGAACTTTCCGTATCCTTCTCTCATTTTCTTCGCTATTTTCTCTGCCTCTCGTTCGTATTACATTTTTCGCATGCTGCTCAACAAAGTTTTTTCCCGTATAAATAAACAAACAAATAAATAAATAAATAAATATACTGTTCTAAAATTCCCAATTTAAATTCATATTTCGAACGAAATTAATTCAGGATATGACCGCCGAGTGGCCTGTGGCAGCAGCATGCAGAGCCACAGGCTACTGTCATCGCGTCTATCTGAGTGATTACGCGCAGTTAACCTCACTTTCCAGTACCGTTCAGTGTTTACGCAAAATTAGTGTCAAAAATCAGTTTACCCTGAAAAACAAAGTAAAAAAATCGTTTCTCGGACCATGGGTTCCCCGATGGACACGCCAGGGTCCCAAGCGCTCGCGGCAGCGCGAAATATAAAGGATTTAGCAGTCTTCAAAAAGCCAATAGGAGTAGCGAAGAGGAGCAAAGGTTTCAAGGTTAAGATCCTCGACGAGGACACTTACATAGCGAAAATGGCTGAGATAATACAGCGCGATTTTTTCCCGGACCTGGAGAAGCTACACGCCCAGAACGACTACCTGGACGCTCTAGAACACAACAATATCAAACGCATGAGGGAACTGTACGAAAAGTACAGCTCCGGCAGGCCCGTGACCAACGAGAGACCCGTGAGCCCCGCGACCTTCGAAACCCCCCTGCGGAACGGCACGGGCGAAGAATCCCTTCCGGGGACTCCGAAGTCGCCGGAGATCGACGTGACGTCGACGGACGGCGACGCGGAGGAGAAAATAGGGCTGGACTCGTACCTGACGACGCATACCAGCGAGGACAACGCGAGCTTTGAAGAAATGATGGTAGAGGCGGAGAAGAAACACAGACTCAAGTACTCCTGGCTCTACGAGGTTGAGGAAAAGTCAAAGGCCCTGGCCATCGAGCGGAACAGGACAGAGACTCCGGCCCTCGACGGCAGCCACAAGCCCAAACAGCTGGAGGGCTGGAGCTACACGAACAAGAATTACATCATGTACGTTCCCGACGGGGTCGAGCTGACGCCGGAGGAGATGGTGAACCTGGCCAAGAGGAGGCAGGAGGTCATCCACGACAACACGAGGCTGAAGGCGAACCCCTTCAACGAGCAACAGAACAAGGAGACGATAACCGAACTGGCCAAAACTCAGTCCAAAGTAAACGACGGGAAGATAGGAGTGGACGGAAAAGAGGTCGTGAGAAATCCTACGCCCAGGATCAACGGGTTCGGCTTCGTGGCTTCGACGCCGAGCCCCAGACCCGGGGAGTGGGACAGTCCCATAATGACCTGGGGGCAGATCGAAGGCACGCCGTTCAGACTTGACGGAGGGGATACTCCGCTATTGAAAACCAGCCAAGGCCCGGCTTTCAGGATGGCGGAGCCACCGAAGAGGGAAAAAATCGCTTTACAGCTTGCCGAAAAGGCGGGGGAGAGACACAGAGACAGGAAAAGCAAGGCTTTGGAAGCTGCTAGGAGATCTTTGGCTAGGTATTGATTAATTAATTTAATTTTCTCGATCTTGAGAAAGGAACGTTGACTCATTTATTTTCACCCGCTTTCAGCCCCTCTCCGAGACCACTGTCCGCGATGGATCGTCTCAGCACGATGTCTCCGGCGGCTAGGAGACTGGCGACGCAGAAATTGAGACTGTCTACCACTCCGAGCCCCAGGAGGAGTCGGCAAACTAGAACGCCGTCGATAGGCGTGAGGACACCGAATACCCCAGGATTCAACACTCCGGGTCGAAAGAGTCGAGATTCTGATACTCATAAGACTCCGGGTTCTCACGGACCCGTGCTCACCGATAATTTGCTTAATTTACCCACTCAGAGACAGAGAGCGGCTGATTTTTTCAATCTGAATAAACCCCAGTAGCTCAGTAACTCAGGAAATTCGTATAACATTGAGGCGAGGCTTTGGTGGAATTTAGGAAATCGCTTTCAGAGGTCATGTCCAAATTCCGAATAATGCTAGTACAGACTGCGAAAGAAAATTCAGCCTTTTGCCCAATGCAAAAATTCCTTACGTCTAAACTTTTATCGCGTAAGGCTGAACAGTTTTTTTTTCCTCGTAGTCCATATTGCGATTATCGAAAAACTGCTTAAAGGATTTTTTTATGGACCTCTTTCTGATATTGTAAGAATTGAAAAACCAATTTTTGCCCAAAATTTCACCAAAGTTTTTCCTCAAGAGAAAATCTGTGAGTCATTTGCTTTGGTATCTTTGGTACAACGATATCTTCTTTCTTTAGACACTAAAAATGCATTACGATTGAGAAAACTATCATTTTCATTGTTTCAAATAGCTATTTATCATATATTTAAGGCGTTTTTTTTTTTTTGTAAAGTATTTCGATTATTTGAATAAGTTTGATGAATGATAAGTGATAAGTTTGTACATAATTAACTTTAATACGCAATAATAATAAGTTTGGTGGTATTTCGCAAAATATATTGATTATCAATCTCAGAAATTTTACATCTTTCTCGATGTCCGATCATTGCGAATTACTGAACGTATAAATCAATGCAAAAACGATGTACATACATATATAGGCTCGAAAAAGATTCTCTGATGTGAAAGAATATTATAATAACACGTACCGTGCCGAAATGCTATACAACATGACGTCATTGGTCTTGAATGACGAATAAACAAACTTCTTGTACCGCCAATAACATTCTCGAAAGCGTTTCCTTCGTTCCGCACCCAATCGTGTGTCCACAGAGTCTCAAATCTTCTGCCGGAAGTGAAAAACTCCATGATTTCGAATTCCAGGAAAGAAGAGGCAGCCGTTTTTGGGCTGAAACTAGAAAAAAAACAATTTTTTAAGACCAGAAAATTAGTTTTTGGAAATCAAGTAACACAAATCTTCTGCCGAAAGTGGAAAAACTCCATGATTTCGAATTCCAGGAAAGAAGAGGCAGCCGTTTTTGGGCTGAAACTAGAAAAAACAATTTTTTAGGACCAGAAAATTAGTTTTTGGAAATCAAGTAACACAAATCTTCTGCCGAAAGTGGAAAAACTCCATGATTTCGAATTCCAGGAAAGAAGAGGCAGCCGTTTTTGGGCTGAAACTAGAAAAAAACAATTTTTCAAGACCAGAAAATTAGTTTTTGGAAATCAAGTAACACAAATCTTCTGCCGAAAGTGGAAAAACTCCACGATTTCAAAGTCCAGGAAAGAAGATCGAGGCAAGCGTTTTTGGGCTGAAACTTGAATGAACAATTTTTTAAGACCAGAAAATTAGTTTTTGGAAATCAAGTAACACAAATCTTCTGCCGAAAGTGGAAAAACTCCATGATTTCGAATTCCAGGAAAGAAGAGGCAGCCGTTTTTGGGCTGAAACTAGAAAAAACAATTTTTTAGGACCAGAAAATTAGTTTTTGGAAATCAAGTAACACAAATCTTCTGCCGAAAGTGGAAAAACTCCATGATTTCGAATTCCAGGAAAGAAGAGGCAGCCGTTTTTGGGCTGAAACTAGAAAAAAACAATTTTTCAAGACCAGAAAATTAGTTTTTGGAAATCAAGTAACACAAATCTTCTGCCGAAAGTGGAAAAACTCCACGATTTCAAAGTCCAGGAAAGAAGATCGAGGCAAGCGTTTTTGGGCTGAAACTTGAATGAACAATTTTTTAAGACCAGAAAATTAGTTCTTGGGAACCAAGAAGTAACATTTTTGATACGTAGAATCGTCTTCAATCTGCCATAAAGATTGGCGTCACTGTTTTATAATTCGAATTCCGGGAATAAAATTTCAGATTCGTAGAGCAGATGAGCAGCCTTGAAATTCTTCGCTGCCACCGTCGC
Organism: Euura lappo; assembly: GCA_018257835.1. Taxonomy (NCBI): domain Eukaryota; kingdom Metazoa; phylum Arthropoda; class Insecta; order Hymenoptera; family Tenthredinidae; genus Euura; species Euura lappo. Next base: position 234,918 of record JAEUYN010002249.1, read on the forward strand.
TATTTCCGGTAATAATCTTACTGCCGACACTTTTGATTCGACATTAACATCGAGCGGTGTCTTCTGTGTCGTAACAAAGATTATTGTTTGCGATTTGTATCGGCAGAGAATCGAATGAAAATATATAATGTTTGTTAAAAATCGTCGAGTATTTTTTTTTTTAACAATAAATTTCACAAGTATACCCTCACAGTGGCGAACAATGTTTACTGTTTGTCTGCACGAATTTGTAACAAATAATAATTATTCAAAGAAACGCTGTTTTAAAAGTTTACGGAATTGCAACAGAGTTTTAAAAACGATCGAGCGTTTCGACCGGGTATAAGTAGGAGGCACGCGAAAGACCTGGAGGAATCATAACTTATTTTAAGTGTGAACAAATTTTCTGTCATCCAAAAACTTCCAAATGAAGATCTCCCAGATAATATTTCTGGGCCTGGCCCTCTTCCTCACGGTTGAAAACACCGCTGGTAATCATCTATCCAATTGCGGTCTTGGATCTGGCGTCAACCCCTGCGGATGCTCCGAAGTGATCGTCAGAGCCGCCAAGCAGTCTCGACCGGTCAAATACGCCGATCCCTACGTGATCAGGGAAGCTACTTCGTTGAGGCACGCTCCCGTTCCCAGCGGAGGCTGTGGGTCCGTGAACCAACACCGTTCCTCGAACGGACCATCGGTCTTGGACCTGCTGAAGCCTTCCTGCGGCCCTGTGGCCCCCAGGTAAGAAGATTCTGCAGACTTTCGTGGTCGACTGTGAAGACAGTGAAACCAGCTGACAAGGATTCGAGATCATCCACGAACGTTGATTCATTTCAGGTTCCGACCGATCGGCGATTTGTGCGGCTGCAAGACCAGAATCACCGAAGTCACTCCGGCCTACCCTGGCAGACCCTGCAGCTGCGGCTCTAAACCTCAAACTTGTGCGTGCGACTGCAACGAGCAGCCCTCGTCATCATGCGCCTACGAATCCCCAAACCCCGAGTTGGCCGGCTTCGAAGATGAAGGTAAGGAATCGCATCGAACATTCGCGATTTATTCTAGACCCTCGATGATCTATTTGAACCCAGAAGCAGGATATAGGTGTAACTTGTTTCTTTTTTAACCAGGTCTGTCATTCGACGAGCAAGAAAGCATCTACAATTCTCAGTGCGTGCCTGCTGCCCCCGCCGACGCAGTTTCCTTGTCTCTGGCTTTTGGCCTGTCTCGTCAAGCCACGAGGACCGTCCCGGAAGGAAGTCTCGCCTTCGGACCGACTCGCACACCGATTGACGGCCGCATCAGCAAGACGGCCGTCGACATCCCGGAGGAGAGACTTCTCATCGTCGATAGACCAGTGGTAGAGCTGAAATCCGCACCTAGAACTTCTTTCAGCGCAACCTACCAGGAAATAATAGCCCAGCAGGAGGCCCTCGAGCAGCAGAGAATGGAGCTGGAGGCCGCCCAGGATTCCGGATCGCAGGCATCTTCGTTCATCAGCTACAAGGACCTCGGATACGGCCCCGTTGCCGTGAGCAGACCCAACTTCATCAGCACCGTGAGCACCAGTGGTAGCGGTGGAAGTCAGACGTTCGAATCCGTCGACGATTCCGCCTGCGGTCCCGTCGGCCCGCCGGTTCCCGGTTACGTCAGCGGAAACGTGATCATCAGGTCTGACCAGAACGAGGATAACGACGGAGACAATAACAGCTACTCTGAAGACGGCAGCTTCGAGTACGACTCGTACTCCGGCTACGGCTCCGAAGAATCTGAAGCTGAATCGTGCAACGGCGGCGGTATCCTCGCCAGGCTCAGATCTTCCGCTCGTGCTCAGAGCGGATCCGGACACGGATCCGGATGCGGATGCGGATGCGGTCATTGATGGGGATCGATCGATTGTAGGATTCTCCCGCTTGTAACTGGCCAATTTGGACGGAGACGTTGTGGCCAATCCCTTACCCTTGTACCATGTGCCCTTCGAATGATAATAAATAAAACGTATTTCACTACACCTGTGTTACGCTGTTGGACCTCAATTTGTTACTTTTTGACCTCGATTTGAATTTTTGGGAGTCCGAAATCGTCCCGAAGCTCTCCAGTTCATCAAAGAATGAGCTATTATACAGTTAGATTGGTTCAGATAAGTGTTTGACAGCTCGTTTATCGATTCTAGCCAACTCCAGACTGTACCATCGTTAGGAATTCGCCCTGTATAATTATTTCATTGTGCAAAATCAGCGGCGACAGATCCAGGATGTAGGGTGATTAATGATCGTCTTGAAACGAGTGCAGTGAGTAATAAAAAGAAAAGGCTTGAGGTAATAAATATTTTCGACACTTGAGTCTTACGACTGTTTGCATTGAACAGATTTTACGAGTAATATTTTCATCCGTGGTTATTTAGATAAAACTTTTTATTACCGGGGTAATTGAATTTGGATACATAATACGTATAATTTCTCACGGTATCCTGAGCGTAAAAATACATTCTACTCAGGTTTATAGCGATTTCGTATGATTTTTAATGCTCTTGAGATTCGTTGGGAGGAACCGTATATCGACGAGTGATAACTTATACGAGGGTGTAAAAGTCTCGTGTGGAAGGAATCGCCGACTATTTTCGGAGCTAAAAAGCTTCTGACTATAATAGGTACCATTTACTACTTCCGAGTGTATGACGCGCTGTCGACAGTCCATAATTTTACTCCCCGAGGAAATAGGTCCGGGGAACGCAGCCACCGTATACCATGTGGCTTCGTGCGCTGATCTTGTGTATCCAAAGCACAGGGGAACGGTTACGAGCTGATGACAGCCACTCGAAAGCCACCACACCGCAGTCACCCTTGTGAGAAATGCTTCTTTACTATAAACAGCCATCGGGTCCTCGGAACAGATCGTCCTAATGCAATCTCGTGCACTTACCAACCCTGCGAACAGAACTCCGCGCATTTCGCCGATGTGTCTTATTGCTCACAGTCTGGATTTGGGAGATAAGAAAGAAGAGAAGTGGGTTTGGGCTGACTATGAGCCAGCCTTTGAACTTCCCGTTATTTATTTTGTTTCCAGCTACTTTGAATTTTGCAAATTTGATCTTTGATTCTTCATCAGCGGTTCCAAAAACCTTCGAGTACCATTTTTCATGAGATTTCATCATGTTGTTAGTGTTTTTTTTCATTTTGAATTTCGCAAATCCGACTTCAGATTCGTGATTAGCGATCCCAAAAAACCATATGGTACCAAACATTCAAATCTATTGACCCGTTCTCAAGATATCGTCATTTTTATTGTATACACCCAGGCGTCGAACTTAAAATAGTTGGAGATGCGTCTCTGGACCTAAAAACGTGGAGATCCAGTATACTAAACTTAACTTTTCATTTTCGGGCTGAAAACAGAGAAACGGAAAGTTAAAAAAGCGCGCGTGGTGGTGCATTTCAAAAGTTCAGAACAGAATTATTATTGTATTACTCCACGTGAAATCAATAACAAATCGATGCGACGAGCTTCTGACGATCGTCCAAGGTCTGCGGAGGTGGGATCATAATTTTCAAAACATATACGTTACACACCGCTACTTGTGTGAGGATTTGAGTGATTATAAACAAATTGATACGGAAGCGGAAGAAAACGCGTGTTGTTGCGGTGTTCGAAAATGAAGATCTGGCAAACAGGAAGCGGCTCAGAGTCGATGTCGTCTATATGTATGACATCGAGGTGCTTGTGGGCACTTTAGAATCAATCATTCGAGGATCATGAGATCGATTGGGGTTTGGGCCTCGTTGGCCTTCCTGGTCACAGTCGCTGCGGCTCATAATTGCGGCCAACCATGCACCTGCGACGCAGGTACTCCCGGACCGAAAATTGTCACCTATGGAGACCCCTGCTACTGCAAGGAGTCATATCCCTACACTGTTCAGGTATTTGGGAACCAACACCATCTTTTCGTTTCTTCTTGAGATTCAAACTGTGCAGACTAACCTTCTCGCGAAGAGCGAAAAATGTGCTGTGGTATCGATAATTTATTGTAACGATTTCAAACAGGTGCCAGTAACAAAGTCTGAACCCGTGGAGAATCTACAGAGCTACGCATACTCGCTGGAAACACCAAGAGTCGCGAGTTGTGCATCCTCCAGTCTGCAATTGCCGATCAAGATCCAAACACCGATAGTGCAGAGACAAGTCAGCGATCAGCTCAGGGGAAGATCCTACGGTGTGATCGTTCAACGCGAATGCCAACAACAGCGCAGACCGAATTACAGTTTTGACGTTACTGTTCAAAGAGCTGTGCAGGGTCAGGTCGAGCCAGTGTCAAAGTGAGTGAAAATATTGATTAGGTTCTTAGGACAGTATTAGGATACCGCGAACTTCAAAAAGTATTAGGATAGTAGCGGAAGTGAATTGTTTTTTTCATTTGACCTTGACTTAATTTTGTTTTGCGATTTTGAAGACGTGTTACATCTTGATTCTAGGGTGCAACCTGTGGGATACCAGGTTGAACACCACCAGGAAAAATGCGCTTCGCGATATGCTCTGCCAATTGCCATTCAAACACCAGTCCGATCGCAAGCCCCCGAAATAAGACTCGTCGGTCTGACATCCAGGGTGGACAGAGTTTTGGTCCCCGCTTGTGAGTGCAATGACTGTCCGGATTGCGCAGATGTCCAGCGATCGTGCTAACTGGAACCAGTGTCTTTATCTTTGCGATTTTAGCAATATGTATATTCAAAACGCAAATAAAATCCACTGAGTGAAGCGGAGGAGAAAAAAAATTAAGTGAAACTTGGGAGTGAGAAAAAGTAGGTATAATGGCAAATAAAGTTGACCAACTTTGAATAACTATATACGCACGTTTCATCTTTCCCATCTTTCTTTTCTCATCCCTTCTGTTTCACCATCCTCTGTTTGTGTTATATTTTACTTTTATTCATGTCAGCTTGAAATAATCATGATCACTTCGTGCTGGCAAAAGTCACGCATTGCACACGCACAACGTGCGCCCGCACGATGCGCGCGTATTGTGCGTAGCACGATTGTTATCTGGGCATAAGTTCTGAGTTTATTTGAGGTCAAATAACCCGGTGATCATAATGTGAATATTTTCGTGCTGACGAAACACTTTGCTACTGCCGGGAGGGTGTCAAATCAATAACAAATAACTTGATGTTGATGAATGGAAACACGACGTGCGTGTGCAATCTCGCAACACGAAATTCGTAGGTCGAGTATATGAAGCTTTATCCCGAGGGGAGTCCGCACCAGATCCAGTGAATCGTCATGAGACAGATCAAAGGGACCATAGTGTACTTCTGCGTCTTGTTTCTGGCTGTTTGTTGGCCGAATGGAATCCTCGGTGCACCATCCTGTGATCCACAACTGGTTCACAGTTACTACCCAAGTTCTCCAATCTCTGGAGACGCTTCAGCTGTTCGAAGACAACAGCTTTTGAATCAGGCGAAAAGTTTACTGAATCAACTGTCGTCTCACAGCCTGGATGATTCGGTTAACGTACGTCCAGGGATCATCCCAGCTTACGATACACCGAGCCATCGCGCACTTGATACTCTGGCTCCGAGCCTGCTTCTGGATTTCGTCAATCGTCTTGAAGCTTTGAAAAGTAACAGTATAGTCGCATCTAATCCAACGTCAGGACCAGTCATTTTGGATGCGACGTTCACATCGTTGGTCAATCAATACCAAAAACTCAAGGTTCTGATTGCCAATTGTGTGCCATCAGAAGATAATCAAATTGTACAATTGGCTTTAGACGATCTCCACAATACCGGCATGAAAATTTTCAATGGAAAACTGACTAAAGCTGAGCTCCCGAACTTGTGCAGCAAGACACTGGCATTAAATGCACAATTACAGGCTGCAAATGCTCCGGCCGAGGTACAGTACGCCGTCGGGAATTATTTTGAATCGTTGACATCGGCTTTGACTGGACAAAGTAAAGTTACTATTTGGGCAGTTTGCAATTGCTTGAATGATTTGGAAACCTCGGTTGTGATGGTGGTTGAAAACGACGCGCCCCAGAGGGTGCAGCAACTTCTTTCAAATTTGGTGAACGCTGTGACCAACGTGGTAATCTTTGGAGGAGGCGTGGGCTGGAACGTCATACACGTCGTGAAACGGTACGCCGCTAGCATAGATCGAGCTATTCAACAGGACGGGAGTGCACGGGCCAAGAAGATCTACAGATCCGTGTTGAGCTTTGAAGACGAATTGTACAAAGCTTTGATTCATTCTGAACCCACTGACGTCGCAGTAGTTTCTTCGTCAAGTCTTGCCGCGGCGAGCGAGAACTCTACGAGTACTTTGACTCAGGTCGAGAGCGCAACTCCACTTTTGAGTGACGCCACAGCTATAATCAGAAACGGAGCAACCTTCATCATCAAAGACCTGCTGTCGACGGAGATTGACGGCGATAGAAACGTTGTCGGGGTCGTACGGAGTGGAACGTACCAGATATCCAATCCCTCCACGTCCGCTTCGTCGTCCGGAAGTTTTGCCGTTCAGGATGGAACCATTGAATCTACTCCCGACGGAAGCATCTACCTGAAAAGCTATGGCGTCTATGATGTCGATTTACCTTCTTCAAGCGATAAGTTACTAGGAAATTTCGCGGTGGAGTATAACGCGGTTGTACAAGTCGACGAGAACGGAAAGCGGCAATTAGTCGAAAGCGGAATATACAATCTGACAGACGCTGCCTTAGGTACCACCAAGACTGGGGAGTTCATCATCGTCAATAGCATTACCAAGCCTAATCCTGACGGCAGTGTGGAAATTATCAAGAGTGGAGTATTGTCCGTCGGAGGATCTGATGCTACATCAGCCGATAAGCAGCCATCTCTGGACAGTGACGGCGTGTATTGTCTATGTACCGAACAAGTTCCAAAAAGTCTCAACAACGGTCGCGGAATATTCAATATAAAAAACGTCGGGACTGGCAACACTGAGTCCGGAACTTTCACGGTCTCAAGTATATCCAGAACCACGAATAGCGATGGATCAGTCGATAAGAGGATATCCGGCGTGTATTGCGCCGACGGGGTTGATGCTGATCGTGCCACCGATAACTCCGATCCTGCGTTAATCATGATGAACGGCGCCGGCATCACATTTACCATTCACGAGGTCGACGTCATGGATTCTTACGGAAACGTTCACACCGATCGCACTGGGTCGCTCATTCAAACGGACCCCATAACTGGTATACAAAAATCTGGAACGTTCGTATTTTTGAATGCGATTCGAGTAGAAAATTCGGACGGCTCTATATCAACGACGGCCTTCAGTAAAGTTACCGGCATCAAAACGATTGTTCCGGGAACTAATCTGTCTACGGCAACGACCAGTTCCTCGGGTGGCACACTGCTAACTAATTCTGCCAAGCCTTTGTCGATCACGAAACATTCGATACAAGCTCTTGTAAACAGTTTGAATACAAGTAAAGCTGTCCAACCCGCAGCTGCTCCTGGGGCTCAAACTTCATCGACCACCGACTACCCACCGTGGGATGTCACGTCTATATTCTCCGATAACACGGCCTTCATCGTCAACGAGCTTGTGACTCCGGTGCTGGATGAGGAGGGAGAGGTCATCGACCAGGTCAGAATGGGGACTTACTTTTTCCAGAATCCATTGACGAATACTTCCTGGTCGGGATCTTTTGACGTCGACGATTATTCGACGGAGGAATCGTCATCGGGCCAGGTTGCCATAACAGCATCGGGTAAGATCGAAGTGATCTCCCCCACCGATGATTCGATCCCATCGACTGAAGCACAGTTCTCGATTGTCGATCTCGTGAGTCCTGAAGTTGACGAGAATGGAAAAACGATAACCAGTGAAGGGGGATCTTACATGGTGACGGATTTGGCAACAGATGTCTGCGCGGCTGGGATATATATGGTCGAAAACACCATTACAAGGCCGTGCCCTGGCGGTGCCGTCGAACTTATCAAAGCCGGACTGCTGTTCGTGGACAATTCTGACGGTTCATCCTCTGACTGGGCCACGTATGATGGATACTTCCTCGTGGACGATCATATTTTCAATGAGCCTAACTCTGATGGAAACTTGGGTACGGGGATGTACAGCTTTGCGGACCCCCAGTCGAACGAGGAGATTAGAGGTACTTACGTGATCGAGAAACTCTGCACTACGGAGGACGGTGAAGGAAACACAGTTGTGATAACCGAAGGAGTGATCTACGTCGACGGCTGTGACTCTAACTCGACTCAAACTTCCGTCATCATCAACGGAGCCAAATTTCTGGCTGTCGATACACTAGATCAAAGTACCGGATCGGTTGGCAGCGGAACATTCACTCAAACCGATCCGGAAACTGATGTGACGATACGTGCGTATAGCATCGACCTACTGGATGTTGCTACAATCGGCAATTCTGATGGCTCTACGAACGTCAGAAAATTCCGTGGACTGACCATCATTGGCGACAACGACAATTCGCAGACTCAAGATTCTACATCGTCCAGTGAAACTGTTCCTCTTGACATAACACCAGAAAACGTAGAAACCACCCTGGCCCATCAAGTTTCAGTTCCTCATACACCATCCATCGACCCTGCGGCTATTGTGACCGACGGAACAATTTTCATAATCAATAAGCACGTCGTGCCGGTACAGGACGATGCGGGAAATGTTGTCGCGACGATAGAATCAGGAGAGTATATTATCGTAAACCCTAACACGAACATTTCTTACTCTGGATATTTTTCCGTTGACCAGTCTTCGACCTCGTCACCTGCCCCAGGTCAGATCAACGTGGAAGAATCGGGAACGTTCGTTGTTTATGCGCCGAATGATGGGTCCGGTATAGGACAACCCAGCAGCGAAGAAGTAAACTACTCTTTCCAAGAGCACGTGTTTGTATACTCCGACGATAATGGTGGCTCTAGAGTCACCGACAGCGGAACCTTCGCCTTGGTCAATCCTACCGCTGGAACCGCCAAACTGGGAAAATTCGTCGTCGAGAACACGGTGATAAAAACAAATTCTGACGGTAGCACGGTCGTCACGAAGTCCGGAATACTGTATACTAAAGAATTCTGTTCCACATCCAAAAAATCCGAGGAAGAAACGCCCCCGTTGGGCGATCGCGGAAACTTCCTGTTCGATGATCACGTATTCGCGGCTCCGGACTCCAGTGGCAACCGCGGAGACGGGTTCTACAGCATTAGCGACCCGGAGAGCAACGATTACACGTCCGGAATTTACTCGATTCAGGATTTATCCGTGACAAATAATCCTGATGGAAGTGTGACCTTCAAGACCAATGGGCTAATCTATGTCAACAGTTCGTGTTCGACCAGCTCTAATCCTATGTTAGCCGTCGTCGATGGGGCTGCATTCACGCTAGAGAATCACCTGTCTTATTTGACCGATCCGAACAGAAACGTCCACGCTGTTGGAAGTGGCGTGTTCACTCAGATAAACCCCGAAACGGGTGACGCTATAACCGGAAACTATCGGATACAGAATATCTTGAATACTCACAATGCTGACGGTAGCCTTGGTATCATAAAGTCTGGTAATTTTATCCAATCAATCATTAGCGATGCTATGACCGAATCATCTACATCATCGATTAGTACTTCGAACCCTAGCCCAGTAACTCGGACAGCTGGTTGCCCGAAGTCTGGTCCAGGAATCCCCAATTTGGCGGATCTCAAGGCTTGCTTGGAAACCTTGACGGTGGCATTGAACGCGTTGAAGGCCCAGATCGACCAGCTGACCTCTTCAGGCACAGTAGGATCTTCAACTTCAGGATCTAATTGCTGAAAACTGCTTCTAATCCGACGACAGGATCATCGTTGCTTCAGTTGGTACGTTTCAGGAATGCGTTGACACGGTGACATTCAGTTTAACCAATTTGGTAAACGAATAGCCGAGCAGTATTGTAACCAATTCGATACTCTCCTGAATGCTACAAACCCTCCTTGCAGCTCGTAGAGACTAGAATTGAACTAGAATGATATATTCTACAAAGATTGTAGTCAACGAGTTTGTGTGGAGCTTAATTTGGAAAATATGTAATGTGCATATTTTTCATGCAGAAGTGAATTTGGTGTTAATAAAAATGTATATTAAACTAAAAAACGTCCATCACTAAGTTTTCCTCTTCCCTCGAACCCCTCAGTACGATAACATTTAGAAATTTGTAAGATAATAATTCATACCACTGATTTAACTGCGCCCAATTATCATCGGTGAAATGTAAGTCGAGCTTAACGTACGCATCAGAACGTCAAGTAAAAAATGTGCTGAATTAGCTCAATTTCGCGACCGTAATAATAAATGTTATCGAAGGTATTCAGTAAATCGTATTATGAATCATTAAATAATCAAAATTTAACACAGACGACACTTGTTTCAACTACGGATGAAATCAGTCCGTTATTGTCTTATTATTATTTCACTGACGCATGTTGTTTATTTCTATTGCTGATTTGTGACCAGCTTCGGAGGCGACCAAAATGCTGACCAACGACAGCCAAGACGAGCACCCCAGACAGAGATTCGTGACATCAAAATAAGTCGACAATCTCATTGTTCCTTGGATCCAGTTCCGGTTATCTTTCATTCCGGTACCTTAGTGTCAATCGAAGAATTATATCAGTGTAACATATAGTAAGATTAAATAGTTTTTATCATATTTAGCGATCATAAAAAAATGTCAATGCTGGAATTTGCGTCCAAACCTTCATTGTAGGCATTCACCAAATCATCCCGAAGGCAGTGATGACAAATTCGTCACATTAACATCCAGGGTGGATAGAGTTTCGACCCCCGCTTGCTAGCGCAGAGGTTGTCCAGAATGCCCGGATGACCTGCAGGCAAGCGATTTTGAAATGGATCAATTAAAAACTACCGAGACAAAAGAAGAAAAATTCACATATACATATACATATTTCACGTGAAAAAAAGTTTGAATGGATATATAAAAGGTATGATGTATGAAAAGGCCGAGTTTGATCGGATTGAGGTGGAGTTGTCTATGACTACTAGTGGAATGAAAAAAATCTCTCGTGTTATTATTCATTCTTACAATAAATTGAAGTCAAATTTCTTTGTCAGGATTTTGAAAGCAAATCGTGAAGAAAATCCCAACATCATGGAACGTATAGTGCTGAACGTAATTGAGAGCACGACGTGTAGCGTCCTTGCCGAGCAGTACTCCAAACGTTGAAGCCGTTTGTATCACAACAATGTTTGTCAACACAACTCTTTAACGAAATGAGATTTTCACGTCAAACTTTACCTCGAGCTGAGAAATATCTTTCTTTACCGTAAATGCATTCTTCAAGAAGATTGAACCATTTTGTAATCAGAAAAAAATCATCAAAGACGATTTTTTTTCACGTGATGATTAAATGTAAAAGTTAACTTGTATGCAACTCACCAATGTTCATTGAATTTTATCTCAAATCTTACACATCGAAGATGTAAGCATGAAAATTACTTACTTCAAAGCATTTTGCGTTCAGATAATTGGTTCAACTGGGACGATGGGGGCACTCGAAGCTGGACGCTGCGCGGGACGAACTTCGACGATTCATAACTGCAATAATTCTAAAATTATTCCGAATGTTTCTTTTTTTCCTCAAATTATCCTTCAAATTTTCCTCAATGTAAGTACGGATGCGACGATTATTGGGGATGGAAGCAAATAGCAATCCAATATGCAACAAACGGTCGATTTCAGTCGTCCAATAGTCTTGTATATACCCCCTCTCCGGAATAAGTAATGAGAGCATGCGTGCATTTGGAGTAAAACAACAAGGTGGACATGTGTAAAAGTTATTGTGCTGATGGCACAGTTTGATACTATGGCGAAGATGTCTTATCGCCAAAAACAATGAACAGCGTCAATGACAAACAGCGTGCTGTTATTGATTTTGAACACGATGTACGTGTCCAGTGTTGGAACTTGAAATTCGTAAGTAGACTATATGAAGCCTGATCTCGGAGCGACTCTTCACTAGGTTTCACGGTATCGTGATGGGGAAGATCAAAGGGACAGTAGTGTGTTTCTGCATCTCGCTTCTGGCTGTGTGTTGGCCAAATGGGATCCTCGGTGCTCCATCCTGCGATCCATTACTGGTTCAAAGTTACTACCAAAGTTCTGCAATCTCTGGAGATGCTTCGGCTGTTCGAAGACAACAGCTTTTGAATCAGGCGAAAAGTTTACTGGATCATCTCTCGTATCCGACTCTGGACGGCTCGGTGGACGTACTTGGGAACATTCCAACTTACGACACGCCGAACTATAACGCGCTTGAAAACCTGGAAACGAGCCTGCTATTGACTTTGGTCAATCGTCTCAATGCTTTGAAAAGCAACACCGTGATCGCAGCTAACCCGACGTCGAGTCTAGGAATTTCGAATGCGACGTTCACATCGTTGGTTAATCAGTACCAAAAGCTGAAGGTCCCGATTGCCAATTGTATGCCGGCACAAGATAATCAAATTGTACAACCAGCCTTGGACGATCTTCACAATACCGTCGTGAGAATTATCACTGGGAAACTGACTAAAGCTGAGCTTCCAAACTTGTGCAGCAAGATACTAACATTCAACGCTCGATTGGCCGCTACTAATGCATCGGCCGAGGTACAAGACGCAGTTGCAGATTACATCAAATCATTGACATCGGCTCTGACTGGACAAAGTGAAGTTACTCTCCGGGCAGTATGCAGTTGCTTAAATGATTTGGAAACTTCGGTTGTGACTGTGGTTGAAAGCGACGCGCCCCAGAGGGTGCAGCAACTTCTTTCGAATTTGGTGAACGCTGTGACCAAGGTGGTAATCTCTGGCGGAGGCTGTAACGTCATAGAAGTCGTAAAACGGTACGTCGCCAGCATAGGTCAAGCTATTCAACATGACGAAAGTGCACGAGCCAAGAAAATCTACGAATCCGTGTTGAGCTTTGAAGACGAATTGTACAAAGCGTTGATTTATTCTGAACCCACTGACGTCGCAGTAGTTTCTTCTTCAAGTCTTGCCGCGGCGAGCGAGAACTCTAGGAGTACTTTGACTCAGGTCGAGAGCGCAACTCCACTTTTGAGTGACGCCACAGCTATAATCAGAAACGGAGCAACCTTCATCATCAAAGACCTGTTGTCGACGGAGATTGACGGCGATAGAAACGTTGTCAGGGTCGTACGGAGTGGAACGTACCAGATATCCAATCCCTCCACGTCCGCTTCGTCGTCCGGAAGTTTTGCCGTTCAGGATGGAACCATTGAATCTACTCCCGACGGAAGCATCTACCTGAAAAGCTATGGCGTCTATGATGTCGATTCACCTTCTTCAAGCGATAAGTTACTAGGAAATTTCGCGGTGGAGTATAACGCGGTTGTACAAGTCGACGAGAACGGAAAGCGGCAGTTAGTCGAAAGCGGAATATACAATCTGACAGACGCTGCCTTAGGTACCACCAAGACTGGGGAGTTCATCATCGTCAATAGCATTACCCAGCCTAATCCTGACGGCAGTGTGGAAATTATCAAGAGTGGAGTATTGTCCGTCGGAGGATCTGATGCTACATCAGCCGATAAGCAGCCATCTCTGGACAGTGACGGCGTGTATTGTCTATGTACCGAACAAGTTTCAAAAAGTCTCAACAACGGTCGCGGAATATTCAATATAAAAAACGTCGGGACTGGCAACACTGAGTCCGGAACTTTCACGGTCTCAAGTATATCCAGAACCACGAATAGCGATGGATCAGTCGATAAGAGGATATCCGGCGTGTATTGCGCCGACGGGGTTGATGCTGATCGTGCCACCGATAAATCCGATCCTGCGTTAATCATGATGAACGGCGCCGGCATCACATTTACTATTCACGAGGTCGACGTCATGGATTCTTACGGAAAAGTTCACACCGATCGCACTGGGTCGCTCATTCAAACGGACCCCATAACTGGTATAAAAAAATCTGGAACGTTCGTATTTTTGAATGCGATTCGAGTAGAAAATTCGGACGGCTCTATATCAACGACGGCCTTCAGTAAAGTTACCGGCATCAAAACGATTGTTCCGGGAACTAATCTGTCTACGGCAACGACCAGTTCCTCGGGTGGCACACTGCTAACTAATTCTGCCAAGCCTTTGTCGATCACGAAAGATTCGCTGAAAGCTCTTATAAACAGTTTGAATACAAGTAAAGCTGTCCAACCCGTAGATGCCCCTGGAGCTCGAACTTCATCGACCGCCGAGTATCCACCGTGGAATGTCACCTCTATATTCCAGACGACATCTTCAAATACCGCTCCAGCTACCTATCCAAGCCAGCCCAGGACTAAGGGTTCAAAGTCGACAGGTCAAATCGATACGACGTCGACGAGTCAAACGACTACGAACGATCAAGATTCAGTTTCTGGTCCAGCATCCATCAACCCCGCGGCGCTTGCAACTGATGGAACATCTTTCATAATCAACAAGTACCTCGTTCCGGAACGGGACGCCGCGGGAAAAATCGTCAATATAAGGAAATTGGGGAAGTTTAGTCTCATGGACGCTAACACCAACATCTCTTACACCGGAAGTTTCTGGGCTGACAATTCTTCGATCATGTCGCCAGCCCCAGGTACGATCGACGTGGCAGAGTCGGGTACGTTCGTTGTCAATCCACCGAATGATGGATCCGGTAGGAGTCAACTCATTGTGAGCGACAAAATAAGCTACTCGTACCAAGAGCGCGTGCACAAGTACTTCGACAATAACGGGCACTCCAGAATCATCGACGAGGGAACGTACACTCTGTTCAATCCGGCGATCAGCAGTTCCGCCATAGGAAAGTTCGTGGTTGAGAATACAATTTCCAAGACCAATCCTGACGGTTGTACGATCGTCACAAAGGCCGGGATACTGTCCCTTGGGACATACTGCTTCCCTGCTCCAAGTACGCCTGCCCAAACCACAGCGATCGATGATTCCTCAGTTTGTATCAAAACCCCGATTGACCCTACGGAGATTGTCACTGACGGACAAACTTTTTCGATCACCAAGTACCTCGTTCCGCAAAAGGACGATCGCGGACAAGTTATCAATATGCTGAAATCAGGAGAGTTCTGTCTTGTGAACCCTAACACGGGGGTTTCGTGGAACGGACGATTCTTTGTTGACAAGTCTCCAACCAGCTCACCTACCAAAGGCACGACCATCACGATAGAGTCAGGAACTTACCTCGTGGATAAATCAAGTGATGGAACCACCACCACAGATCCGGACAAAAAAGTGAAGTTCTCGTTGGACGAATACGTGATCCAATCCGTCGACGATAACGGCGTCTCCACGTTCACTGACAGCGGAACATTCTCCTTAATCAATCCGATCAGCAAGTGCCGAGCGAACGGTACATTTTATGTCCTGCAGACAAATTCCAACCCGTATCCTAATGGCATGACTGTCATCACAAAGACAGGAGTACTGTACACCACCGAATCTTATTCCACGACTCGGAGTCGATCCGTTGGAGCCACTGTCTATACTAGTAGTGAATCTGATACATCGCAGACAAGCTCAACAACAGCCCAAACCACTACGGACGGTCAGGCTGCTGTTTCTCAAACGTCCGCCAACTCTGCATCATCCGTTTTTGACGGACAAATTCAAGGTACCAGATTGCCCACCAAAGAAACGCTTCTGCAAGGCGATCGTGGATACTTCCTCTTCGACGATCACATCTTTGCGACCCGAGATGCTGATGGCAACGAGGGCAACGGTTTCTACAGCATCAATGACCCGAAAATTAAGGAATTTACCACAGGAACTTACGTGATTCAGCAAGCATTTACTGTAACTAATCCTGATGGAACTGTGGACTCGACGACCCTTGGAACTATCTTCGTAGACAGTGCCCGTTCTAGTTCGCGTACAGAGAACTCTGATCCCACTTTAGCCATCACGAATGGGGCGAAATTCTTGTTTGATGATCATCTGACTAATGTGACCGATCCGAACGGAAATATTCACCAGGTTGGAGATGGCATACTCACTCAAACCAACCCTGTCACCGGTTCGACTAGATATGGAAACTATCAAATACTGGATACCTTGACCATTCATAATCCTGACGGTAGTAAAGATATCATAAAATCTGGTACCTTCATGTACACTGACAGCAGCACCGGTGGATCAACCACCACATCGACTAGTCCCTCCAACTATGGTCCAACGACGCCGAATGGATCCTTCCAGTCCAGCAAGACATCGATTGGTTCCTCGAACTCAGCACCAACAACATGGACTGATTATATCCAGTCCAGCAAGACATCGACTGGTTCCTCGAACTCAGCACCAAGAACATCGACTGGTTCCTCGAACTCAGCACCAACAACATGGACTGATTCCTTGAGCTCAGCACCAACAACATGGACTGATTCGTTCCAGTCCAGGAAGACATCGACTGGTTCCTCGAACTCAGCACCAACAATATGGACTGATTATATCCAGTCGAGCAAGACATCGACTGGTTCCTCGAACTCAGCACCAAGAACATCGACTGGTTCCTCGAACTCAGCACCAACAACATGGACTGATTCCTCGAACTCAGCACCAACAACATGGACTGATTCCTCGAACTCAGCACCAACAACTTGGACTGATTCCTCGAACTCAGCACCAACAACATGGACTGATTCCTTACAGTCCAGCAAGACATCGACTGGTTCCTCGAACTCAGCACCAAGAACATCGACTGGTTCCTCGAACTCAGCACCAACAACATGGACTGATTCCTTACAGTCCAGCAAGACACCGACTGGTTCCTCGAACCAGCACCAAGAACATCGACTGGTTCCTCGAACTCAGCACTCAACAACTTGGACTGATTCCTCGAACTCGTGCGACCAACAACATGGACTGATTCTGCGTCCAGCAAGACATCGACTGGTTCCTCGAACTCAGCAATTCAAACATCGACTGGTTCCTCGAACTCAGCACACCAACAACATGGACTGATTCCTTACAGTCCAGCAAGACAATGACTGGTTCCTCGGGAACTCGCACCACCAGTAACACTGATCATTCAAATCAAGCCAACAACATGGACTGACCTTTACAGTCCAGCAAGACATCGACTGGTTCCTCGAACTCAGCACCAACAACTTGGACTGATTCCTCGAACTCAGCACCAACAACATGGACTGATTCCTTACAGTCCAGCAAGACACCGACTGGTTCCTCGAACTCAGCACCAAGAACATCGACTGGTTCCTCGAACTCAGCACCAACAACATGGACTGATTCCTTACAGTCCAGCAAGACACCGACTGGTTCCTCGAACTCAGCACCAAGAACATCGACTGGTTCCTCGAACTCAGCACCAACAACATGGACTGATTCCTTACAGTCCAGCAAGACATCGACTGGTTCCTCGAACTCAGCACCAAGAACATCGACTGGTTCCTCGAACTCAGCACCAAGAACATCGACTGGTTCCTCGAACTCAGCACCAACAACATGGACTGATTCCTCGAACTCAGCACCAACAACATGGACTGATTCCTCGAACTCAGCACCAACAACATGGACTGATTCCTTACAGTCCAGCAAGACATCGACTGGTTCCTCGAACTCAGCACCAAGAACATCGACTGGTTCCTCGAACTCAGCACCAACAACATGGACTGATTCCTTACAGTCCAGCAAGACACCGACTGGTTCCTCGAACTCAGCACCAAGAACATCGACTGGTTCCTCGAACTCAGCACCAACAACTTGGACTGATTCCTCGAACTCAGCACCAACAACATGGACTGATTCCTTACAGTCCAGCAAGACATCGACTGGTTCCTCGAACTCAGCACCAAGAACATCGACTGGTTCCTCGAACTCAGCACCAAGAACATCGACTGGTTCCTCGAACTCAGCACCAACAACATGGACTGATTCCTCGAACTCAGCACCAACAACATGGACTGATTCCTCGAACTCAGCACCAACAACTTGGACTGATTCCTCGAACTCAGCACCAACAACATGGACTGATTCCTTACAGTCCAGCAAGACATCGACTGGTTCCTCGAACTCAGCACCAAGAACATCGACTGGTTCCTCGAACTCAGCACCAACAACATGGACTGATTCCTTACAGTCCAGCAAGACACCGACTGGTTCCTCGAACTCAGCACCAAGAACATCGACTGGTTCCTCGAACTCAGCACCAACAACTTGGACTGATTCCTCGAACTCAGCACCAACAACATGGACTGATTCCTTACAGTCCAGCAAGACACCTGACTGGACATCGACTGGTTCCTCGAACTCAGCACCAAGAACATCGACTGGTTCCTCGAACTCAGCACCAACAACATGGACTGATTCCTCGAACTCAGCACCAACAACATGGACTGATTCCTCGAACTCAGCACCAACAACATGGACTGATTATATCCAGTCGAGCAAGACATCGACTGGTTCGTCGAACTCAGCACCAACAACATGGACTGATTATATCCAGTCCAGCAAGACATCGACTGGTTTCTCGAACTCAGCACCAACAACTTGGACTGATTCCTCGAACTCAGCACCAACAACATGGACTGATTCCTTACAGTCCAGCAAGACACCGACTGGTTCCTCGAACTCAGCACCAAGAACATCGACTGGTTCCTCGAACTCAGGACCAACAACATCGACTGATTCCTCCCAGTCCAGTAAGACATGGACTGGATCCTTCCAGTCTGGTAAGACATTGACTGGACCCTCGCAGTCTAGTACGACATCGAATAGTCCAGCAATCACCAATTTGGCTGATCTCACGGCTTGCTTGGAGACTTTGACGGTCACATTGAACGCATTGAAGGTGCAGGAGGAGCAGACATCTTCGGGCACAGTAGCATCCAGCGCTTCAGGATCTAAATCTGAAAGTTCTTCTGCTGCGACGAAAGATATCACGATTCCGGTGTCGGATGTCGTTGCAGCTGCCGACGGAAAGTCCCTTTCATCGGGAGACCTTGTGATTGTTGCAGCTAACAACGGTGATACTTTAGTTGGCATGTTTCAGCAATCCGTCGACACGGTGACCTTCAGGGTAATCAAATCGGCAGATTTGGCTAAAGAAATTGACGGTTCTACGGGATTCGTGTATTTGCCAGAGAAAAACTTCGCAGAGCAGTATCGTATGCAATTCCATGCTCTCCTGAATGCTGTGCATCCGCCTTGCAATTCGTAGAAATTCGATTAGACTGAAGTTATGAACTTGGCAAAATCCCTCACAATGATTTCAGTGGTTGAGTTTGTACGTAGTACTTCGCTTTGAGAAACATTGAACCTGCTTCTCTACGATCGGCCTCTTACTTTTCACGCGTAAATGATACTCGTCGTGACAAAAATCTATATGTGTTATATCTATTAAATTAAAGAATATGTTCAATCATCTTCTGCAGCTGATTTATGTATCCTTCACAAGATTTTCCTACCTCCATCAAAATCCTAATGTGATAAAATTTGGGGACGTGTAAAATGATCAATCTGCACAAATTAAGATCCGTGGAATGTTAGTGGGGCTTAGTGTGGGTATCAGAATGTCGAGTATGAAAAATGTGCTGAATCAGCCAAATTTCATGACCGCAATACAAAATACTCTCAAAGGTGTTCAGTAGCTTCTAGACGGAGTTAAACAATCGAAACTCTACACAGTCTGGACGTCCGACGTTTAACCACTGATCCGTTGATCGATTTCGGAAATGAGGGTCTTTCGTTGTTATTGTTTCGTGATTATTGCGCTCACGTGTGTCGTCATGACTTTCGCCGAATCGTGGAGTTCCGAGTCTATAGAAATGCCAAAAAGACGACCAGCCAAACCGACCACCCCCCAGAAGGAGTTTCGGCAACAAAATAGACCAATCATCGAATTATTTCTTGGAGTCTTGGACACCTTTCATTCTGGTACAAAGGTGGAGCTGAAGAGAGCAAAGCAGAGAGCGGCCGAGAGGCTGGCGATTGTTTCAACCACTTTGGAAACTACTGCAACTTGATCGATGCCCTCAGAACATCAACTTTTCTTGTCGACAAAGTTTACTAGAATTTAAGAAGTGATATCAGGGATCGTTTCCATTTATATGTTCTCAAACGTGCAGATCTCTTGTTATAGAAATATAAATTACGTGTGCTGGAACAAAAACTGTATCGAGGAAAAAAAGAAATTGAGAAACTATCATGTTTCATGTAATTCGTTTTAATCCACAGTTACGTATGTCTTTTATATGTTATCGCCTCTGTACAGGTCATTCATTATCACTGACAGTGCACATATCGTAACCGTACTTTGATTTTCTCATATTCGCTAAAAAAAAAAAATACCACAAAAATCTGACACTGTGCATATATGTGATAAACTGTGTTCTGAACTATCAATAAATGAGATTTGATCATCATAAATATACAATTTTCAATTGTCGTTGTCGTCCATATTATCACATAGATATTTCCATTCCATTATCCATTATACTGTTGTACATTGAGGTGAATATTCAACCGCAAAAAGTCTTGCAGAAGATCAGTCACCATGCTCTAGATAGTATTCGGTGATTTTCATAGATCTGCAAGTATGTGTAACGTTAATCGTCGTTACATGAATGACATAGTCGCTGGAAACGTGATCTAGAAATCCCTGGGCAACGTAGAAACTATTTAAATAGTGACGAATATATTCCACACATCGTTATTCCAACAAGGCATAAATTACTACTACTTTTGAGGTCAGAGTCAATGAACTCTGAACTCTGACATTCGATTCCGATAAAGTAAACGGATGACAGGGAAAAAAATTCTTTTATCGTCGTATCAACCAAAGTACGCAGATGCAACGTATGTAAAAGTGATATCTAAAGTCCAATAAAGAATAGTATGTATAAATGTATAAAAGAATAGGACCGGAATTTACAAATAATGTACAAATATAGATAGAAAAATCGTAGAATTAGAAGCAGAGGTGCAGAAAGTCAATTGAAAGAATTAAAACTTGATATGAAATCTTGCTCAGCATTGAATATTCTGCCTTATTACTCAAGATAAATATTTTCATTGGTTTATATCAATCTTAGGATCACTCGCAACGTCGACCTTGGGTCATCCGCGGCTCGTGCGTTATCTCATGTGTATTATACAAATTTGCCCCGATCATGCAGGGATCGGTCTATAGTCTGCTAATTTTTTGAGGAGACGATGAGGACGTTATACAGGGTGTCCCATTTTTAATTATAAACGCAAATATTTCGAAAACGGTTGACTGTATCGGAAAATATTTCACACAAGAGTTGTAGGGTTACGAGGGGGACAGATTCTGGTGACATTAGCTTCCTTGCAAGTGGAGGCGTTAAGGTGATATGAAGGTCAACTTTGGTTTTTTAAATGGAATCATGTATTTATTACTTATCTATTCGATTGAGCGTTGAATTTCACGTCAAAAATCACTGGAGCACAGGTATGCTGAAATAAATTGTTCATGAGATACAACCCTCAAAAGAATTGAAGCAAAATCTGATAACGAACCGAAAAATGATGAACTCGTGACTGCTTGTAACTCTTGATCCGAGGGTCGTATTAAAAACACAAGATGTGCAAATTCAAACTTGGGAAATCTCCGCCCTGTGCAAGGTGTTGAAGTTGATATCGAAACATGGATTTTCGAAATGATCGTTTCCGAGAGGTGTAACCCAACAATAGGACGCGATAAAAAAATTCATTCAGTGGAGGTAAAAGTAGTCATTTCGAGCTTCGAATTTCGCACCGTGTATTTTTTAATACGACCTCTGGATCAAGAGTTACGAGCATTCACGAGTTCATCATTTTTCGGTCCGTTATGAGATTTTGCTTCAAATCTTTTGAGGGGTGTATCTAATAAACCATTGATTTCAGCACACCTGTGCTCCAGTACTTTTTGACGTGAAATTCAACGCTCAATCGAATAGACAAATAATAAATACATGATTCCATTCAAAAAACCATAGTTGACCTTCATATCACCTCAACGCTTCCACTTGCAAGAAAGCCAATGTCACCAGAAGCTGCCCCCCTTGTAACCCTACAACTTTTGTCTCAAATATTTTTCAATACAGTGAACCGTTTCCGAAATATTTGCGTTTATAATTTAAAATGGGACACCCTGTATATGAATAGCTGCGAGAAAAGGCCTCTAGCTGGGTGATTGAATTCAGTATTTCATCATTTGTATCGATAAACTTTGAGCCTCATGAATCTCAACGACGCAGTTTTCAAGGAGAAGATTTTTATCGCCTGTTATTTTTTAGAACGAATTTTGAAAAAATGTTTCCAGACAGCGAAGAAAGAAGACCACGATATCGCGAAATACCGAAATTCGTGGAACATTATTGCCTCATCGAGAAGTGGAGGGGTCGGAATCTCGTATCTTTGAAGAATGACAAGACGCCTGAGTCCGCGTCATAGGTCAGACGATATCTCCCGACCTCTGACCTGTCCATAGCTTAGCTGGCTACTTCTGAATCTGCTTACTATTCAGTGTGCTAACGTTCTTCAAGAAGAAGGTATCAAAATGGCTCGCGTTTTATTCTTCGCTCTCTTGGCCATGTGCCTCGTCTGCTTGATCCAGGTAATCATTTTTCTATCACCATAAATACTATTATTTCTCGTTTTTGTCTCAAACGAAATATTCGTTTACTCCAAACGAATTTCTAAGGCTGTTTCATGTGGCGAGATGAGACGGGCTCGTATCTTTCGCGCATACCAAAGTCCACTTTGGTAGCACAAGATTATCTCTCATGCTACAAGATACCGATGGAATTTTCCATTTCCGAGCAATGTTCTGACTATTCATTTTGTCTCCGAAATTCCTTCCGTCTCGCACTATTTTTCAAATAATTATATTTGATGACGTAGATGTAACTAAGATGTATATTGGACGGTACAGAACACTCGCCACAACCTTGTGTTTGGTATACCGAGAAATTTAATTGCATAAGTGAATAAAACGATAAAACGATTTTCACTCGTGGATGTAGCTGCACTATCGCATCAATTGTCACGGTATCATCGATTGTGATATTCAATATGTTCATTGAGATGTTTTGACGTAAATTCGTTTCAATTCTCCAGGGTGCCCCAGCTGGGGAACAGCCAGCAGAAACAACTGCAGGAACAACTGCAGGAAACCCTGCTTTGGACGAATTTTTGGCAAAAACTCAGGAGTTAGGAGAAACCATCAAGACCACGGTAGTGAAAGCGGTAGAGGACTTCAACAACAACCCTCATGTTAAGCAACTAATGGATAGCGGCACAAAATTGGCCAAGGAAGCCGCAGACCGCTTTCAGACTCAAATCCAAGCAGCTATTCCCAAAACAGAAGAAATTGTAACCAACGAATAGATGGGGTTGCATTGAGATTATCTCGGTATTGTCGTCAATTAAATATTAAAATAAATGAAATCTAGCTCCTCACGATTTCATATGTAAAAATGAATAAACCGAATGAGATAATCTATGACTAAACAACTGGCATACAAATATCGATTTTTCATAATCCCAAACCTCTCCTTAGAATAAGGTAATCATCAAAAAACCCTGCATCTATGTGAGATTAATTCTTACATGAAACAGTTTGTGCTTATAATGATAATGACATGGTATAGAATCTTGAACTCTGACGTTAGCATTGCGTCAGCCGATTTTAAGGTTGAATGAATGTTTCCGAACAAAATTATCATTCGTATTCGGAGAATGAAATTAATTTCATCAATTTTACAATAAGTGAAATTCATTTTCGGAAAGAAATTTCGACACCCTTCAATTGCGCTGTTATAATTAAGCTTTTTTTCACATTTTGAGGAAACTAAGACAGCGTACATAATAGATGAAACTTTAGTCTCATACACGCATTATTTGGTCCGATTCGAAGTGATGCGGTCAAACTACAAATTTTACTTCTAATTATTTATAAGAGACTGTATGCTGAAATTATGAATAAATTTGGATAATATTTCGTATAGTAGCAGCTCATCTGGATTCGATATCAGCGCTTGAGACCCTCCGCATAGACTGTAAAGTTATTTGCAAAATTGTTCACTTTTCAGCCGATCAACGTTTTAGTCAATCAACAACTTTTTGACTATTTTTTACCCATGACTCAAATTGAGTAAGACTCGTGGCGAATACCTACCATTGACTCGAGCAGCCCGCCGTCCGTCAATGGCTCAAGAGAATGTCTTTATCAACCACTCCAAAGTTCACTTCCAGTGATAGCAGGATATTACATTCACATAATTGTATTGTGCTACAAGATACCGATGAAATTTCTCATTTCGTTGCAAATATTTCGTCTAAAGGAAGTGCTTTACATGTTCGATTTCTAACGACATGACAGTAAGGTATCTTCGAATATATCCAAGTCCACCAAATTGAATTGGAGTAACAAAAAAGGCGAGTAGCAGAATTACTTATAGACGTATGGAATGCCGAAAATAAAAATAAGAAGTTATATGAAATTACCGTGATGATTTCGTCATGACTAGAATTTTTACAAAATCCATTATTTGTTCTTCCATTTCATCAAGATTTGAAGCATGAGGAATAATTTGTGTGAATTTCATCCCAAAATATATAAAATTGTGGAATTTTTTTAATTAGTCATTCGCCGGAAAGCCGCTGGTCAGTATACAATGGTTAGTATCTTTTATCTCATTATCTCAAAATTTGAACTATGAAGTATATTGTGTCTAAATTTTACGCTGAAATCCCAAAAACTGTCGTAATTATTAAGTTGACTCGGTGCGTTAATTCTCTGCAAAAATTTCAACGCGATTATCTCAAAGCATAATTTCCGTAGTCGTTTACAAAAATATCTCGAAAACGGCTTAACCGATTTTCTTCAGATTTGGATACAATATTTTTGCGTAAATAATATAAAAGTTGCTGCAGGATTTGTTTTTCTTCAAACTATAATTTTTTTTTATTGAATAGAAAGATCGAATTTCAGGACGAAAGAGAAAAAAAAAAACATATAATCCAGTGCTCAAAAAATTATTAAATGCGAACTGTAGCAGCGATAATCACCTTCGACGCCAGCCACGACGACGGCCCTCTTAGTGCTTCAATATTAATAAAAACAAAATGTGGAAGTACCCAAATGTACAACTTTTGAAATAATCAAAACCCCATTTGAATTGAATAAACAGTTTGTGAGATGGCCCTTTCGTTCTTGATTGTTTACGATCTTTAGTTATAATAAAAACGAAATCTCAAGCTGGAGATGAAATCCGTCGATTCGATCTTATCTACTAAAGATCTGTACCCAGGCATGGATCATTATTTCGAGAATTCGATTGGACAGTATCTCCGACCTTTAGGTACTCGTCTATCTCTAAGGATGGATCCACGACCCATGCATCAGTCTAGACTCTAGTGTCTATATTTGAATAACATTTTTTTTTACTGGACTATTATTTACAGAATGTCTGACAAAATACAATGAATTTCTATAAATTCATCATAGAGATAAACAGGGTCTCGTATCTTCGGACATTTCACATTGGACCTATAAAATAATTCTGAAATTTGAAGGAAATCGCATCCGCTTACGAAGGCGTTTAATTAACTGCAGCAGGAGGATGAAAAATTATGATTACGTGTGCCGCAAGACTACCAAGGAGACGATGATATACAAATTTATGAAACAACATAATAATCTCTTCCAAGAGTTGTAATGTGTAAACGTACCCAGGCGCACGTGTCATTCTTTATTGCAATATTGTATAAAATCGTGAGGTTATCTGAAATAAAATTCAGGAAGTATTTCAAAATTTATGCAAGTGAAACGCGATATTGCGATGAATCAGCGATATTTAGCAGTTAGCAGAAAAGACACGATCGTTTGGATTACAACCAATATTGGCAACCCCGATGGCCATGACGTGCATAGCTTCACATCGTTTCTTACAATTATTGAAAAAAAATCTGTTCAACTTATCTAGAGGTCTAAGTGCATTCTTGTTATCCGTCATATCGCTTGTACAGTTGTTTAATGTAGAGACCACGGTGTCACGGAAGAATGACAATGCATCTATATCAAAGACAAAGGAATCCAAATAATATACCAACAGCTCATTTTTTGAGTGAAAAAAAATTCAAAATTTGCAGGAAGTTTGCAGGAAAATCGTTGGATAAACACAAAAAAAAAACACTTTGAGTTGGTTTCCTGCATTCTTGGTCATAAAAATCGTCCAGGTAAATTAGCTTTGACTAATTGACTGATGAATGCAAAGACTTTCTCATCAAGAAATATAATTATCGTTAATTGAATATGTGTCTCTTCATTAGTTTAAATTTTATTAAAATTGAAAGAAATATCGATAGCACACGATAAATTGCAGATCACGTACAGACAACGTGCAACAAGTGATCATCGTGTAAACTGCGCAATTTCAATTTCCTCTCTTACAATTGAATACATTCACAACGAAGGTAAACGTAGGTACCGAGTTCGACAATAGACGTTGTCATGCCTTTGACACACTAATGCGATAGCATACCACGGACATGGTTCATGGTTTAGTGAGGGGGTGAGCGGGGTCTTCGTACCCAAGATAAACACACTTTGCCCCCAACGTCGTCGATAAGATGGCCTATAAAAGTGTGTCGTCATTTCGAACAGGCATCAGTCTCATAGCTGCCTTAGGTTCATCTAGTAGAAACCATCCAGCCATGAAGTCCTTCGGTCTGTTCCTCGTCCTCGTCGCCCTTGTGGCCTACGGTGAGGCTCGCCAGACCGGAATATCCCCTGCGAATCAACCCGTCCCACTGACCGACCTCATCAATCAGGCGCAGAGTCACATCGAAAAACTTGGTGAGGAGCTCAGGTCCAACCTGAACATCCCGAACCAGGAAGCTGTCATCGAGACCTTGAGGAATCACAGCACCACCCTCGCCACGAACGTCAAGAGTTACGTCGACGAGATGACTGAAAAGGTGAGCCAAAAAGTATCAAACTTCTCACCTTCCATGTATAACAATCAGGCGCGGATTCAGGGGGGGGGTCACAGGGGTCATGACCCCCCCCTGGCGTCCCAAAAAGAACAGTGAAAAAAACGAAAATATGAATTTTCGATGACTGATAACACAGCTGATACAATTTTTTCCCCGGAAACTCCCCCCACGAAACCGTGACCCCCCCTGAATCAAAAGTCTAGATCCGCGCCTGATAACAATCGAGAATTAATATCTGATAATAATGGAAGCCTGCAATAATTAATCTCGCAACGATAAGACGAGTCAATTGCTTCTGAGATGGTTGAGAAACGCTGTGATTTGCGTCTCAGGAAATTGTGCTTATCCTCTGTTGAATAACGCCAATGTGATAAATCAGTAAAAGTCGATAATAATGACAACGCAGAGTCAGCTTTGCCCTCGATCTTCGATCTATGTGCTTATTTTTTCGTGAAATTGTTCACAGCTGAAGAACCAGGCTCCCGAAATTAAGAATTTGTGGGAACGTGTGAAGACCAGCTTGATGAAGGTTGCCGACGACGTCGCCGCCCAGGTACCGGTCGCCAAGGACCAAGTCGCTCAGCTGGAATCGAAATTCTCCTCCGGGATCGACACGATCGTGAAACAGTCCGAGGTCGCTGCCAAGACCATCAGCCGCAATTCCGGACAGATCCAGGAGGACATGGCCAAGCTCGCGAAGAGGACTGTTGAGCTTGCGGTTCAGGCTACCCAGGAACTCAATTCGCAGGTTCAGCACTTTGCCAGCGCAAAGCCAAAGGCCTGAGCTCGATAATGGATTATGCTACTGATCCATGCACTATTTTAACTCAATTTATGCGATTCAATTGTACATTTACTTTCTTTTCTTTCTTAACCTAACGAATAAAAGATTTTTGCACTTTGAATCTCATTTTATATTACGTTTCTTCCTTTCATCCTGTCGCAAAGATTTCAATGATAAATAAAATTACACGTATGTAGATCATTATCAGCTTGCGGAGAAATTTATTTTTATGTCGTTGTATAATCTGATACAATAATCTTAATTATTGTCACATTTGCATCATTTATTTAAAGATTATAATCAATTAATCTGTGCGAGAAACAAAAGCAGTTAGTCAGAATCGTCGAAGATATCCTACAGGAGTCCCTCCTTATTTGCATGGGGTCGGTTATTTGTTACTGAATGTCTCCACACGAGGAATCGACCACGATCGGTCTCTTCGGTTTTTCAGAAATTTTGACCGTCATCGGGAGTGGTTTCATCCGCTGTGGCATCCGCTTGTAGATACGGGAAGCTGCCCTGATTACGGCGCTGAGAAACATCGAAGTCAATTTGTCGTATTTTGAGGGAAGTGCTGCCGATTTTTTACTGCCGTTGGTACGACTATCTCTTGTAGATGAAGCCAACGTCTGTAGAGGATAAAATTCGTTAAATGCATTCGCACGATTATAACATGTCGCAAAAAAATGATGTAGCCTTGAGATTTATTATTATTTTAGAGATGGACCGCGAGCGAGGCCTCAAATGTTTTCTGATAATGGTATCGATGCTTGCATAAGAAGAGACGAAAAATTGACGAAAACATGTTTACTTCGAAGTTTGTGTGGAACAGGGACAATTATTTGATTAGTATGATCGATGGTTTATAGAGTCGATTATTTACCGTGCTAGATAAGGCGGCTAGAGTCACTATCAATACGAAAGAATAACACGTCATCGTTAACTTTGAGGAGCGATGCGAAAGCATCGTGATTTTTTATTTAATTGTAAACTGCACTGGCTTTATGTTCGAGGAACGTGCATTTGCGATGAAATTTATTTCCTGAGTTTTGTTTCATGACGAAATTTGTTTTCGCGATACAGCCTCGCCTCGGATAAACACTCGTTTATATTTAAACTTTCAGGCTCGATTTAGGTCACAACGAACAAAAGTAGTGAATCTGCCTGCGAAATTATACACCCAAATGGCACGCGTGATAATTTTCGCAATCGCTTATTGCTGCATTTTTTGGACAGCTCAAGACACCTATGTCACGACGGCTCTGAATCCCGATGTTTTCAGGGTTCATCGCCTCTCAAATAAGGTGCAAAATATTCGGTGTATAAATCGTTGAAAATTATAATCCTAAAATAGATTCTATTCTTTTTATGTATCTTTTTTTTAAGGAATGGTAAAAATTCATTAAAATATATTCTGCTACAGGTTTTGCGGAATGGATTAACCCGGATGTGGTCTTCTCGTCCTAAGTCTCATCGAGACAGAATAAAGAACGCAAAAATGTTGCTAAAATTCTACCAGGGTCAATTTAGTAGAGGATGGGTGCATTGACGATGGCCTGATGTGAAACAAAAAAAAAAAAAACGACAATGGTAGGTATAAAATTCAGCATTATTTTTTAAGGTCATGACGTTTCTTCGCGGTGAAGAAAATGCAAAGTCGTAGAACGTCGAAAGTTGATTAGTGCTGAGTGGCAAATTTTTTTTAATATCGCACAATTACCCAGTGGACAGGTGCACTTCTCCTAGTGACGCTGCGGTTGGACGTTTCGTCAAGTGTTTTTCGCAGGAAACGATATCAAGTTGATCGACCGCCTGTTTCGCGTTGTTTTACGTTCTAAATTTTTGACTGTGTCAAACAGTGAGAAAGAATCCGGTGTCTGCGTAATCGAGGAACAACAATTACAAAATTTATTGCCACATGAATCAGTTGATCGAAATTAAATTCTGCAATTCTGGATAATCAACATGGCATTTTTTCCCTGTCGACCAAACATTCTTCTGTGTTTCGTCTTCCTCTTGGTAAGTTCTATGGTTCGATTTACCCCTCAATAATAACTTCCCCTGGAATTTAAGTATTCATAAATATTTTGTACATGTTCCGAAATTCAGTGAAAATGATTGAGAGATTGAAAACTGCAAATTAAACATATTCTATAAGCCTGTGATTTATCTCTGCGCGTGGTGTTTCTAGGTGAGCAGTGCGATTACAATCGGAGCTGGTGAGATAACGAAGGAGCACACAGATATTTTGGAAAAGCTCGCATCGTTGGTGGCCAAAAAACAAAACACTCCAAAGTGGACCGCTACCGTCCCGGAAAAAAAGGAGGAGACGGAATTAGAAAAAGCGGAAAGGGTCAACAGGGGCTTCGAAAAAATGATTCAGATGGTCAACGTCTTCGGTCAAGTCGATAACTTCATTAGCGATAGAGCGAAGAGTGTTATACGCAAATTGAACGCGATGTACGAAATCGATGATAAGGAGAAAGCCAGAGGCAGGCGATAATCATTCTTCTCAAAATATCAGTCTTTGAAAATAAAAATTGAAACAGTTCTGGTCCAATTTTCACTTTTCCAACGGTTTTCTTTACAAAAAACGATGGTCTTTTATTTATTAAAAAAGAACTATTTCGTTTTTGTACTATTTTTTCTGCTCTCGTCACAAATTTTTGTATCAATTTCAATAATCAACGTGACGAAATGAGTTTATTGGTCAAATATTCTTCTATTTCCGTTGTTTAATGATCAGTAACTCATTTTTACTCTCATCTTTCATCTAAAGGGCCTAAATAAAAATAAAAAATGATGTTTCCTCTATGACGAATCACTGAAAAATAATATATTCACATTATACAGTATTTCCAATAATGTGGAGAATAAGATCGTAAATTATTTATTTATTTGTAAATTATTATTAGGCCACATAAATATATTTGTTACATTTCGGATAAATTTTCATTAATAATAATAATATATTCACATGCTCAATTATTATAGACCTTTTATACCTTCGTCCTACCTATACGTCGCATCTTCAAATTTCATAATAGTATTTAAATATTCTAATTAGAGTATTGCAGCATTCAGGACTTTAAAATTCAGTAGAAAAATATGCTATTGAATGACATTATAGAAATTAGAATCTTCACTATCTCCTGTCTATATTGGAATTGGAATTTAAAAAGACGGGTCTGGTGTTGCATCAAGTCATTCAAGTATCACAATTGTATGTTCGTATAATATAATATGTAACTGGTATCATTAATGGGTAATTGGTAATTGCTATATGTATATTGAAACAAAAGCTTGCCCCGAAGCTATTTATGGCACATATAACAAGACACAAGACACATAAAATGACGATGGTTATCAATATTGCATCGGAGCTGGACTAATTGAAATTTCTTCACAAGTAGCTGCGTATTTCAATATTCAATAAAGATAAATGTCTATATACTAGTTAGTGTTATATAATTATATTTCTATATATTACAGTATAACAATATGTATTTCGTTGTTGGTTATCGCAGTTCATATCACATCGTTTTGTCATAAATATCCATCCTTTATTCGGGGATGAACCGTGTTAGGTAAGACTTACGCATTCGCGGTGTTCGATGTTTTAATTTTCTTCAATTGGCTTCATTTTACTCCAAATTGTTCATATCAACGTTATAAACTCGACGACGTATCTAAGAATCGTCATTTTTTTGTTTTTTTATTTAAGCTGTTTTATGTGAAGTTTATAATCGTTGGATATGCTTTTTCCCACAAGATACAGTTTTAAAATGATCGCAAAGAAAAAAATTTGAGCAAATTTATTTCTTCATAACTGTGCAAACTATAGAACAAAGTCTAATCAATCTAATACAACTTTTGTTCTATCGTTAATCTTGCGGGTTAACACCTTGCTGCTTACGAATTCATTTGTTAATATTTAAAGGCATTAAAGGCACGTATTTGTCACTCGGGCGAAATTTGTACTGTGAACAAAGACGGTTTGACTCAGCCTCTTCGTATCCGTTTCTGAAAAAATAAGACAAATAATTAGACTTTGAAGATATAATGACGTCAGAGAGGACAAGACTTTTTGATAGAAATCCTTCACCATATCACCGACTGTCATTGATCGTCTACCAACTGTCGTAACATTGGAGACTAGCAGAGTATCGTATACCCGAAAATCTATCAGTTCGAAAGAGAAAAGAGGAAATTCCAGCACCACAGAAGTAGATATAATTCGGTATCATGTTTTATATTTACAATAAAATCTGTTGTAATTCGTTGCTCTGATTGTGAGTGGGAATAATTTTTCCTGAAGAGTCGAACTCAAAAATTGGTGAGAGTGTCGATATTGATCCATAAAACTCTGGACTCTTGATTTATGATTGGAGATAATTGAATATTAGAATTTGAAAAAAGAGCAAAATCTCAACAATTTATTTAACAATAGTCGAAACTTTGACAGCCCCAATTTAGCCATTTCAATTTTCAAGATATCTAGTCCACCGATATTTCTATCTGAACCCGTTCTTGGTCCTCTCACGAACATTGGTGACCGCGGGGACCATTCGTAGCAGCTGAAATAATTCGATTTAAGTACAATTTCTATTTTTTCCAACTTCATCTCACGTTTATAAATGAATGAATATGTAATTGTGGTAAGCAGAATATTACAGAGATTGAATATCTCCTATGCCAATTATTGTCGATATTTATTACCACATCTCCACAACAAGTGTACTCAGGCAGTGACGTCATGAGGAATTAAAGTCACTGCATTTGTTCAATTTTGAATGAATATTATCGCCAAGATGATAATTTGAATATCCTTACCGCTGCCATTGGGAGCAGGGACGTCTCTCTTTGAAGCAAGTTACTTGAACAACGTTGAAGAACAGTGCTCCAAGAGTATTAGCAACTTCGGTATTGAGACTCTGCAAACATCTGCGGAACTTAGCATCACAGTCACAATGCGATCTGGTGATGGGTGACTTGTTGCAAATTCCGTCCAGGCACTTCTGGGGTCCGATCGTCAGTGGACAATTGTCGTGCTCTCTGCAGCAGGAGTCTTCCGCAGAGTGGAGACCGAGGTCGTTGTAAGACGAGGCGATGTTTCCTGGCCCGCACCACTTGGTTCCAGGATAAATCAGTCCACCCGGGGCTTGATTCTGAAAAACCCCACATTCTCGTGACCGTCTCGCACAGACATTCCCACAGGTGTTGATCCATACCTTTCCGCGATTTCGCGATTCCTTGCAAGTCTCCTCCAAGTCGACGACCAGATTTGTAGACATCTGACGCACTCTTCTGGGGTCTGCGCCGAGTACCATTCTCTGAATGACTCCTCTGTCGTTGTACAGAGCACAGAAAGGTGCTCCAGCATTGACTTCGACCATTCTAGACATTGTATTGTCCGCGACAAGGACACTGGCATGAGCTTTGCTCATGAGCACGAGCCAGAGACAAACGATTCGGGAAATCATCTGTAGAATAGGGAAGTTTCCTCAGATTGAAAATTAACGAATGAGTGCGTGATGATTGAAGAAAGTTTTTAGAAACTAGAAAAAATTATAGAATCAACCTCAGACGAGTGTAAAGAGCGATTGAAAATTTAAAAAATTTCAAACGCCACCTGACGTCACACATCATGCCATCGTTGACCGTGGCGCCATCAGACGGTAAATCTGTGCGTAAAAGGTACTGTGTGACGTCACACTAGACCGCGGAATTCAAACGCTGAATCGAAAAACTTGATTTACGTGAGAACCGAATGTAAACAATTGGGAGCAATATGTTTTTCATCAATCCTAATCATCAAATTAGCGGATAAATTTTTTAATTTTTCTTTAAATTGCATGAAACTTCCTCAATGAAAAAGAATTACCAGACCAATTTGAGATTGGCGAAAAATTCGATTGTGGATGATGTCAGGAATGTTCGAAGCGGATTGAATAATGAGATGGTCGCGAATCGTGGGGGGTTGATATTAGCGTGGATTGTAATTATATTGAGCCATCAACCAATCAGAGTAGCAATTTATAAATGCCTGGGTGATCCCATTGAATAAATCATGGTTATTAAATACCGGAAATTAAAGATGATCGTTTTAATGAGGCGGAGAGTGAAAACATAATAATTTCTTCTAAATTTCAGTCCATGAACCGTGATAAACAGGAAGCTTGAATTAATTCTAAAAATAACAACCAATTCTATAAATAATATATCATTCGAATAGCGAACTTGTGGGGAAATACACGATGGATAATCTCTCGAAACGCCTTCAGCCTTGCGCCGTTACAGCAGTCCAGTAATTAATCATCGAGCAAACATCTAGTGGACATTAGAACCTCTGAATCTGAATATTTCACGACGATTTTACCGCAAGCGATAATTCTAAGAATAATTTCATTTCATTTTATCTACCAATGATCCGTTGTCAATGGAATTGAAATAATGAATTCTCTCACCTTCGTTTGGATAGAAAAAAAAGTGTCAAGCACCACCCGAGGTCGAGCTTCTCGCATGCTAATAGTATTCCAATCTTGAGTAATCTAAGATTCAATAATTAAACAAAAGTGAAAAAACTCGATTAAAAAACGCAAGGTCAACGGTTCAACGGCTCAGCATGGAATAGAATTATTTTCCATAATTTCCTGCGGCTAATGGCTTCGATAAACTGAAACGGTTCTGCCCCCTCGTTGCAGACACGACCTGACCATCGTGATAACAGAGATCTGGATCATTGGGTCAGCGGATAGTCGAGATTTATTAACGATAAGAGGACGCGTACATCACGCTATACACTCCTGCGTAATTTGCGCACATGAAAACACAACGAAGGGTTCACACATCGCCGTGTCTGCAGGCTACATGTGGGTTAAAGTTAGCAAGCCTCGATCCGGCCAAGTTGTGACTCGAATATCACCCCGATTACATGACCCGGGTACTTGAGGGAGTTCTACACGTGTACCGCATAAGTATGCTTGTAAATTGTTATTAGATTTTCTCTAGAAGTGCAAATTGGATCGAGACCTTTGGCCAAAGGCTTATGCGGGTGACGATAAGTAACGCGATTTAATGTATCCATCGAATCGAATTAATCGAATCTACGTCTGCGCAGACGCATCACAAATCATTTAATGTCATGAACGGAATCATCATCAAATATATAAAAAATCACACGATAAATCATGTAGTTTATCATGTAATTTGTTTGATATTATAGCTGACAAGTCATGCCTATGTGATTTTTTCACATATTTATTCAAATTCACAGGATAAATCATATGATAAATGACGTGATCATTTCGTTCGTAACATTATATGATTTATCACGTCCAAATTTTCAGTAGGGACACCATTGCAGGCTGATCATGAAGAAGATTTTTTCTTTTCAAATCAAATTTGGATCAAAGTCCACGAATCTTCATCACGATTGATCATTACTCAATGGCTTGTGTCTAAGCACCTAGTAAAAATGACAAAAATTGCGTATCCTCGTAAAACGAATGCGAATTTAATCTACTCTAGATTTGATTATCGATAGCAGGATGAAAGCAGGGCGTTGCAATCTTTGCTATTTTGTGTTAAGTTTCTATGTTCGATTTTGACTGTGGTACATCACGATCATGCTGATCCCTGGATGTGACACAAGCCAGTCAATTAATTGAGTGAAATAATGAACGACCCGGTATCGTCGTCTCCCCATGAGACTAGTAACTAGACCATCTCATCGGCCTCTTTATATAACAGACTTTGTTCAGTTGCTTTTGCGTTCCGGGTATTGATGAGAAAAAGGAGCCTTGACTAGCACAGGAATACCTTGGGCGTCCACAGCGCAGAATAACTACTTGGAGTCATCTTTGACTTTTTTCACTTGCTTATAGCAACGCGGTTCACCTCGTCTGATTGTGTCTGCGTAATCGTTTCTAATGTTCGAAAAATCGTATCAATGATAAAACTGGTGATAACACGCGTTGAATGAAGGAGTGGCTTACTTGTCACACTGGCTTAACAATTTTTACTCACTTTTGGTTGCCCGACCAACTGACCATTCGAGACCTCGACACCGACTGACAGCCGGAAAATCACACCAGGTAGGCTTTGGGTTGCTAATTACCTCGTCTCTCCCAAAAATATCCGAGGCTTGGTACAAGGAAAAGAACTGAAAGTGTGTATAAACACCGGGTAAGCCGACCCCGGTGACTGCTGCAGTGCGCAACACCCGAAGAGGTTGCTCGGCTATTTATAGGACCCTCGTATTCCTCTAGGGGTTGACATCGCAGGTGAAACAAATTAACGATTATTGGCATAAGGTCGGAATGCGCCTACTTAACAAATTTGACATCCACAATCAAAATGCACCTCGGGCAGCAAAGAACTCAAAAGACGTCGAATGTCCCACTTTTTGACACCCAAATCTTGTTTCAACTCTTAGAGATGTTTGTAAGAGACAAAAGGACGTATTTGAGAGTTGAGTCAAGACTTAGACATCAAAATGTGGGACATTTGACGACTTTTGGGTCACTTCGAGTTCTTTTCTGTCTGGGACGTTGTTGTTTTTTATTGAACTAGATCGCCTTGATGGAAAAAATTAGTTTCATTGTATTGTAGGTGTATTGTTACCTTGATTCTGTTCTCCAGTGGCGTGAAATGACGATGGACGTCTAGGGGATGTTTCTTGAAGACCGAATATGTTTATTATCTTTCATTATCGTAACTTATAAAACGACAATATCAAGTTATCAAAGCATGGAATGGTCTTATAGACGTTGAATGGTCAACGGCCACCACTAGACTGACTATTTGAATGATACGCGATGCCGCTTTAACTACTGTCCTCACGTATGTCCGTGTCCTTATTTCATCTATCTACGACCGTCTATCTCTCGCTATACCTACTATTATTTTTTACCGCGAGTAAAAAAGGGGAGATTCAAAATAACGTGACCATATCGGAGGAGATATCAATGCTGTAATCATGCGGCTTCGGTCTGACAGACGGTTTTTTTTTCACTTTTTTTTTTTTACACGACGACTACAGTTCCTAGTATATAAGTATAGAAAAATGCCTGACCTTCCCTGACGGTCTGTAGGTACGGACATAAGATCGCCGCATACCATGCGTGCATTGCTGCAGAATTTCGTAAGGTGTTTACCAAATGATGCAATCACTCATCGCACGGTTCGCTTAAGATTTAAACGAGTAGCAGGATGAGAGAAAAAGTTTGAGATCAAGATCGTAGTTCATTAGTCGGGTCGAGAGTTTCTTTCAAAGAAAAATCTACGACGTATGGATGATTAAAAGCCTGTGCATTTTTTCTTGTCTCATGTGCTGATTTTTGCGAATATGTTCGTACGCAGACAAGATCTTTATATTTCAATAGTTATCTTCAATCTTTCAGATATATGAAAAAACTGAGTATTTGCAGTTACTTTCGTGGCCGGATTTAATTCCAAACCACAGAACTAAGAAGTTCATTGATTTCCTGATGACACGTGGTCCCGGCTTGCGAGGACGAGTGTGCGGTTGCAGACTTCAAGGCGCACGTTTTGTTTCATAGTGAGCCCCTGTCCTTTTATGGGCTCAATGTAGATTGAAAAACGACTTGACTGTCTCATGTCAGGCGAATAGTTGACTATATGATGTAAAAAAGTTCACGAATGTTCTCTGAGCAATCGGACGATAGACAATATCGCAAAGTCGACTATTATTAGACTTGCAGTTGATCAAATACGTACAAATAGAATAAGTGTGCTACGTAGGATGTATAGAATATAATTTCTCTCTTTGGACAGTCTTAAATTCACTGTTTATACAGTATTTTGCTAATTTCGCCAATAATTGGTGTGTTGACGATATGGATTTGAATATTTGCGCAGTTTGATGCTACTGCGTCAATTGATCTATATCAAATATCTCTATACACTAATACAGCCTGTACATGAACATGTAGCGATGGAAAATTTGTATCACAGGGTTATTAATCACTATCGTAGTGACAACATCTCCTCTAGACTCAAAACTACTGGCTCGATGCTGCATCTACACATAACTCGAAATGAAAAACGACATCAAGATCACGATTCTTTCGTTTCCTTCATGATATCAAATTTGAAATTGAGTGCATAAGGGTTTCGGTAAAACGATAACTTCATTCCAAAATTTCCGAAACTGTAATGAGGACCTGATGCTAACTATTATTTTAATGAGGATAATTCAAGGAGGGATTTTGCAAATGAGCGGAAAAGCCTCGAATGCTAATTTTGAAGAGTGGAATTTTATTTGCAAAAAATTACAATATCGTAAGGAGTTTATTTTTATAATTTTGGCTTTCGTAGACACATATAATCACACGATATATTTAACTCAATATGCATATTATCTGCTGTTTTTTCGCATCGAATTGATTAGCTCAAATTGTCAGTGGTTCAAATATAATCTTTATCATCTAGATTCTAGGTATCTGATCTCGAGTCGTACTAAGGATCAAGAATCTGCTAAGAACAGAGAAAACTACGACTCTTGATATTTCCTATCCTCATCCAACCACGCGATTCGTCATTTAATTATAATTATCATCAAAATTCATATGGCAATAAAATAATAGCAGGAACTGATTCTGTAGCCGCATTAATGTATCAATTCAACGTCGTTAGACTCTGGGTGGGATCCTTGAACCGCGGCCACAGGCTGGCCCTCGGTCTTCTTCGATGAGTGGTCGCTGCTCGTACCGCTCAATTTGTGGTAGACCTTGCTTCCCGCTTGCGCGACCCACTGGACACCGTCTCCCAATTTTTCACCAGCCTTTTTTACAATGTGGCCCATATTCTCAGACGTGAATGTGTGCGGGTCTATGTTTATGTTGACGGTTTTGTTGCCGGTTGGACAATCGGTTTGGGGGATGGTGCTCAAACCGAAGGGATCTACGTTGAAACTACTCAGACGAGCGCGAATTTCGTCGATTTTAGACTTCTCCAAGTCACGACGTCGCGAGAGGATCGTTGCACTTTGCCGATTTGCGAAAGCCATTTTTTGACAACTGAATACCGCCGCGTAATTCGAGTAGTCCGTCATGAAGACGACGTGCGAGGCACTGCCAGCTACACCTGCGGAAGTAAATTCAATGTTTAGGGAATATATTCGAGCCTATGAATAATTAGCATCATAAGTGATGATGATGATGATTATGACTGTTTCGAGGTGTCAATTAAATTCATGCAAGCCCACAATCAGACGTATATAATTTCTTTGGTTCGAATTCTGAATAGTATAGCCTAATCGGTGAAGCTGAATTTATATTTATATTGATGATCAAACGATCAAAGTTCAAATTGAAAGATAACGACGCAGTGGGAATACCACACTGATGTCACTGATACTCAGAATGTGCGCGTACATGGATTTTACATAGTTCACAAGACTATCAAGTTTCGGATAAATTCATCAAGCTTCATTCGTGGATTTAAATTAATTCGGGTCTTCAATCTGAATATGACCACTTGATTGGGGGCTTTCTACTCAATAGGACATTCGAACAATTCAACCCGTAATAATCACAGCTAAATAGACTATCAGACCGGGTCAATTTGACCCCAGCCAACTTTGAGCGATTACTGAAGTAAGACGACGCGTTATATTTCCGTATAAAAATTCAGAGACATGATTTGAAAATTGGGAAATATTCTCTCGTCGATGAAACGGTGAATTTTTGGTTTTTGAGTACTGGAAGTAAATTTGAAAAAAAGTGTTTATAAAAACACGGATTTCTACTAAAAAAAATCACAACTTTTTCAATTTTCAATATTTTTCCGCGAAAATTTAGAACGACACTCTTGAGTTATAGTTCTTTCATAGAAAAAATAGTTTGGGACGGTGTCTTTCAAAAAGTATACCGCGTGTCTAATGGCATAAGGACGTAACCGCCATTATACGACTTTTTGTTGTTCGTAACGGTAAAAGGTCATATAAATATATTTTTTTGTATTTGGGATAAAAACCCTAAGATTCGTTCATAAACGTTGAAATTTAATATTAGCCAAGTTTTTTTTTTTCAATGGCGCTTACGTCTTTCTGCTTTTACCTTGGTTTTTTCTTTGTATGAATTTTCGAAACGTTGTCGATTTCGATTTTTCTTTACGTTTCACGAGTTTTAATAACTAAAACTTGGAAAAATCATGAAAAATAAAAAAAAATGGCGCCTTCGACCTTCTGCTTTTAACTACCAATATTTTTTATAGAATTTTTTTAAATGGTCGTTTTTTTCAATTTATCTTTGCGTTTTACGAGTTTTTACAGCTATTTGAAAAAATCGTGAAACATAAAAATAATAACAATGGCGCTTTCGACCTTCTACTTTAATCTTAGTATTTTTTTTTCATGCATCTTCGGAACGGTCGTTTTTCCAATTTATCTTTGCGTTTTACGAGTTTTTACAGCTATTTGAAAAAATCGTGAAAAATAAAAAAAAAACTGGCGCTTACGAACTTTTGCTTTAATCTTAGTATTTTTTTTTCATGCATTTTCGAAACGGTCGTTTTTACAATTTATCTTTGCGTTTTACGAGTTTTTACAGCTATTTAAAAAAATCGTGACAAATAAAAAAAATTGAAATGGCGCTTTCGACCTTCTGCTTTTAACTACCAATATTTTTTATAGAATTTTTTTAAATGGTCGTTTTTTTCAATTTATCTTTGCGTTTTACGAGTTTTTACAGCTATTCTAAAAAATCGTGAAAAATAAAAATAATAAAAATGGCTCTTTCGACCTTCTACTTTAATCTTAGTATTTTTTTTTCATGCATCTTCGAAACGGTCGTTTTTCCAATTTATCTTTGCGTTTTACGAGTTTTTACAGCTATTTGAAAAAATCGTGACAAATAAAAAAAATTGAAATGGCGCTTTCGACCTTCTGCTTTTAACTACCAATATTTTTTATAGAATTTTTTTAAATGGTCGTTTTTTTCAATTTATCTTTGCGTTTTACGAGTTTTTACAGCTATTTGAAAAAATCGTGAAAAATAAAAATAATAAAATGGCTCTTTCGACCTTCTACTTTAATCTTAGTATTTTTTTTTCATGCATCTTCGAAACGGTCGTTTTTCCAATTTATCTTTGCGTTTTACGAGTTTTTACAGCTATTTGAAAAAATCGTGAAAATAAAAAAATGAAATGGCGCTTTCGACCTTCTGCTTTTAACTACCAATATTTTTTATAGAATTTTTTTAAATGGTCGTTTTCAATTTATCTTTGCGTTTTACGAGTTTTTACAGCTATTTGAAAAATCGTGAAAAATAAAAATAATAAAAATGGCGCTTTCGACCTTCTACTTTAATCTTAGTATTTTTTTTTCATGCATCTTCGAAACGGTCGTTTTTCCAATTTATCTTTGCGTTTTACGAGTTTTTACAGCTATTTGAAAAAATCGTGAAAATAAAAAAAATGGCGCTTTCGACCTTCTGCTTTAATCTTAGTATTTTTTCATGCATTTTCGAAACGGTCGTTTTTCAATTTATCTTTGCGTTTTACGAGTTTTTACAGCTATTTGAAAAAATCGTGAAAAATAAAAAAAAAAAATGGCGCTTTCGACCTTCTGCTTTTAACTACCAATATTTTTTATCGAATTTTTTTAAATGGTCGTTCTTTCAATTTATCTTTGCGTTTTACGAGTTTTTACAGCTATTTGAAAAAATCGTGAAAAATAAAAAAATAAATGGCGTTCACGACCTTCTGCTTTAATTTTAGTATTTTTTCATGCATTTTCGAAACGGTCGTTGTTTCAATTTATCTTTGCGTTTTACGAGTTTTTACAGCTATTTGAAAAAATCGTGACAAATAAAAAAAATTGAAATGGCGCTTTCGACCTTCTGCTTTTAACTACCAATATTTTTTATAGAATTTTTTTAAATGGTCGTTTTTTTCAATTTATCTTTGCGTTTTACGAGTTTTTACAGCTATTCTAAAAAATCGTGAAAAATAAAAATAATAAAAATGGCTCTTTCGACCTTCTACTTTAATCTTGGTATTTTTTTTTCATGCATCTTCGAAACGGTCGTTTTTCCAATTTATCTTTGCGTTTTACGAGTTTTTACAGCTATTTGAAAAAATCGTGACAAATAAAAAAAATTGAAATGGCGCTTTCGACCTTCTGCTTTAACTACCAATATTTTTTATAGAATTTTTTTAAATGGTCGTTTTTTTCAATTTATCTTTGCGTTTTACGAGTTTTTACAGCTATTTGAAAAAATCGTGAAAAATAAAAATAATAAAAATGGCGCTTTCGACCTTCTACTTTAATCTTAGTATTTTTTTTTCATGCATCTTCGAAACGGTCGTTTTTCCAATTTATCTTTGCGTTTTACGAGTTTTTACAACTATTTGAAAAAATCGTGAAAAATAAAAAAATAAATGGCGCTTTCGACCTTCTGCTTTTATCTTTTATCTTTTATATTTTATCTTAGTATATTTTTTTCATGCATTTTCGAAACGGTCGTTTTTCCAATTTATCTTTGCGTTTTACGAGTTTTTACAGCTATTTGAAAAAATCGTGAAAAATAAAAAAATAAATCGCGCTTACGACCTTCTGCTTTAATCTTAGTATTTTTTTTCATGCATTTTCGAAACCGTCGTTCTTTCAATTTATCTTTGCGTTTCACGAGTTTTTACAGCTATTTGAAAAAATCGTGAAAAATAAAAAAAATAAAAATGGCGCTTTCGACCTTATACCATTAGGATTAGACTCGCGATATTCATTTGAAAGGTTCAACTTGATGATTCAGGGCTTCAAAGGATGGAAGAATGAAAGATGGTCATTTATACATTTTCAAATTGACCCGGTGTGATTATCACGGGTTAAGATGGCAGCATGGAGTCACTTATAAGAGATTTTAAACATCTCGTGCAGACTAAACTTAAGCCGTAATAAAATAAATGTATATGTATATGATATAAGAACTTACTCAGCGGGAATTTGACTCGCATGCGGGCTGGTGTGCTGGGTTCCGGCACACTAAGTTCCCCAGTGTAATGGTATTCGTGTTTCAACGGCGTCAATCCTGCACACATGTGAAAAGGAACGTATTATCAATCCCGTCGGATCCACTTTACAGCCGTTTATTCCATTTACGAGCCCTCATTGGGCTTCATAGAGCTCATAGATTCTCTACCGCGGCTGATCTGACAACGAGCGAGCCGTATAATCAACACAGTCTGCCTTGCGGGATCAATTTTCAAACCTACACCACACTACCGTATCACATTTGTCTCAAGAAAAAAAAAGAAAGACTCACCTAAAACCGGGTGATCGGAGTCCTGC
Source organism: Euura lappo (assembly GCA_018257835.1). Classification (NCBI taxonomy): domain Eukaryota; kingdom Metazoa; phylum Arthropoda; class Insecta; order Hymenoptera; family Tenthredinidae; genus Euura; species Euura lappo. The sequence goes on from JAEUYN010002249.1 coordinate 277,985, forward strand.
TTTATAAAGTATTCACCTGGCTCTTCGCCACGCGTGTAAGTAAAAGTGATGCATTTACTGGCCGTAGACGTTTGTTGGATAACGTACCACAAGCCCAAGAACTGAAACAAAAAGCGTACGTTGTTCAGAACAGTTTCTTTTTTGTACTATAAAAGATCTCGCTTCTATACAGGGTGAATTCCTAGCGACTCGATGATCTGAAGTTGCTTTCAGACATTTCTGAACCGATTAGGATCAATTTCAGTTCAACGAGTCGTTAGGAATTCACTCTGTATGTATGTGGAGCGTTTTTTTTAGAAGAAAAGTAACGTCAATTGAGCAATTATGGTATGATTTGATGTTTTCACTGGGATTTTATTATCATAATATATGGAACGTAAAATCGTGACACCTGCAGGCTTTAATGTTCTGTATCTCAGTGAGTAAAAATGGTGAAGCATTCGGAAGAAAAGAATGTTCGAGCTTGTTCTGTTCCTTATTTCCCACAAGCTTGACGATGCTTTGGGTCTAATTCTCGTACAATGTTTTTGCACTGGGATGATATAAGTAGAAGCCAAGTGTCTCGATTTTACGACTCAATAGTAGTATTATATCATTTCCAATTGACCTCGTGATTCATCGACGATGAAATTACATATTGAACACAATTCGAGCACTGAATCCAATTTTCATATAATTTCGATCATCTACGACATCAGCAATATCTTCGATCCTGATGTTCAGTTCATGTCCTAATAATTCTTAGGATTGATAAATCGTTATCCTCATCAATTATGACTGACACACGATTTACTTTAGAAAAATCTCTTGTCAAAACAGATACATTTTATTTCTTTTAGATACATTTTATGTATCTGTCTTTTCAAGAAATTTAATTCACATCGAGTCCATGCAATCCTTATGTTAGCTGAAAGTTTGGGCTCTGAACTGAATTCTTTTACAAGCCTGAAGTATTCTTGGAACAGTAATTGATTCAAGTTTACGTTCTACTGACTAGCCTAATAATTATTGGGCTGATTTTTTTTTGTCTTACCCGACTCATTTCGAAGCCCTGCATCGGTTCGACGACGGGACAAGAACCGAAATGATAGGAGTGAGAATTTCCCAGGCCCACCAGGGCGCCAAAAATGGCACAAAATACCGTGAACTTCATCTGGAATGATAAAAGTATGAATTATTGTAGCAGCCATGAGAATTAATCAGTTTCACTCAACGATTGCTCTATTTTCCATGAGTCAATAATTACTGAGTAACGGAATCATGAATGGAAACCGCGATTACGAAACTCTGCAGGAGTCTGAATGAGTTATTCATTCGCACGTATCGCGTATTGTAAGCAAGAGTCAGATACCGAGAAATAAAATCGACAAATGGGTTTATGACGAGTCGCGAATCAGGTTTTATCAAGACTGGAGTCACGGTATCGAGTTTCGTCATGGGACCGAATGCGGAATACGTGCTAAACTGCCATGCGGTTGAGTCAGTGCCACTCTCGTATTCAGAACTATTTTTTTCTACCATCTTTCATGCTCTAAGGTCAAAGAGATTTGTTTATGTGTAGATACTAGATAGCGCAACGTTATGTTTTGTTATTTACTCGAACATTAAACATTTGCGCGTTCAGATAACGGCACCGATTATTCCGAGAAGCACACATTTTATTTTATTTCTTTTTTACTCTATTTCTAAGTCCAAATAAGTTCGAGTCTCGATGCAATTCGTTCACATTTTCATATACTTCTGCCATATTACATCATATATTTGTATTCTACTCTCGGTTCGTTCTCATTGTCCTTTGTTCCATGTGGATGTGGATGTGGATGTGGATGGTCGCCGCAATGACGCGAGCACGGTCTAATGACCTTATCCAGTAACATGCGCATATACTCAAATTACGATAACTCTGTTAAAAATTGACGAAACTCGACTTGATGCCTTCCTCAACGTCAATTACGTGAATAATGCAAAGTTATCGTACTCGTTATAATGTGGTACAAGCACGCGAGAATTTGTCACAAAAATTGTGTCATCCTATTCAAATTTGTGTCTCAACAAGCTTATCGTCGTTTTACCTTTTTTTACTTTCTTTGTCTGATAATCGAATCTTGACAGATATTCAACAGTTTGAGTAAAGCGTGGAGATTTTTAGTAGAAATTTTAATGAAACTATAAAAATGATAATAATAATGATAGTAACGCAATTAGTGAATAATTTGGGGTAACAAATTGATCATTAGTATAAAATAGTATTGTATTTTTGTAAGATTTGATGATGCGAGATAAAATAAATTAAAATTCCTGGACTTGACTATATAGAATAAATATGAATAAACTAGCCACTTACTTTGAAACCGTAGACTTATTATGTCCGTCCAGTTCGTGTTTAAAATCAAGACTGTAAACAGTTGTTCGAAAGAGATGGTTTTATAATAGAGGCTTCCCCTCTCCTCGCTCGCTCGCTTTATCACGTGTCAGGCGTGTAAGACTTTCAAAGGAAATGACGGCAGAATTTCTTGGAATATGGGGAACTTAGGGTAATCGATAACGCTCGATGTAACGTCATCTTCTCAAAAACGATTAGAGAGTACTTTAGAGAACCGTTATTAATTTGGTACCACTTTTTAGAATTACTTTGAAACCGTAAAATCATTCATAAAATCGTATCCGATTACCTATTTTATTCTCTATCTTTAATCGATAGGTAGAAAAACACTATTGGATGTCACAATTCATCGTTGAACACCGAATTGACGCTGAATAATATGTGATTCTCTCAATAATGAATTTGGATACCGAATAGTATTTTTTATAACATACCTAACAGCAACTGAAAAAAAAACGGAGTTAGAAATTTGTAGCCGTATTGTAGTGAGAGAAATACTTTAGATGCTAATGATCAAGCTGATACGAGCCTTTGTTTTGTCTTCTTGATAATCCACTTGCTTTTAAGAAGAATGTTTATTTGTATTACACATCCATTCGCGCCGCTGGGATGCCTCATATCCTCCCTGGTGAGTCACAGGATATATTATACATTTTAAAGAGATTCTATTGGAAGCTTGTACATGTACATGTATATTGTCATGGTAGAAGGTTTAACACGATCTACGGATGTGGCTGTATGATACAGCGGATAATGAATCTGCGGAAGATCGTGTTTCTCCATTTGTCAGAAGAAAGCTGCTTTTGTATTTTTCTGCTCGTCCCACTCTCATATACTATAAGGCATCAGATTTCGGTTTGCCGAGAAGAAAACGAGGAAAATTAATTCTCATTCTCTGAAGCTACATAAAAAAAAAAAGAAAGAAAAACCTGTTTGTGGTATTGGAACAACGTTTTTGTACTAAATTTTTTTCATTTTCGATAATATTGTTGGAAAGCGGGTAAAAAATTGCCCGGACATATGAGAAATGCTTTTGCCTCGCACTTTTGATAGCTGCACTTACCGCAGGACTGAAATATACACATTTTTCACGGTGCGATTCGTCAAAGGGGATTTTTACGTGGAAGATAGAAAAAAAAATTCATACAAGTTACAATGAAATAATTTTAACACGTGATACACACAACAAATGTAATGAGAGAAATATGACTCGCATATCTAATGGCATAAGGTCGTAAGCACCAAAAACGCGATTTTGGTGGCAAAATGTCGTATAATTTTTTTTTCACGCCATTCGCTTTGAAACCGGTCAAAACGTATATGTAGATCAATTGAAATTACGAGATCGAAAAATGAAAAGTGCAAAAGGTCGTAAGTTGGGCGGATACGTCGTTTTGTTACTATAATTTATAATGAAAATTGAAACACCACGTAAAGGCAAAATGTCGTAAGCGCCATTGTTGTTTTTTCAATTTTTCATGATTTTTCCAAATAGCTCTGAAAACTCGTGAAACGCAAAGAAAAATCGGAAAAACGGCCGTTTCGAAAATTCATGAAAAACAAAAACTAAGATAAAAGCAGAAGGTCGAAAGCGCGATTTTTATTATTTTTATTTTTCACGATTTTTTCAAATAGCTGTAAAAACTCGTAAAACGCAAAGATAAATTGAAAGAACGAGCATTTAAAAAAATTCGATAAAAAATATTGGTCGTTAAAAGCAGAAGGTCGAAAGCGCCATTTTTATTATTTTTTTATATTTCACGATTTTTTCAAATAGCTGTAAAAACTCGTAAAACGCAAAGATAAATTGAAAGAACGAGCATTTAAAAAAATTCGATAAAAAATATTGGTCGTTAAAAGCAGAAGGTCGAAAGCGCCATTTTTATTACTTTTTTATTTTTCACGATTTTTTCAAATAGCTGTAAAAACTCGTAAAACGCAAAGATAAATTGAAAGAACGAGCATTTAAAAAAATTCGATAAAAAATATTGGTCGTTAAAAGCAGAAGGTCGAAAGCGCCATTTTTATTATTTTTTTATTTTTCACGATTTTTCCAAATAGCTGTGAAAACTCGTGAAACGCAAAGAAAAATTGGAAAAACGGCCGTTTCGAAAATTCATGAAAAACGAAAACTAAGATAAAAGCAGAAGGTCGAAAGCGCGATTTTTATTATTTTTATTTTTCACGATTTTTTCAAATAGCTGTAAAAACTCGTAAAACGCAAAGATAAATTGAAAGAACGAGCATTTAAAAAAATTCGATAAAAAATATTGGTCGTTAAAAGCAGAAGGTCGAAAGCGCCATTTTTATTACTTTTTTATATTTCACGATTTTTTCAAATAGCTGTAAAAACTCGTAAAACGCAAAGATAAATTGAAAAAACGAGCATTTAAAAAAATTCGATAAAAAATATTGGTCGTTAAAAGCAGAAGGTCGAAAGCGCCATTTTTATTATTTTTATTTTTCACGATTTTTTCAAATAGCTGTAAAAACTCGTAAAACGCAAAGATAAATTGAAAGAACGAGCATTTAAAAAAATTCGATAAAAAATATTGGTCGTTAAAAGCAGAAGGTCGAAAGCGCCATTTTTATTATTTTTTTATTTTTCACGATTTTTCCAAATAGCTGTGAAAACTCGTGAAACGCAAAGAAAAATTGGAAAAACGGCCGTTTCGAAAATTCATGAAAAACAAAAACTAAGATAAAAGCAGAAGGTCGAAAGCGCGATTTTTATTATTTTTATTTTTCACGATTTTTTCAAATAGCTGTAAAAACTCGTAAAACGCAAAGATAAATTGAAAGAACGAGCATTTAAAAAAATTCGATAAAAAATATTGGTCGTTAAAAGCAGAAGGTCGAAAGCGCCATTTTTATTATTTTTTTATTTTTCACGATTTTTCCAAATAGCTGTGAAAACTCGTGAAACGCAAAGAAAAATTGGAAAAACGGCCGTTTCGAAAATTCATGAAAAACAAAAACTAAGATAAAAGCAGAAGGTCGAAAGCGCGATTTTTATTATTTTTATTTTTCACGATTTTTTCAAATAGCTGTAAAAACTCGTAAAACGCAAAGATAAATTGAAAGAACGAGCATTTAAAAAAATTCGATAAAAAATATTGGTCGTTAAAAGCAGAAGGTCGAAAGCGCCATTTTTATTATTTTTTTATTTTCACGATTTTTCAAATAGCTGTAAAACTCGTAAAACGCAAAGATAAATTGAAAGAACGAGCATTTAAAAAAATTCGATAAAAAATATTGGTCGTTAAAAGCAGAAGGTCGAAAGCGCCATTTTTATTATTTTTTTATTTTTCACGATTTTTCCAAATAGCTGTGAAAACTCGTGAAATGCAAAGAAAAATTGGAAAAACGGCCGTTTCGAAAATTCATGAAAAACGAAAACTAAGATAAAAGCAGAAGGTCGAAAGCGCGATTTTTATTATTTTTATTTTTCACGATTTTTTCAAATAGCTGTAAAAACTCGTAAAACGCAAAGATAAATTGAAAGAACGAGCATTTAAAAAAATTCGATAAAAAATATTGGTCGTTAAAAGCAGAAGGTCGAAAGCGCCATTTTTATTATTTTTTTATATTTCACGATTTTTTCAAATAGCTGTAAAAACTCGTAAAACGCAAAGATAAATTGAAAGAACGAGCATTTAAAAAAATTCGATAAAAAATATTGGTCGTTAAAAGCAGAAGGTCGAAAGCGCCATTTTTATTACTTTTTTAAATTTCACGATTTTTTCAAATAGCTGTAAAAACTCGTAAAACGCAAAGATAAATTGAAAGAACGAGCATTTAAAAAAATTCGATAAAAAATATTGGTCGTTAAAAGCAGAAGGTCGAAAGCGCCATTTTTATTATTTTTATTTTTCACGATTTTTTCAAATAGCTGTAAAAACTCGTAAAACGCAAAGATAAATTGAAAAAAACGACCATTTAAAAAAATTCTATAAAAAATATTGGTAGTTAAAGCAGAAGGTCGAAAGCGCCATTTCAATTTTTTTTATTTGTCACGATTTTTTCAAATAGCTGTAAAAACTCGTAAAACGCAAAGATAAATTGGAAAAACGACCGTTTCGAAAATGCATGAAAAAAAAATACTAAGATAAAAGCAGAAGGTCGAAAGCGCCATTTTTATTATTTTTGTTTTTCACGATTTTTTCAAATAGCTGTAAAAACTCGTAAAACGCAAAGATAAATTGAAAGAACGAGCATTTAAAAAAATTCGATAAAAAATATTGGTCGTTAAAAGCAGAAGGTCGAAAGCGCCATTTGTATTATTTTTTTATTTTTTACGATTTTTCCAAATAGCTGTGAAAACTCGTGAAACGCAAAGAAAAATTGGAAAAACGGCCGTTTCGAAAATTCATGAAAAACAAAAACTAAGATAAAAGCAGAAGGTCGAAAGCGCGATTTTTATTATTTTTATTTTTCACGATTTTTTCAAATAGCTGTAAAAACTCGTAAAACGCAAAGATAAATTGGAAAAACGACCGTTTCGAAAATGCATGAAAAAAAAATACCAAGATAAAAGCAGAAGGTCGAAAGCGCCATTTCAATTTTTTTTTATTTGTCACGATTTTTTCAAATAGCTGTAAAAACTCGTAAAACGCAAAGATAAATTGAAAGAACGAGCATTTTAAAAAATTCGATAAAAAATATTGGTCGTTAAAAGCAGAAGGTCGTCAGCGCCATTATTTTTATTTTTCATGATTTTTCCAAATAGTTGTGAAAACCCGTACAACGCAAAGAAAAATCCGAATAGAGAACGTTCCCAAAAATTTGATAAAAAAAATTCTTAGCTAAAAGCAGAAGGTCGTAAGCGCTATTTTTTTTTTTTTCATGAGTTTTTCAAATAGCTGTAAAAACTCGTGAAACGCAAAGATAAATTGAAAGAACGACCATTTAAAAAAATTCGATAAAAAATATTGGTCGTTAAAAGCAGAAGGTCGAAAGCGCCATTTTTATTATTTTTATTTTTCACGATTTTTTCAAATAGCTGTAAAAACTCGTAAAACGCAAAGATAAATTGAAAGAACGAGCATTTAAAAAAATTCGATAAAAAATATTGGTCGTTAAAAGCAGAAGGTCGAAAGCGCCATTTTTATTATTTTTTTATATTTCACGATTTTTTCAAATAGCTGTAAAAACTCGTAAAACGCAAAGATAAATTGGAAAAACGACCGTTTCGAAAATGCATGAAAAAAAAAATACTAAGATAAAAGCAGAAGGTCGAAAGCGCCATTTTTATTATTTTTGTTTTTCACGATTTTTTCAAATAGCTGTAAAAACTCGTAAAACGCAAAGATAAATTGAAAGAACGAGCATTTAAAAAAATTCGATAAAAAATATTGGTCGTTAAAAGCAGAAGGTCGAAAGCGCCATTTTTATTATTTTTTTATTTTTCACGATTTTTCCAAATAGCTGTGAAAACTCGTGAAACGCAAAGAAAAATTGGAAAAACGGCCGTTTCGAAAATTCATGAAAAACAAAAACTAAGATAAAAGCAGAAGGTCGAAAGCGCGATTTTTATTATTTTTATTTTTCACGATTTTTTCAAATAGCTGTAAAAACTCGTAAAACCCAAAGATAAATTGAAAGAACGAGCATTTAAAAAAATTCGATAAAAAATATTGGTCGTTAAAAGCAGAAGGTCGAAAGCGCCATTTTTATTATTTTTTTATATTTCACGATTTTTTCAAATAGCTGTAAAAACTCGTAAAACGCAAAGATAAATTGAAAGAACGAGCATTTAAAAAAATTCGATAAAAAATATTGGTCGTTAAAAGCAGAAGGTCGAAAGCGCCATTTTTATTACTTTTTTAAATTTCACGATTTTTTCAAATAGCTGTAAAAACTCGTAAAACGCAAAGATAAATTGAAAGAACGAGCATTTAAAAAAATTCGATAAAAAATATTGGTCGTTAAAAGCAGAAGGTCGAAAGCGCCATTTTTATTATTTTTATTTTTCACGATTTTTTCAAATAGCTGTAAAAACTCGTAAAACGCAAAGATAAATTGAAAAAAACGACCATTTAAAAAAATTCTATAAAAAATATTGGTAGTTAAAGCAGAAGGTCGAAAGCGCCATTTCAATTTTTTTTATTTGTCACGATTTTTTCAAATAGCTGTAAAAACTCGTAAAACGCAAAGATAAATTGAAGGAACGAGCATTTAAAAAATTCGATAAAAAATATTGGTCGTTAAAAGCAGAAGGTCAGCGCCATTATTATTATTTTTATTTTCGATTTTCAAATAGCTGTAACTCGTGAAACGCAAAGAAAAATTGGAAAAACGGCCGTTTCGAAAATTCATGAAAAACAAAAACTAAGATAAAAGCAGAAGGTCGAAAGCGCCATTTTTATTATTTTTATTTTTCACGATTTTTTCAAATAGCTGTAAAAACTCGTAAAACGCAAAGATAAATTGAAAGAACGAGCATTTAAAAAAATTCGATAAAAAATATTGGTCATTAAAAGCAGAAGGTCGAAAGCGCCATTTGTATTATTTTTTTATTTTTTACGATTTTTCCAAATAGCTGTGAAAACTCGTGAAACGCAAAGAAAAATTGGAAAAACGGCCGTTTCGAAAATGCATGAAAAAATACTAAGATAAGCAGAGAAGAAGGTCAAAGCGCCATTTTATTATTTTGTTTTTTCACGATTTTTTTCAAATAACAGCAAAAAACTCGTAAAACGCAAAGATAAATTGAAAGAACGACCATTTGAAAAAATTCGATAAAAAATATTGATAGTTAAAAGCAGAAGGTCGTGAGCGCCATTTTTATTTTTTTATTTCTCACGATTTTTTCAAATAGCTGTAAAAACTCGTAAAACGCAAAGATAAATTGAAAGAACGACCATTTGAAAAAATTCGATAAAAAATATTGGTAGTTAAAAGCAGAAGGTCGTGAGCGCCATTTTTATTTTTTATTTCTCACGATTTTTTCAAATAGCTGCAAAAACTCGTAAAACGCGAAGATAAATTGAAAGAACGACCATTTAAAAAAATTCGATAAAAAATATTGGTAGTTAAAAGCAGAAGGTCGTGAGCGCCATTTTTATTTTTTTATTTTTACGATTTTTTCAAATAGCTGTAAAAACTCGTAAAACGCAAAGATAAATTGGAAAAACGACCGTTTCGAAAATTCATGACAAAAAAATACTAAGATAAAAGCAGAAGGTCGTAAGCGCCATTTTTATTTTTTTTATTTTTCATGATTTTTTCAAATAGCTGTAAAAACTCGTAAAACGCAAAGATAAATTGAAAGAACAAGAGCATTTAAAAAATTCGTAAAAAATATTGGTCGTTAAGCAGAAGGTCAGAAAGCGCCATTTTTATTATTTTTATTTTCACGATTTTTTCCAAATAGCTGTAAAAACTCGTAAAACGCAAAGATAAATTGAAAGAACGACCATTTAAAAAAATTCGATAAAAAATATTGGTAGTTAAAAGCAGAAGGTCGAGAGCGCCATTATTATTTTTTTTATTTTTCATGATTTTTTCAAATAGCTGTAAAAACTCGTGAAACGCAAAGATAAGTTGAAAGAACGACCATTTAAAAAAATTCGATAAAAAATATTGGTAGTTAAAAGCAGAAGGTCAGCGCCATTTTATTATTTTTTTATTTTACGATTTTTCAAATAGCTGTGAAAACTCGTGAAACACAAAGAAAAATTGGAGAAAAACGGCCGTTTCGAAAGTTCATGAAAAATAAAAACTAAGATAAAAACAGAAGGTCAGCGCGATTTTATTATTTTATTTTTCACGATTTTTTCGAATAGCTGTAAAAACTCGTAAAACGCAAAGATAAATTGAAAGAACGAGCATTTAAAAAAAATCGATAAAAAATATTGATCGTTAAAAGCAGAAGGTCGAAAGCGCCATTTTTATTATTTTTATTTTTCACGATTTTTTCAAATAGCTGTAAAAACTCGTAAAACGCAAAGATAAATTGTAAGAACGAGCATTTAAAAAAATTCGATAAAAAATATTGGTCGTTAAAAGCAGAAGGTCGAAAGCGCCATTTTTATTATTTTTTTATTTTTCACGATTTTTCCAAATAGCTGTGAAAACTCGTGAAACGCAAAGAAAAATTGGAAAAACGGCCGTTTCGAAAATTCATGAAAAACAAAAACTAAGATAAAAGCAGAAGGTCGAAAGCGCGATTTTTATTATTTTTATTTTTCACGATTTTTTCAAATAGCTGTAAAAACTCGTAAAACGCAAAGATAAATTGAAAAAAACGACCATTTAAAAAAATTCTATAAAAAATATTGGTAGTTAAAGCAGAAGGTCGAAAGCGCCATTTCAATTTTTTTTATTTTTCACGATTTTTTCAAATAGCTGTAAAAACTCGTAAAACGCAAAGATAAATTGGAAAAACGACCGTTTCGAAAATGCATGAAAAAAAAATACTAAGATAAAAGCAGAAGGTCGAAAGCGCCATTTTTATTATTTTTGTTTTTCACGATTTTTTCAAATAGCTGTAAAAACTCGTAAAACGCAAAGATAAATTGAAAGAACGAGCATTTAAAAAAATCCGATAAAAAATATTGGTCGTTAAAAGCTGAAGGTCGAAAGCGCCATTTTTATTATTTTTATTTTTCACGATTTTTTCAAATAGCTGTAAAAACTCGTAAAACGCAAAGATAAATTGAAAGAACGACCATTTAAAAAAATTCGATAAAAAATATTGGTAGTTAAAAACAGAAGGTCGTAAGCGCTATTTTTATTTTTATTTTTTTCATTTTTCATGATTTTTTCAAATAGCTGTAAAAACTCGTAAAACGCAAAGATAAATTGAAAGAACGACCATTTAAAAAAATTCGATAAAAATATTGGTAGTTAAAAGCAGAAGGTCGTAAGCGCCATTTTGATTTTTTTTATTTCTCATGATTTTTTTAAATAGCTGTAAAAACTCGTGAAACGCAAAGAAAAATCGAAATCTACGTCGTTTCGAAAAATTCGATAAAAGAAATCGCAGTTAAAAGCAGAAAGTC